>CM051261.1:43593379-44055879 GCA_027921565.1 Artemia sinica | reverse complement strand
TGCGCAAAAAAAATCTTATAAACTGTTCAAAGGGGAAGTCCTCGCAGCCAGTTTCCCAATTCAGGTCTTTGCACTCAAGCCATATTCGATTGATTATGTTTGTCGGATCAACCTATTTTGCGCCCCCCCCCCCTAAAAAAATCCTGGATCCGCCCCTGAAACCATCACACCTACCCCACCAGTTATTAGAAGAAGAAAAAATTCCTTATTTTCACAAATTTCATCAACCCCCCCGCCCCCTTTTTTTATAAAATCCTACATAGGCCGATCAGTTGAGTCCACGTAAATAATAGATTAAGTCATAATTTGTATATAAATTAATTCATACCTGTGAGATGGGACGCTTGCAAACCACTTGGCTGGCTCACCAAGTTTTTTTCTGCTTTCGCAATTACGAATAATGCACTTGGTAACCATTTCTCAGTGATTGACGATAACAGACTAATCCGCTAAGGCAGAAACAAGTGGGAGGAGCTTTTTGTTCGCACCGAGACCGAAGACCAGAAATTATCTGCGATAAGCTTACTGTCTATAAACTGTGCTTCAAAATTAGTGTTCCAACGTTGAAGCCAAGTTTCGCGTCCAAGAGAAATCTGACTTGTCTACCCGCGAAAAGATCTGATAACGCCTATGTTTCTATCTGCAAAAACGTTCTCCGGAGCACTCGCACCCTGTCCGGGTTTTTATAATGGGAGAGATAGAGAATGATCATACTGCTAATTCTATAAACTGTGGTGTGCAGCCAAATTAGTGATTTTTGATCAACCCGGAAAGTGAACTTTTTGGCGAGCAAAAATTAACGAAAATGTTCTGTGTATACTACAATTGCCCAGAATTCTCTCTCAACTATTGATTATTTTCTTTCACACTCAGTTAGAGCAGGACTAGAACATTAAATTATTGATTCTTATCCATCAGGGGCTATACATAATACGGCCCCAATACCTACTAACGAAGCGTTTGTTTGCAGGCAAAATTTATGCGAAAGATTTCGTAGTTCGGGTACATGGGTCTTTAATATTTCTTTCTTAAGTGTTTCTAGTGCCTCTATTTGAGTTAGGGTGCACTCAAATTGCCCCAATATCTTTAATGGATCGGTTAAAGGCTTAGAAATGGTTGCATAATTTTATACATGGCGCCTAAAATAACAGTGCCTTACTAGCCCACAAACGGATGTACAGCTTTTTTAATCTGTTGGTGGATGTAATGGTTCTATTGCTGTGAACTTGGCTGGGTTGGGTGAAATAGTCCAATGGTTTATCAAATGACCATGGAAAACTAATTTTGAACCACTACTTGGGGTTTTTCGGGTTCCAATTTTTAACCAGACTTTTCGAATTTTCATAGTATCCTTCTAAGCCCGTTTAAATGATCTTCTATTGTCTCTGTAAATAAAATCAGAATAACTTAAGTTGTCTGTTTTCCTTCTTATTCCAAACGTTAAGTTTTTCTCAGATTCATTATCTTTCAATACTAAATTCATGGGTCTGCTAAAACAATTGGGCTAAAAGATAACTGTTGAGACCTTTGGCCCCTTTTGTTTCAGAAAAATTTCCTTTTTATAAATTTAACTTCATTTATGTTAAATATCTAAATTCCGGGAAGCTTTTATTACGATACGTCTGAAGAATGCATTAATTAGCTAGTGTCTTAAAAAGCCAGGTGAGCGATGACTCATACAGCTTAAATTTACAGCTGGAAAAGCTTCAAAGGATGCTGGGAATTTAGTTTGATTCGGCCATTCATCGCCTTTGGTCAGAGGTGCGCGCGCAAGGGCGCGTCTCAAAGTGTTTTATTAATTGTAAGAGTTTTTAGTTTGAGTTCCGTTTTTGAGTCTGATATATGTGGTTGTGAATACAGATAAGAAAGTTTTCTTTATATCTTTGACCTGTTTTACTTGGCCTAGGTAGGGTCGGCAACCTACAGCGAGACTGAGATTAGATTAGCTTGGTATAGAAAAAGAATCGTATACTAAGCCAGAGATCTTTCCTTGAGGGGGAATTGGGGAGTTCGATCTTTATGGTACCTGAGGCCAAATAGTGTGGCACACTGAAACCACGGAGAAAGTATGCTTGCCAGAGAGCCCTGACGGTTGTTTAAACCGCCAGAGACGGGAAAAGCAGAAATCCGTGGCACGTAGAATTTACACTGGCTTTTGGGGTACCGCCAGATTACTCTGGTAGCATTAAAAGTTTTTTCCCCCAATTTCAGTGGCGAAGACCAGTCATCTTCACCCTCCACCAATACTGGTGGCAGCAAGAAAAGGAGCTATCAACAGCACTGATAGTAAAAGAATTCCACGTTTTCGAAGAGACAAGTTAATTTAGCCTACAGAGTAGCCTATTGTGATTACATATAAAGAGACAAAAATACGCAAACAATTAACAGAATTATGAAGGTCTATAATGGGCTGTGCCTTGTTAGACAAAATAAAAAGAATAACGTGAAATTAATTGAGTTTGAGTTTACAGTGGGGGAATCTCCGTATTGAAAAGTATTACGGGGTTTAAGTACAGATAAGAAAACGTTGAAAGTTGGGTTATTATTTGAGTGAATTGGCGGACTTAGATACATAATATTCAGTGACGAAGGTTATAAGAGTATTGAGGACGGCAAATTAGGAGAATTTGTCAGTTTGTGCGCACATTGGACAAGGAAGGTGGGAGGCACCTGTCCTATTGAGTAATCTGCCCAGGAGGAGATTATATTTGGAGTACGAGTATCCAGGGAGGATACGCGATTTCTTTTACAAGGTAGTTCTCCTGTTTGAGTTTAGTCCAGCTAATTCTATAGTGGAATATTCGCGCGGTTTTTCAGTTTACTTTCTCGTCCAACCCCTGTTAATTCGTTTTCACTCGGAGATATATTTCACTCGTGTAAAATTGCTTGTTGTGAAAGAAGTCGTTATTCCCTAATGAAGTCTAGGTATTCCGGTTATTTGAAAAATTGTTTAGTCACATTACACGGAGCTGATAATTCACAATAGTGATTGCGTATCATAATTTTTGCGTGTGCCAATTGTTGAACTTGCCTAGATTGACTAATTAATCAAGAGATAATATAATCGGAAAGGAGTATACGCGGTAAAATGAGGGGGTATGAAATAAACAAGGAAGAAATCATATGTGAAAAAACAAGACGAACTTACCCCTCAGAGGCTGTGCCAAATGAAGGGGAGTTGTGGGTTAGAGATAGTACAGATATGGAACAAATGAATTCAGGAAATGAATTAAGAAGAAATATTGACAGATGGAATTTTGAAATAATGTCGGACAGAGATAAGATTAACTCAAGACCGAGAAGGGCGAGTGAAGCCCATAGAAAAAGTTGGAAAATAGAAAGAAAGGCTAATATGGAGGCCTTTGAGAGAAAGCACCTAGAATATATGAAAAAATTACAGGATGAGATAGATCAAATTGAAAAAGATAGTCAAGCCCATGAAATACTTCATCAGGCCCGTATGGAAAAATTTGAAAAAGATAGACAGGCCAATGAAATATATCATCAGGCTCGTATGGAAACCCTTACTAAAGCTTGTGAAACACGCAAGGGAAGGCCAATGAGTGAGAGATTATAAGAGAATTATCAGACAGTAAATGTTGTAACGAGAAAATACGCAACTTCGTTGGCTACGCGGGAGGTGGACCCGCCCATAAAACAAATTGGGAGGCTGCGCCACCCTGTCAGAAAAGCGAAATGCTTGATACGCGTGTTCGAAATATTGATAATCCACAGAAATGGGATGGAGAAGTAAAAAGACAACATAATATTGAAAATAAGACTCGCGAAAATAATTTTTCGGGAAAATTTGCAGAAAATAGAAGACTTGAGAATACTTTTAATGAATATGAGACGCTAACAAGTACAGGCCAAAATGAAACACTGATTGTACCAAAGAAAAATGAGACGAAATTTATTGTACGCGCTTTTCCTCGCAAAGTTCGAGAGATTTTAGTACAATATGAAAAACCAAATGTCGGAATTCAGTTCCCATTTGGTAACGAAATATTTGTTTCTGCGGTAAAAGTAAAGAAAACTAAAAGAGAGAGAAAAAAACGCAAGGCGGAACTATAATAAAGAAAAGCAGTCAAAGATGATGGAAACTGGAGTCCAATTCAGATTTCATGACGATTTATTTAATGCTACTACAAAAGAAAAGAAAACTAAGAGGGAGAAAAGAGATATTAAACGGAGCTACAATGAAGAAAAGCAGTCAAAGATGGTGGACCCTAGAGTCCAATTTAAATTTAATGATGATTTATTTTGCGTGATGGAAAAAATTGAGAAAAGTGAAATAGAACAGATAAATACAAAAAAGACATAAAATTTGGAGCTTCAGCCTGCAGTGGAGAAAAATAAAAAATTATCTGGGCTGTGCCTAGCTAAAATAAATAATAGGGGAGAGAAAGAGGTCCAAGACCCACTGGGAAAATTACGAAATTACAATAAGACCAAAAAACTTAGGAGGGAGGAGAAGACCCATGACATATTAAGAGAAACTACAGATAATCATGACATAAAATTGACTTGTCAACAACGGGTTACGGAAAGATTGAAAGGTACTGAATTTTGGGTTGGATCGAAGAAATTTGGGAAGGAATCTGATATTGGTCTGATCAACTCAAAAGGGGGTTTGTTCCTTTATGAGGGGGAGGAATCCCACGGGGAAGATCCCCTGCGGGAAGACGTGAAAGATAGCGCTTTTCCTCAATGCACAACTGGCGGACAAGTTGTGATCCCTTTACTGAAGTCTTGTCTTTCTAGTCTTCAATA
The DNA here is from genome assembly GCA_027921565.1 of Artemia sinica. Classification (NCBI taxonomy): domain Eukaryota; kingdom Metazoa; phylum Arthropoda; class Branchiopoda; order Anostraca; family Artemiidae; genus Artemia; species Artemia sinica. The sequence goes on along the minus strand of CM051261.1, from coordinate 44,051,106 downwards.
TTATCTTCATTTCTCATCGGCGAGCATTATTCATTCGATTATTTTAGGGGACAAGACCCAGAAAAAAGCGATTCAAGGTTCGCTCAGATTTTTACTTCATTTTCCTGAACCCCTATTGTTTTCAGAGGCCTGTGTATTTTCGGCCTTGGATTGTTTGAAATTATGCCAAGGGGCAATTTACATTTTAATTGAGATGTGGGGTTGTTTCCACAGATGGAAATTAAGAGGCTAGTGCAGCCAATTTTTCATGATGGCTGGCATCATCGAGTGTGCCAGAAACTGATTCTCTGCTCCTCTCAAATGTAAATTCGTGAGAGCGAGAAAATTTGTGTTTTTGACTGTGCTGCGCACGATCATCTTCTGCGAATCTTGGGAACTTCAATTTTCAAAACCAAACGTGGATGCCATACGATAGAGACCATGGTGGTTCTACAGTAGAGACGTGTAGATGACGACAGGTTCTGAGCCAAGTGGTGGGAGCACAGGCACTGGTGGAAGAAAGAAGATAAGATAAACAAGTATGGTGATTTTGAAGTTGGTGTTATTTATTTTATGTTTTCTGTTTTGTGCTCTGACCCATGGCGTGATGGCGGTCATTTTTCTTAGGAGGGAGGTGTTGGGACCTTTGGCCCCTTTTGTTTCAGAAAAATGTCCTTTTTATAAATTTAACTTCATTTATGTTAAATATCTAAATCCCGGGAAAGCTTTTATTACGATACGTCTGAAGAATGCATTAATTAGCTAGTGTCTGAAAAAGCCAGGTGAGCGATGACTCATACAGCTTAAATTTACAGCTTGAAAAGCTTCAAAGGATGCTGGGAATTTAATTTGATTCGGCCATTCATCGCCTTTGTTCAGAGGTGCGCGCGCAAGGGCGCGTCTCAAAGTGTTTTATTAATTGTAAGAGTTTTTAGTTTGGGTTTCGTTCTTAAGTCTGATATATGTGGTTGTGAATACAGATAAGAAAGTTTTCTTTATATCTTTGACCTATTTTACTTGGCCTAGGTAGGGTCGGCAACCTAGAGCGAGACTGAGATTAGATTAGCTTGGTATAGAAAAAGAATCGTACACTAAGCCAGAGATCTTTCCTTGAGGGGAATGGGGGAGTTCGATCTTTATGGTACCTGAGGCCAAATAGTGTGCCACACTGAAACCACGGGGAAAGTATACTTGCCAGAGAACCCTGACGGTTGTTTAAACCGCCAGAGACGGGTAAAACCAGAAATCCGTGGCACGTAAAAGTTACACTGGCTTTTGGGGTACCGCCAGATTAATCTGGTGGCATTAGAGGTTTTTCCCCCAATTTCAGTGGCGAAGACCAGTCATCTTCACCCTCCCCCTACAATAACCCAAAAGGCATGCGTTCAAACGTAACGGTTCTACCGCCACCAAGAATCACCATTGCTTTATGTTTAGTTTCTAGGTCTAATGCTCATAGGCCAATATCCTGCAATCAGGTCAAAACTAGTGTAATCTTTTGACCCTTCTAATGAGTCCAAAATTGAATCTATTCTGGACAATTTCATGACGTCTTTTACATTTACTGTATTTAAAGCTCTAAAGTCGACACAACATCTCCATGTGTTATCTTTTTTTCCTGACTATTACTAGTGTAAAACACCACTCGCTAACCCCTTCCTTAATTACTCCTTGAGCCTTCATCTCATTGATCTGGTCGTCCAACCAAGACATTAAATGGTATGGTGTTTAATAAAGGTGCATTTTGATTGGTGTCCCTACTGTAGCTATTTTGTGTGAGATTAGGTTAGTTAAGCCATAATTGGGTGTATGTCTTGTACATATCCATTTATACTCACATAATATATTTCCTATTCGATTTTTAATAGGTTCTAACAATTGAGCTGAGTCGAATTGTTCTAAAAATTCAGTCTTTGTCATTCCATATTCTTCCTAGTCTGGTGATTTTATTTGAGGTTGTTTTTGACAAGTCAAATTTGCAGACAATTCCGGACTGTTTCAGGATTTTATATCTGTATTTAAACTTTTTTTATGGAACCCTTAAGGCTACTTTATTTAGTTTTACTTTTTCTTTGCTTTAATTAGATAGGTTCAGATGCACCGCTCCATTATCACTTTTAACTATCTTGCTTTCTACGAAAACTGAAGGGTAATCCTGAAGGGTCTACAGCATTGAAAATAACTAAAACTTGGGCAATAGTTTCTCCTTCTAGAGTTACTCGGCTACTTGATTGTGATCTATATTCAAGGGTCTCGCTATTATCTTGTGATGCTACACAAACTGCCCTAGTAATTGGGATGGGTTTGGCGGGGGGGGGGGCAACTGCCCCCCTTGCCACCCCCAAACGCTCATATTTGAGTTTGAGAAATTAGCAGATAAAATTCCAGACAATGAATAATCCGAAAACTACGGAAACTATCTCTTCTCAGTACGGCCTCTCTGAGCAAATTGGTATTTTGGTTATTTTTACTTTTTGTTTGAGGTTACTAGCTTTTTTTTCTCTGCTATCCTCTTGACTGAATTTGAAATTGTAGGTTCAATTTTGAAAAATAGAAAGTAGAGTATAGCGCATATTAAAGTTATACAATTAACTTTTAAAATCGTATATTAATCCTGTACTCTAAATAAATTATTCCATGGCAGAAGTTATGTCCTATAATTTGGTGGCTTAAACTAAAACCCTTATTGAAATAATAATTTATTCAAGTCCCATTTCCTATAAAACAAGACTAGAGTAAAGATATAATTATTGCTATTGTCATTCCCAGAGCTGCAGCTAAATAAATGTACCAGATAACTTCCATCGAACTAGTCTGAAAAAAAGGAAACCAAAATTAATATTACTAAATTACTACTACAAAATTAATTCTTTTATGGTGAGGAAGAGAAAAAGAGAGGGACAGCAAAAGAGAGTGAGAAATAGATAGGCGCGTCAATTAGGGGCATTTTCTCCCTGCATATTTTGCGCTCTACCCATAAATTTTGGAAATAGCTTGTTTTATGTATTTTCACAGAAAACACTTTTTTTCGGCATTCTCATTGAAAAAAAAAGCAAACATATTGTCACGGGTTGATACCCTGGGCACAACCTTGTGACTAGTCACCATCGAATTTCTTTGTTAAAGTGACCACTTTCAAACTTGTACCATCGTCCATAAGAAAAAAAAAAATTGTAATCCCCTTTCCTTTCTGACTAGACACGAAAAGGACGGAAATGATAAAGCCTTCTTTTGGTGTTGAAATTTAATTAAATAAAAAAAACAAGTTTTTTAGCTGAAAGTAAGGAGCGACATTTAAACTTAAAACGAACAGAAATTATTCCATATATGAAAAGGGCTGTCCCCTCCTCAACACATCGCTCTTCACGCTTAAGCTTTTTATTGTTTTTAAAAATAAAGTCGTGAGACAGATTCAAACTTTAAGGTAAAGAGCGAGGCGTTGAGGAGGGGACAGCCCCTTTCATATACGGAATAATTTCTCTGATCGTTTTTGAATTAATGCAGCTTTGATTTTGACTCACCGTACATTAATAATTAAAACAAAATTTGCATATTAATTTCCCTTTTTTTGGCTAAATGGCTTTCTCGAAATTTTGTTCTGACTTAACTTACGAATTAACTTACGTAACGAACTTCTATATTCGTATATTTGTATTACGTATATTAGGGAGAAAAAATTGTTGTTTTTTTTATTTAATTTCTGATCGTTTTTTTTAAATAATTCTGGGAAATCCGGCCACCCCCTTCATAGCCATTTCCCTTCCCCCATGGAAAGATCCTCCCACGTAACACCCGACCCCCCCCCCCCCCCAAATACCAGAAAAAATCCCCCCTGAAAACTTCTGCATACTTCCCATAACCAATGCTATATGTAAACATTGGGCAAAGTTCATAACTTGCAGACCTTTCCCCGGGGACTGTGGGGGATTAAGTCACCCTCAAAGACATAGTTATTGTATTTTTTGACCATGCTAAACAAAATTGCTATCTCAAAATTTTAATAAGGTGACTTTGGGGAAAAAATGAGCGTGGGAGGGGGCCTAGTTGCCCTCCATGTTTTTTGGTCACTTAAACTTTAATTCCGGTCACTTAAACACTTAAACTTAAACTTTTAATTTTAGCACTAGAACTTTGAATTTCCGTTCGAATGAGCCCCCCCCCCCGCGATATTCTAGGACCACTGGGTCGATACGATCCCCCCTGGAAGAAAGAAGAAGAAAAAAAAAAAAAAAACATGCATCCGTGATCTTTCTTCTGGCAAAAAATACAAAATTCCACATTTTTGCAGATAGGAGCTTGAAACTTCTATAGCAGGGTTCTCTGATATGCTGAATCTGATGATTTGATTTTCATTAAAGTTCTATTATTTTTAGGGGGTGTTTCCCCGTTTTTTTCGAAAATAAGGCAAATTTTCTCAGGTGCGTAACTTTTGATAAGTAAATCTAAACTCGATGAAACTTATATATTTGAAATCAGCATAAAAATTTGATTCTTTTGTTGTATCTATTGGTATCAAAATTCCGTTTTTTAGAGTTTCGGTTACTATTGAGCTGGGTCGCTCCTTACTTACAGTTCGTAACCACGAACTGTTTGATATGAATAAATCATATATAGGCAAAGAACATTTTTTATCCATCTGACACGGGATTCTTGGACCAGAGTTTTTTGTTTTTTTTTTGTTTTTTTTTTTTACCACGAACTGTTTGATTTTTACTTTTTAGGCCCTTCTAGAATAAAAGCCCTTCCTACATTCTTGCTTGCCCCCACCCCTTGGTCAGTGGTAACATTTTCATGTTTTCTCATGTGCTTTTAAGCTCTTAAGATTTTAAGAAGAGCAATAATTTTTTTCAGGAAGCACAGCTCAGTCAAGTTCTATCAAGTTACTTCATGATATCTTTTTAGTCTTGGCAATTACGTAATTAATGTCTATGAAGCTAGTAAGATGTCAGTAGTAGTTTTATGAAGATAAACAGATCCCTAACACTTTGTTACGGCTCCGTTTGAAATAGCAGACTACTACTTTAAAGCATATATGAAATAAAATGGCCTTACAATGGACACACAAACCTGACAGACTAGAACTAGAGTAATCTTTCTCAACCAGTTAGGAGAAATTTGAAATTCACTCATACAGTATTGGTCTTAATAATTTTTGCTTTCCTTCTTATGTTTGACTATAGAAGAAAACTTGAAAATCCGTATGACGTTTCCCATTGATGACTTACAAATTGTATTGTTTTTCTGTCTTATTTGCTACAGACTGATCATTACTCATGCTAGGTTGGTTCTAGTTGATAGGGTACCATTTCTAAATAGAAGTAGACAAAAAGAAAAAAAAACGCTGGGGAGTAGAAAAAGCTTAAAGCAATAAAAAAAGAAAAAAAAAAAGATTTCTCAAGAAAAAAAAGTTTTTTTTTTCTCCAGAAAAAAAAAGAAATTCTTAGTTCTCAGGGATGAACGTCAAAATTATTCAGTAAAAACTAGTCTAATACAAATTCGTCACATTAATATCATTCTTTTGACTAACATGAAGCACCATTACCACGTTTTGCTACTTCCGTTCGTAAATTTCACTTTGTGATTGACCAGCTAAAATACCATTTGACAATAACAGGTGTAAATTGACATCCAATATGAAAAACCTTACCCACATACTACTTTTTGTTTTAAGACTCTATGTTGCAGTTAAAGCTTTTTACTAATTTTGGTGGAGAATTAAACCCTTCTGTGAGATGGGTATTATTCGTGTTTTTACTTTTTGGACTTCTGTATTGGAACATTAATCTTGAATCTCAAAAACCCTTGAATTAGATTAATGGTAGAAGTTAGATCCCGTTTTTTACGCTCATATTGCAATTTCAGCTTCTTGTTTGCAATTGGCAACTCTAAAAAGAGAGGTGGGCCCCAGGGCCAGGCTTTGATAATACAGATTTAAAATCATTGAATGACTCTGATTTCAATAAGATGTAACTTATCCATCTTCCTACAAAATGCATCTATGAAGCCTCAAAGTTTGAAATAGCAAACTTTCAAGAGGTTATTTCAAAGCAAAATTCTCGTAGATTAAGTGCGCACTAAACTGCACTATACGAAAGGTTGGTGAAAACACTATTAATTGTCAAATAAAAAGTTGGCATTAGAAATTGATTATATATAGAGTTAAATATTCCGGCAATTAATTGCTATCAATTAATTATTTCTTTTTTATTATGATAGTCCATCGAAACAGATCTGAATGTTTAAAGACAATAGGTCTGTCTATGACCGTTAGATGGCAGCGCAGTTTGGATGTGACGGAGGCAAATGGTGATGGTCACTGATCATCTAGATTCTAGCATAATCGTAGAAAAAAATAGTTGGGACAATTACAGCTCAAACGTGCTGGTTGATCTGACAAATAAGAGCGCATACTGCTACAGAAAATACAGCTTTTCGTAGATAAATCGAAATAGAAATGAATAATTTGCTGACTAAACGGTAAACAGGATTCTAGTTCTTATTCGCTTTTTGACACGTTGTAGCAATTCAGATGGCGTGTGAAGACTTCATATTACCACCAACATATCCTACGAAAACACTTTAAAAGGTTAAAACTTGAATAAGTTAATGAAATTAATTATACAAAATTTCCGTGAAAAAAGTAGAGGGAGAGGGGGGGGGGGAGCAAAAGAAAGGCTGTAAATGTAGCTATTAGTTCCATGTAAGCGTTCTATGTCTTACTTATAATCTATCCAATTAACTTCGGAATTTCAATCCAATAATACTTAAATAAAAAATCCCAGTTTATTTGTGCCTCTTTCTATCGGAAAGGCCGACAGTGATAATATTCAGTACTAAGACACTAAATGCTTATATTTCTCTTCATGGTAAAACTATCAATAAAATGAGATCCCGGTTGGTGATCAGTAGCTCCCGATAAAAATAATCATTACTAAAAGATAAACAATATTACAAAAATCAAAAAATAGTTTTCTTCAAAAATCAGTTAAAGAATATACTTGAAAACCCTTTAGTACTCATGCAACATAGTAAATTTCGTGATAATATACTTACTCGGTTTCTAGAAACTTCTAACATATTTTCTGTACTTGACGACTTAACTGGTGATCTCTTAAATAAAAGATGGACAATTTGAGCAATTAGATAAACACCAGCAAACGCCACTACGATCCAGATGGCCCAGGGTTCAATCCCATCCTTTAGAATTGTTCCCAGCATCAAATTTATAACTGGAAAGAGCATGTATTAAGTAATTTCTGAAACAATGTACAATTTGTGGCAATACTGTCTTATGACCTGCAAGACATGATGTTTAAAAATAAATTTGAAAATTAATAGTATGGTCAAGCATTTACGAAATCAAGGGATCAGCAGAGGCTCCGTGTGATACGGTGGGAACGGGCCCAACAGGGGGGATCGTGTTGCATACATTTCCTGAACCATATTTTTATACTCATCAATTGGTGAGGTTTCGTTCGCAAAAATTCCTTCCGCTAACTAAATTAAAAAAAGTTTGATATTGTTAAGGGAACATTCCTAAGTATCAAACATAATATTTAAGACGTTATCTTCCAGTCTGATATTTTGTTGTCTGGCTTGTTTGAACTATTATGAGAGGAAAAGAGTGTTAAAACTGTTTTGACTTCATTAGGAATTCATTATGGCTTCAAGAAAAAGAGCGGCAATGCAGCTCTTTACTAAACCGTAAAATTTGAATTATCATGTTCACATTTGTTGGTTTGGATGACGGTACTTGTATGATATTATTTGAAAAAAACTACGTTTTCTAAAGAGTTAAAGAGGCTGAGTTACAAGGTCGAACCTTAAAACGTACAGGGATTAGGAGGCACAGTTGGGGGCCTGCCGCCCCCCAAACCCCCCCTTTCGCAGCCTTTAAATAAAAAAAAAAAAATTTTAAACTGAAAGTAAGGAGCGACATTAAATCTTAAAACGAACAGAAATTATTCCGTATATGAAAGAGGCTGTGCCCTCCTCAACGCCTCGCTCTTTACGCTAAAGTTTGACTTTCTCACAACTCTTTTTTTAAACAATAAAAACTTTAGCGTAAAGAGCGAGGCGTTGAGGAGGGCACAGCCTCTTTCATATACGGAATAATTTCTGTTCGTTTTAAGATTTAATGTCGCTCCTTACTTTCAGTTTAAAATTTTTTTTTCTTTATTTAAAGGCTGCGAAAGCGGGGGGTTTGGGGGCGGCAGCCCCCCAACTGTGCCTCCTAATCCCTGTACGTTTTAAGGTTCGACCTTGTAACTCAGCCTCTTTAACTCTTTAGAAAACGTAGTTTTTTTCAAATAATTTCTGCACGTTTTTGTACAGTTTATTACTTATTATTGCTTGACTAACTGTTAGCTGATCGTGTCAGGAGTTGAAGTTGGGGGGCTGCCGCCCCCAAACCCCCCGCTCTTGAACATTCTTGTGTTAAGGCTTTTAATTCCTGAATACTCAAATCACGTCGTACAGGGTGCCTCCTAATCCCTGTACGTTTTAAGGTTCGAACTTGTGACTCAGCCTCTTTAACAGCCCCCCCAACTGTGCCTCCTAATCCCTGTACGTTTTAAGGGTTGACCTTGTAACTCAGCCTCTTTAACTCTTTAGAAAACGTAGTTTTTTTCAAATAATACACATAAACAGGTTAGACATGCTTTGTTATGAAAATTGACGCGCAGATATTTTCATAACAAAGCATGTCTAACCTGTTTATCTGTATTATTTGAAAAAAACTAAGGTTTTTCGTAAATGTAAATTCGGGGGATAATTTTTTCGGTCTGAAAATATCAAAAGGCCCTAACAGGTCGAATTCTGCTTCGAATGAGTCCTCATTCAACCGGATCCGTTGCCAACTGTGGCCTGTAGGCGTGGCTAAGAAAAAAAAAAGAAATGATGAATTTTAAGTGGCTATATTTGGTTTTTTGAAAACAGGGAAGGAGTGATCGGATTGAGCTGAAATTTCGAGGATAAGCTCCCGGGCCCTAGGAAAGCTTAACCTCTAAATTTCAGCCCAATCGGACAACGTTAAAGGGGGGCTGTGGTGGGAGGGTCCAAACTTCCGGCCCAGTTTACCCCATGAAGATAAAGTCGGAGGAGGATGAAATTTTGCAAGTTTCTTAGTTTGAGCTTGGGCTACAAAATGCGATTACCGCCGTCTCTCTGCGACCTCTAGGACCTGAAATCGCTTAACATTGTGGTGGGTCGCCTCTTTATAGAGGCACAAGTGTGCCTCCTTGATAGTGCCGACCTCAAATTCTTCATCTCAGTAGAACCTGTTTCTCTGACGCTCAATCCTAATCCTGAAAGGCATAAGCCTTTTTCAGGATTGTATGAAAATGAATATCATTCGATTTTTGAATTAAAATCAAGTTTGGTTAGGTTAGGATATTTTCATCATATTACAATACAGATCGCAAACTAAATGAATTTCAACGGACAAAACTAAATGAATTTAACAAACTAAATGGACAAAAAACGGGTAGGTTCTACTTAGATGAAGAATATTAGGTCGGCACTATATCATACAAGTACCTGGTAACAATGTACACAATCATTGGGCATATCCCATAAGATTTATTGCACTTACAATTTTTGTACAACACTCAGGAAGACAGTAAATACTCAACTTCAGAAACACATTATTACATTGGTAGTTCTATGACAATGACATCATTCTTCTAATAGACTAAACACCTTCTTCGGAGAGTCTCTTTTCTTGATTTTATAATAAGCTCTGTTTCTGCATTTGGTTTTTGTATTCGTTTTTCTTTTTGAATTCGTGTTATGACATGAATCCTAATAAGGATATACACAGATCATGCCACCATATCGCGAAATGGACTGACTGTTATGATAAACACCTTAGGAATTTACTTTGGAAAAAGCCAGATGAAAATTTTAGGGAAAATTAGTTTCAAATGAACTAAACAAAACAACCCCTCCAAAGTCTAAACCGCATATCTACGTGCAAAAGGAAATAATTCAGTAAAAAAGAAACTAAAGGGGTTAAAAGTTAGAAACATTTAGTGAGAAATCCCAGAAAAATCTGAGGTTGCTATTTTAAGAAGATAAGGTATTTTCTTAAAAAAAAAACTCTGGTCCAAGAATCCCGTTTCAGATGGATAAAAACTGTTCTTTGCCAATATATGATTTATTCATATCAAACAGTTCGTGGTGACGAACTGTAAACAAGGAGCAACCCGGCTCAATAGTAACCGAAACTCTAAAAAACGGAATTTTGATACCAATAGATACATTGAAAGGATCGGATTTTTATAGTGATTTCAAATATATAAGTTTCATAAAGTTTAGTTTTACACATCAAAAGTTACGAGCCTGAGAATATTTGCCTTTTCGAAAAAAGGAGGAAACTCCCCCTAAAAGGCACATACTCTTAATGAAAATCACACCATCAGATTCAGCGTATCAGAGAACGCTACTGTAGAGGTTTCAAGCTCCTATCTGCAATGGAATTTTGATTTTTTTTTTTCCAGAAAAAAAAAATCAAGAATTCGTGTCTTTTTTTTTCAGAGGTGATCGTATCGACCCAGTGGTCCTAGAATATCACGAGCTGGCTCATTGTAACGGAAATGAGAATATTTGGCTTATTTTTAGCGACCCGGCACAATAGTAACCGAAACTCTAAAAAACGGAATTTTGATACCAATAGATACATCAAAAGAATCGGATTTTTATGCTGATTTCAAATATATAAGTTTCATCAAGTTTAGTTTTACACATCAAAAGTTACGAGCCTGAGAATATTTGCCTTATTTTCGAAAAAGGGGGAGACATCCCCTAAAAGGCATAGGATCTTAATAAAAATCACACCATCAGATTCAGTGTATCAGAGAACGCTATGGTAGAGGTTTCAAGCTCTTATCTTCAAAAATGTGGAATTTTGATTTGTTTTTTCTAGAAGAAAGAGTTATTATTTTTATTTTTATTAGGTTATCATTATTATTTTTTTTTCCCAGGGGTGCGTATCGATCCACTGGACCTAGAATATCGCGAAATGGATCATTGTAACGGAAATTAAAATCTCAAGTGTCCTTTTTAAAAGACCAAAAATTTGGAGGACAACTAGGTCCCTCCCACGCTCACTTTTTCCCAAAGTCAGTCGATCAAAACTTTGAGATAGCCATTTTGTTCAGCAGTCTAAAAATCTAATAACTATGTCTTTGAGGACGACTTGTTCCCCCTAAGCCCCCGGGGAAGGGCTGCAAGTTGTGAACATCGCCCATTGTTTACATATAGTATTGGTTATTGGGAAGTATATAGATGTTTTCAGAAGGGATTTTTTTTTATGGTGGGGGGTCGGGGGGAGAAGGTTACGTGGAAGGACCTTTCCATGGAGGACTTGTTCATGGGAAAGGAATTTTCCATGAAGGGGGTGTCGGATTTCCTAGCATTACTTAAAACACGATTAGAAATATAATACAAAAACAAGTTTTTTCAACTGAAAGGAAGGAGCAACATTAAAACTTTAAACGAACAGAAAATATTATGTATATGAGGAGGGTTGCCTCTCCTCAATAGTTCGCTCTTACGCTAAAGTTTTTTTTTAACTTTTCAAAGATGTTATTATTCTAATTAAACAGCCTTTGTGATTCAGAAGTCATTCTTAAAAAAAAAAAAAACTGGAACAAAAATCAAACTTAGGTTATTATAAGGTTATTATTAGCTAAAAAAGGAAATTTTTTATGTAAATTTCTTCTTAATTATTCACGTACGGTAAGCAATCTTCAAAAGCTGCATTATTTCAAAAAAGTTCAGAAATTAAATTAAAAAAAGTTTTTAACTGAAAGTAAGGAGCGACATCAGAACTTAAAACGAACAGAAATTATTCCGTATATGAAAGGGGCTGTCCCCTCCTTAACGCCCCGCTCTTTACGCTAAAGTTTGACTCTTTCTCACAACTCTACTTTTTGGAAAAATACAAAAAAATTAGCGTAAAAAGTGGGGCGTTGAGGAGGGGACAGCCCCTTTCATATCGGAATAATTTCTGTTCGTTGTAAGTTTTAATGTTGCTCCTTACTTTCAGTTAAAAAAAACTTGTTTTTTTTAATTTAATATATAAGGATCTCACATATATACATTTTTTTATTACTTCTTTCTATATTTTGTTTTATATAAAAGGTCTTTTTTAATGACATCTTTCCAGTATAACTAAATTAATCACAGTGATTGAAGATAACGCTTATACAACTTTAACTTTAGGGAAGTTTTTTTTTTTTTTTTTTTTTTTTTTTTTTTTTTTTTTTTTTTTTTTTTTTTTTTTTTTTTTTTTTTTTTTTTTTTTTTTTTTAATAAAACCATTGAGCACAATTAAAAAGGTAGTAAATTACCTGCTAAGATGAATGTCACGTAGCCTGTACCACCGTGGATAATATTAAAAATCCAGCGCTTAGAATGACTAGGTGACGGACGGAAAATAGCTCCAATCGGCTGCAGCAGAGCCAAAGCTATAAAACAAGTTAAACATAAATTCATTTTTATACCATTTTCTCTTACTTAAACTTTCTCCTTTTTTTTACTATATAGGATGCTCAGAAATTCTCTTTTTAGTTAATAGACTAAAACAATGTTAAATTCAAGATGTTGCCAGATTATTTAGTTATAGTTAAAACAAAGTTTGAGATGATTGCATTTAAATTAATTTATTGACACTGAACTTTGTAAGGTAAAGAAGGTAAAGAACACGGCGTTGGACTTTACAGTCCCTATCAGCAGTGCTGGTCAGTGTTTCATGGCCCTTTAGCCAGAGAGTGCAATGGAGGATTGGGGGCTAGCCATCCTGTGCTTTTGCACACCCTTCCTGTTCACCTTCCCCAGATTTTTCCAGGTACCTATCTAGAGCTTGGTTGAGTGTGGCTGAGCTAACAGACCAGCGCCACTGACCCCATTCCAAACCAAATAACCAACAACACCAAGACTCGAACCACTGTCCTCCCGGACAAAGTATTTCAAGGCTAGTGTGCTAACCATTCGTCTAGGACGGCTACAACTTCATAATATACTAAGAATATTTTGTTAATATCCTTAAATGAAAAAATAGCCACTGGGCCCCAAAGGAAAAAGTAAATTGTAAACCTAGTCAAACAAACTTTATAATCTATATCAGCAGTGTTAAGCCAAAACAGTCTAAGCCACATTTTCAGAAAAACAGAGCTATTGACATTATATTGACATACATTGGCATATTATATTAGACTATTGACATACAGACCGATTGGAACAGTTGGATTTCCTCACGCTCCAAAAATGTAATTACAATTCAAATTTGATCCTCGGAAAAGTCGCTTGTGAAATAGAAAAAGTCACGAAAAAAAATTATCAACAATTAAAACAGACTATTTTTGAGCATTTTCTTAATAGCCAGGTATAACAGTTCCAGAACCACTTTTCAGACTTTTTGCTCAACTTCAGATCCATCCGCTGCTTTTTTCTGCAGAATCAGTCTATTATGGAATCGAAGAGACAAAACTTGGAAGTTTTTTTTTGTAGCAGCACATAAATATACACAAAACTATTTTCATACTCGAACACATCAACAAACGTAAAAGTCTTCCTCACGAACCTAAAATCTAACCACATGCGTTGTAGATTTCTTGAGTTTACAATTTCTTTTCCGGTACTAATACTAGTATTGTCTGTTTGTATCTTTTAATGTGTGTTTATTGAGTCTGGTTCGGTATTAATGTTCTAAGTCTAGGTCGAAAATTAGTTAAAGCGAGTCGAGGCCAGAGGCAGGAATGTTGGAGTCTGGAGCCGTGAGTAAACATAGTATGCTCTGGAGAAATACTCTATTCAGTAACTTTCGACGCTTTTATATCTACTAATTTTAGATTATCATCTCAACATTTGTTTTGTTGAGCTCACCCTTGTTTTTTTCTTCCTTGTGGGGAAATACCCATATAGCCAAATATTAAGTGCTACAAAACCATTATTAAAACAGTAATTCAAATTTGGTGTTAGTTCTTCGCGTATAGGGTCAGATTTGGAGTCAGGTCTCCTAAGATTTTAAAAGAGGAGTCGGAATTCCAAGTAGAAAATGCTAATCAATCGAAAACGTTCAACGTTGTGAAGATGCTGATCATTCTTGCAAATGTGATCAGAGGATTACAGGATTATACAAACCACTAATTTTTAGATTTGAGACTGAGGAATTAACTTTTCTCGCTGAAAAACTTTAAAAGCATATACTAAGTATTATTTGTGATAACTATGCTGCCATAATGAAATACAAGTCTTCAAGAAGTCTTTCTGTTTGTACAACAATGTTGTCGAGACCTGCTCCCCCCCCCCCCCCCAAAAAAAAAAAATGAGTTCATCAGCTGTAAAGACAATGATACAACTTAGAAAAATAACGCATTCTACATAATAATGACAACTTTCTAATTTTTACTAGCATTAACCGCAACCCTAAACAAACACGAAAAAACGAACCATTAGGATAGACAAGATGAAAACTTTTTTAGACGTCTTTTCTAACAAAGAGAACGAAGAGGAAAGTGGAAAAATTAAACAAAAAGGAAGAAGACATTTCTTTTGCTCATGATGCAGCAAATCTGCACAACAAAATTTCAATTATGAAAATTGACAAACTTGATCTCGGCCTTCGACCTCGACCTCGTTTGGGCAAACCTTACAAAGCTTTAGGGTCATGGGCCGCACATAAACCGTTGATAAGTGGTGATTTGTCCACTAAAACTGGTAGCAATGATTAATATTTACCTTTTGTTATATGCCCCAAAATCAAATATTACAAGGTTAGTAAAGTATAAAGTATTCGGTAACAAACGAACTATCGACCGGAAATGCATAAACGACTAGGCTTAGCCAAAAAAATAGAAAAAAAGAAAAGAAAAAAAAGAAAAGAAAAGGGGACTAAAGGAACCATGGCGAGTCACGTCACGAATTATTACGCAGAATGAACTCTTATGATTTTAAGTCAAAAGCTTTTGATTCAGTTCACCAGACTAGAAGCAAAAACGAGTGCCAATTCTTCAGTGCTTCCAAATCAAAAACTAGCTCGTAGTTTTTTTTCTTTTTACTATTTTTATAGATACATCAGTATTTACTATCACTTACCATGGTACCCTGTAGTTGACTATGGTTAGTAGATTGAAACGAAACATAAAAAAGGTGGTCACTGGCATCAATCGGGGAGGGGGGGGGTCAAAACCGCCATATAAACTTCTTCATTCCCGAAAGATTGAAAAAAATGTTTTTTAGGGGCGTATTTTTATTTAAAATGTATTTTTGGTATTTTCATTGAAAAAACGACAGATTTACCGCCCCCAGATATTGGAAAATATATTTTGTCCCACCCCCTAAATTTTCGTGAATTGATGCAATTGAAAATTGAGCGAAATACTAACAATTTTCGAAAGTTAAAACCATCACAATAGCTTATGATGAAAACGTAGAAGGTTGAAACATCCTTAACTTGGGCAAAAAGTGGCTCTAAGCGGACACACAATCATAAACGTCCCACTTTTTTCCAGATCTACGATTTCTAATCGTAAAAATCTACGATTTTTCTCATATTAGTTGTTTCTTAACAACATAGTTCGTTTATTCAGACATTTATCTTAAGACGGGATTAAATTCACTACATGTACAGTTCAGTTTCAGTAAGATTCCGAGTTTCAGCATTTGTACAAACATGTACGTAACCAGATTATAATTAAATCCAAGTTTTATTTCTGATTCAGAAATTTTTGTTTTTAATAATTAGTTTTTGTAAAAGATGGAACAAGGAATTCCATTAAAGTAGTTAGTTGTACGTAGAGCTTACTTTGAAATCCAAAATAAAGTCATTTTAAATCATTAAAATTAAATAAAAAAAAAAATTAACTTTGAGTATTTTCCAATTTCTAAATAAATATTATAGTTTTCTTGTACGTAATTTAAGTTTAATTTGTCACATAAAATCAAATTTTTCTGTCTTTTTTTGATGTAAAGAGCTGCATGCTTTTTTTGCACGTCCACCTTTATGTCACGCCCACGTTAGAGGGTATATAATTCATTGGTCTCACATGAATTATATAAAAGCAGTCTAACTCAACCCCACTTCCCCTTAGAGCCCCCAAAACTTTCTAACCTTTTATTTTTGTGAACCAGTCAGCTTTCATTCGGGCTAGGTCAACTGAACACTAAGTCCAGGTCTAATTGCGAGTGCTTGAACCAAACAAAAATTCCAAATCTTATCAAGAAATAATTAAAAAACTTTAAAGCAATTTCAGTTCTTTTTACGCTAAAACTAGTCATTACTCTTTTGCTACTATAGTCATTACTAGTCAAAACTAGTCATTACTCTTTTGCTACTATAGTCATTACTAGTCAAAACTAGTCATTATTCTTTTGCTACTATAGTCATTACTAGTCAAAACTAGTCATTATTCTTTTGCTACTATAGTCATTACTAGTCAAAACTAGTCATTATTCTTTTGCTACTATAGTCATTACTAGTCAAAACTAGTCATTATTCTTTTGCTACTATATCCATTACTAGTCAAAACTAGTCATTACTCTTTTGCTACTATAGTCATTACTAGTCAAAACTAGTCATTATTCTTTTAACACTATATCGCATTTTCTTCTGTGTTACACATTAGATAACACATAAATAAATTAAAAGACAAATTAAAACATAATAAAGTAGAATATTACCAGTTATAATTAGCCCAATGATGGCATGCGCATTTGCGTAGGGGTTGTCACTATTAATCCATCCGCCAACGGCAATAAAAATTAATATAATGGCGATTGCTGTGAGAATAACGGCTAATACCATAAGACTTCGATGAAACTGGAAGAAAAATTAATAGTAGTTGGAGTTTGAGAAACTGCGAAAGAAAATTCTTAGCTTATAATAGACTGGATTCAAAACCACAAAAAAAGAAAGAAAAAAGACAAGATATTACGAAGAGACATTACGGATAAGAGAAAACATTTATTGCCGTTGCTCTTTTTCTTTTTGAGCTTTTGTGAATACCCCGTTGTAATACAGTGGATTGATGGTCTGCTTGGTAATACGGGGCCCTGGGTTTGACCCCCCGCCGCAACAAGGTTGGGTGATAAGCTTGCTACTTGTCCCTGTAAAAAAGACTCAGCAACTGAAACGGCAATTCAACGCCCAAAGTGCCAGCAATGGCTCTGAAGGGTCTTCATCCTATCCATTCATGAATATCTGACATTTTTTTTCACGTGAAAAGTAGTTCAAATTGGTTACCGATTAATCCTTTTAGATGCCAATCTAACCAAGTAGATTATTTCGTCGGTTTTCTAGTTTTGACAACAAACCACTTGAATGTGTGAAAACAAGAGAGGATAATAAATGAAAAACAAAATCAAACAGGTGAGAAAACGACGACTTTGTTAGCCAGTGGCAAAATATGAAGACGAAGAACAAGCAAATATTTCGACGGGGACCTCCGCCAAGTCGTCTTCAGTGCTATAAAAAAAGCAAACAATCAAACAAAATCTAACCTTCCGAAGTGAATCTAACAAGAGCAGAATAGACACCTAGAATGTATTTACCACTTGAATACCCCGTAATTGTTACAGTTAAAAGGATTTGCACAATGTGTTACAATTATTTTGCAATAGCAAAATCAGACTTGATTGCACGTTCCCTGCTTTGGACTTTTCTGTAGGTAAAGATACAAATACAATTTTCAAAAAACTTAAAGAAACGTATTAAAAATTTGCTTATATGCATTTCTGTTACGTTTTTACGAACCTGACGATTTTTTTTTGGGGGGGGTGGGGTGGGGTAAAACCCGATCCAACCCCCCCACCCCCTGGATACGGTCTAGTCTACAACCTGCTACTATTTTTACTTTATATAAATGATCTCCCAAATTGCTTATCCTGTGCAGTTGTGTATGCGGAATCTATTGAAGCGAAAACTCCATTGTTAACTGAGAATCTAGTGGCTGGAATGAAACATACAATCTAGTCTTCTAGCAATTTCTTGTCCCAAAATTCACCATGACTCCTCCAAGATATGGTTTTCAGGAGATGTAAGAAACGTGCTGACAAAATTAGATTGAACATCTAAATATATCTGAAAATAGAGTCAAAAGAATTATACTCTTTATTGGCTTTTGTCTTTCCGTAGTTACTGTGACCTTCTGAGCATAAAACTAGCCCAAAATCTAGGTTGCTTATATCATATAAAATATCCTTTTCCTTTTCGAATAATTAATGTAATTTATTGCTAAAAGATACTGTCTTGTCGTTCGATAACTTTTTCAAAGCTTTGGACAAAACTAAGGAAGCAGCTCTACAACTCGTTTATATAACATTGAGATGACAAAACTAAAATATTTCTAAAATCAAGAAAAAAGAAAAGATTTCTGGGTGATTTTTCATGTCTTTATAGGGGAATCAATTAATTTTTTGGTCGTATAAGTTTTTTCATATAGCGAAAACGGACACATCCCATTTCATGTAGTTTTTAAAATATTCCAGTAACAGCTAGAAAAATAACAGACCACAAGAATAAAACAAAAACCGTAGCTAAAACGTTCATAAATATGTTTCGTAAGAAGCAAGGGTGTATCCAGGATTTTTGTTCGGGGAGGGGGGGAGGTGCAAAAACTGTAAAAACGCATAACAAATTTGGGTACTTGTATGATATAGCCCCTACCGCGCAAGTTTTTCCTTCATTGACGCATTATAGAACCGTTTTTTTTCGTTAGTTTCTTTCAGCTTAGCGTGACACAAGACGAGAAGTGACAGAATAGATGGAAAATATATAATTTGGGATATATATTTTCACATTAGAGGGGTAGGGGTGGGAAGGGTTAAAGTATTTTGACAGTGTGAAGTTAGAAAACATTTCTTACTTCATAATATGCAGAATAATTGTACTTAACACATTAGGCATGCAGACCCCCTATACTTTAACCCCCCCCCCCCTAATGTGTAAATATATAACCCAAATTTTTTTCTAAAGTATTATATTTTTGTCATACTTAGATATATTTCATTAGGACTGAGCGTCGGAAAAACATATTAGAAAAATATTAGGTAGGGGCTATATCATACAAGTACCCAAATTTGTTTATATGCATTTTTTTACGTTTTCACGAATCAGACAAAAATTTCGGGAGGGGGGGGGGGTCAAACTCGTTAGCCCCCCCCCCTGGATGCGGCCCGCAGTAGGAAGTAACATCTCTAATAAACAATTCAAATACTTACTGCAAACCACATGGCAGTGCCGCAGATCTGCTTGTCTTTCCATGACTGCTTATGATGACGCGGGAGAAAAGTTGCAGCTGAGACTAAGAACATCCACGAGACCGTCATCAATATACCATGCCAGACATACAACGCAGAGAGATCGCTGCTCATTACACTACCAAAATCATTCAAGTGGACCTTATCTTGACTTGCTGTTTTGATTTTGTGCTTGTGTATACGGTCTGGAATGGATAGATATAATAACGAAACTATACATACATACATATATATAATATATATATATATATATATATATATATATATATATATATATATATATATAGATATATATATATATATATATATATATATATATATATATATATATATATATATGTATAATATATATATATATATAATATATATATATATATATATATATAATATATATATATATATATATATATATATATATATATATATATATATATATATATATATAATATATATATATATATATATATATATATATATATATATAATATATATATATATATATATATATGAACACCAATTCTCTTTGCTCGTGAGTCAGAATTATCTTAGGGGGATCCTGATTTGTATTAGGTAACTGAACAATTTTCAAGCAGGGCTGGCTCATTGGACTGTTGAGTGCTAACTAACATCCAGCATTGTCCCAGAGACCAATCCTGCCGGAGAGCTGGCTTACAGGGTCATATGGATCCTGAGGTACAAAGGCTAACGCACATACATTATTGCAGGGTACCGGATTCTGAAAGTATCTCCATTACTGCATCTAAATTCCGTTTGAGAGCAAAGAGTGACATTAAATCTAAAAATGAACAAACAAAATCCTATGTATGAGGGGGTTTGTTGCCCCCTAAGCCCCCATGCTTTACCGTAAGTTTGACAAGTGATTTTTGAAATTAATTTAGACTGCAACATATGAGATCAGTTGGTAATCGTAGGTATCTTTTTTTTCTTCTTTTTTGACTGCCTTTCCAAAATCTGGACTGAAAATTGTCTTGCAAATAAATAGGTCATTTCATTCTCAATGCATTGTGATAAAAAAAATCACATTGCTCTTGCACTAGAGCACCCATTCTCAAAGCGTTGAAAAAATTGCAAACAGTAATATCAAGAATGGAGGATGAGGGTGTGGCTGCCTCTCTCGTACATAAGACAATATCAGTTTGTTTGAAGTTTTGATGTCGCTCTAAACTTTCATCTGGAAAACCTCGTTGCTTTTTTTATGTCTATTCGTTTCTAATATTAAGACCTATATATTCTTAAACGTGAAGTGATACCACCCCTTCCACTCCCAAATCTTCACGCTTCGGCTTAACTTCGTGTAACAACGCTTCGACAGTAAGGCATCAGAGAGGTGTATTTGCTTTACTGAATAAAATGGGTCAGAGGTTTTGAGGTAGCCATTTTGCTAGAAATGGCCGAGAGGTCCCATAAATATGCCTTCAAGGGCATTATAACTCACTCGGTTCCAGGGATAAGGATCCAAAACTACACAAATTACGCATTTTTTACAGACAGTTTTTCAAGAAATCTTTGTTGAACCAGAATCATATAACATTGTCAGCCTTAAAGTGTGGATACCCTCCATTGGTTTCCCATCTTACTACTACTACTACTAGCAATGCACAGCAGCACCAAGTCACCTGAGGAAAACAAAACCCATGCTCCTCCTCCGTCCCATCTGCTCAAAGCTTTCCTCTTTACCTCCTCCTAAGAAGTTCCAATTTCCTATAAATCCTTCCTTACAACCTCTTTCCACCCCATTCAGGGACAACCTGTTTTTAGGTTGGCCCAAGATGGATGACCTAAAAGGACCATCTAAATCTGTCATCCTTCATCGACAAAACATATCGTAGCCACCTGTCTCTCATTATAGCCCTAGAAAGTGGGATAGAACCACATTTTTCGTACAGCTTATTGTTTGATATGCGTTCAGTCAAACGGGTAACCAAAATTATTCGTAGACAACTCCTCCGGGAAACATCTAACAAATCCTCCTCTGTCTTCCGAAGCGCCGCGTTTCTTCCTATTTTTCCAAACTTTTTCATCCATAAAAAAACAACCTGGACCTTGTCTATTCTACTTCTTACAACTTTACTAATAATACTACCCAGGTAAGTGAAACTATCCACTTCCCAACTTAGGTGGCAACCAAAATGAGTTAGTCCAAAGTAAATCTGTTTTTCTAGCATACAAGGGCTTGGCTGTGGAGCTTGATATCAGGCAGTAATTTGACCAATAGGGTGTAAATCCATTAACAAAGTTTTGCCATGCTATCAACATGAAGCCAACAGAGAAGAAAATTAAGAGCCCACACTATAAGTAGCTACCTGACTCTGAATATTTCCTATCCACCTAGAACAAAAGAAATTACTGGACTAGGAACATTTTCTATTATCCCAGCCATTTCCCCAAACAAATGATGCCCGTACCCTTATTTACACGATATTTTAACATTTACTTTGGTGCTTGTTGAACTTCCTAATGGTTATATTGGTGGATTTTCACATTTGTTTTACATCCAGCGGAATTTCTTCAGCAAGTACTGGCTTTTCTGCGTGATTGACTTATGTCGAGTGTAAAGAGATAATGGAAATAGAATTAACTGAGAAACTAACATTAGAAATCCTTTGTAAAAAGTTTATTTCTGCTGCAAAAAAACCCAGTCATTCGTCCTTTACAAAGTACATTTTTGTTATTGGTAACCAGTTGGCAAACGCGAACACTGATGGACTTTTGACGCACTTAATATGCAACAAAAACGCAATCATTAATGTCTAACGTACTAATGAAGCCCAGAAGTTCACTGTAGTTTGTCTTTAGCTGAAAATAATAGGTAAAAAGAAAGATTTGACAATTAAAAATACGACCATTTTGATAATTAAAAATAAACATTTACGGAAAGTTGCAAAAAAAAAAAAACGCCTAAAATACGACTACCTTACGACTATCAAATGCAACTGGAGTTAAACTCTTTTACAGCACACTGAATCTCAGTATGCCTAGATATTTAACACGGGTAGTTTTAAATGGATTCTTAGCTTTGTGTTATTTACAAAAACAAATTGTTTGTAGTTTATTCTGTATAAGTATAAATTTCGTTTTTACTTGCCCCTTTTTCACAATATAAGCCTACCTGCATCTGCAGGTCCAGCAGCAAGCAAAAGATGGTAGTCGGTCTCACCAATATTGAAGGATTCACCGTCATAGTTAATTACACTGTCCCTCAAAAGGCGGCAGTACAAATAGCCGTTGTCTTCACGTCCTTCCAGAAGCTGTAATCCTTCTTGGGGCTAAAATTAAGATATATGGTATACTAAATAAGTTAAAATATCAAACAGACCCAAGTGGGAACTAGGTACTGGAACCAATTTACAGTTGTTACACACATTTTCAAGTGCTTTCATTTTTTAGCTTTAAGTCGGGTTGCCGTAACATTCCATAAACAATCATACTTTTGAAGCCATCTGGCTTGCGTCAGAGCAGCCAGAATATTGAGAAACGGCGGAAAATCCTCCCTAATAGGTTGCTCATGCTAGGAATTTTTTCACTCGTTTTGTTAATTAGTCTAAACTTTTTATCTCTTAAAATTGATCATCGAAATAGCAGAGTAGGCTAAACTGGGCATATTAACGGGAAGTCAGTGTTTCCAGATACTTAATTTTTCCACAAAAAAATGGCATATGGAATAATTCACAGTTGGCTAGTAGTCTATTTTTATTGACATTAAGTTCAAGATGAGGTGATTTGGTTGCATGTACGTAGAGACAAGATTCAAGCTCTGGCCCAACGCGTGTTACAAATTAAGTAAATTTACATAGAAGTAATCCTTCTTTGGTGAGAGAATAACGAATCTACTGTCAATTCACTTTCTAGAGAACATTTATTTAGCTTCTCGTTTTCGCACTCGAGGAATTCTATCTACAACATAATAAAAACAAATACACACAGACGCAAAGAATCCAATGATTCAGTTGTAATCATCGAATGGGCTATCTTCAGTGGAGATAAAAAATGGAGCTGTACCATTTGTTTCCCACGGTGGAATAAATTACGCGGGGGGTGGAGGGGCTGTGTCCCCCTATATTTTTTTTCTCTCCATCCCAAGATTTTGAGCAATACCTTTTGGGTGTATTTTCATTTAAAAAAAAACTTTTTGCTATTTTCAACTGGAAAAATTTGAAAAAATTACAAATTCCCCACCCCCTTCACTAGAAGTTGAAAAATGTTTTGTCCTCCCCTCTAAATTTGTAAATCGATGCCACTGGTTTCCAAAGAGGGAAAGTGTAAAAGCCAGTGGGAGGAGGACTGAGTGGGAGGTTGGTGACCAATAGCTTACAGGGTGCTTACTCCAGTTTTCTAGTTACTTCACAAGTTTCCTTTTAGATAAGATATGTAAAAATACTCACATCTAAAAATCGTTCGTTACGCTTCCCAACATTGTATGACATGGCCAACGAGGCTTTCTGGCCGATTAATGAACAGTCTATTACAATATCGTTCCCCATACGACGATCCTCTGAAAAACCAACACCAATATAGCTACCAGCAGCTTTGTGTTTCTTAGAGGAGGTAGTAATGCCAAATAATTCGAATTCAAACTGAGTTAATGAATAATTCCGATAAGTCACAAGAACCTCACATCTCTGGGAAGATACACAGTCACTGGGGTAGCCAAAACAACCTTTAGTACCACCACAATCCTGATATACTGTGTTTGGGCTGGATTCTGTTGAGGCGGTGGGTGGGGTTGTAGGACCACTCGGCTGAGGTGGAGGAGTGGTTTGTACATCACCAAGTAATACTGGCTCATCTGTATGAGCAGCGTAATACCCAAAATGCGGTAGTATATTATCTGAAAAAAAAAAAACGCCAGAAAATTTGTATAAATAAGCCAGACGAATTTGAATATATACAATTTGAATTCCCGTTAAGCCCAATAAAAGACTACACTAACATGCTCAGCGTAAAAGATGCAGCTCAAGGAATATTATTTTCAGGTAATGAATTATTTCAATGAAGCAAACTGTCATCCCTAATTGGGGCAAGCATAATTTTACTCATATCTTGTACTCATATCTTGACAAATTTGTAAGTGAAAAATCGGTTTTTTCTCTATAGAATAAGCTTGATATACACCTTGACTGCCCCATTAAGCCTAAAAAAGTATTTCAAGAAATCCTAGCCTTACCCTGTGTGCACTTGAGTTCCTCTTACTTTAAATAGAATTTCGTCATTTCTAAGTTTCTAGTGGATCTGACCTTTGATATTTTCAAGATAAAAAAAAAAGGAAAGAATGTTAACCCAGTCACTTACGAATGGCCATCGTTTTATTTTGAAATTTGAGATGAGAAATAAAGGAACATTGCTAGAAATGAGTTGGCTTCTTTCTTTAAATCTCCTTTAGATCCTTCTTATAGATATTCTGAAAAAATATTTTTTGTAAAAAAAAAAAAAACACTGAATTGGGTTTAAACGATTTAACGATTCAATTTGTATTTCCATTGGTTTCTATTTTCTATTCATTATATTATTCTTCTATTATATTTTCCGTACATTGCGACAAACATTCTGAAACTGCAGATGAGAGGGGTTTACAAGTAGGAAGAGTAGGGAATAGGAAACCCCGAAAAAGTTGAATTTAAGACTAACTGTCCAAATTTTGGATTCCCCCCCCCCCCCCCCCAAAAAAAGAAAAAATCCCAAAGACTATTTTGAGCATTTCTTAGGGATATTCTTGTCACTTTCGCGTATGTCTACAGGTATGACTTGCGTATGAAAAACTCAAATTAGTATTATATCTAACATAATCTAAAACTTTTATCCCTTTTTATTTTTCTTTTATTCCATTTTTTTTTTTTGCTTTTAATGGAAGGACAGTAAAGTCCAAGAACATATTACCATAAACTATGGAGACATTTGCGTCCGTTAGTTTTAACATGTATCATATTTTACTTCCCCCTCTCCTCTCCCCAAAAACAACTAAATTTCCATGAGTGCGGCTGCCATAGTAAGCCATTTTACAGCTCATTAAGAATATTTTGATCATTTTCACTGGAAAAAAGTAATTGACATTATATACACCATGCTATTAAATAAAATAAAGAGTAGAATACTATATTTAACAAATATTGTTCTTTCGATAAAATAACCAAGGTAACCCATCTGGTTAAAGCAAAACATCCCTCTTTTTTAGGAAACTTCTGCACAACGACCTGCGAAGGTAGAAAGAAGGGGGTTAGAGCCTGAATCCCAAAGTAAAAAAGTTCCGAATCTTTCCTAGTTTCCTATAAGTTGCCTGTTTTTTACTATTCTGGAAAATTTGATTCCCCCTCCCCCCTTCCAAAGTAAACATCTGTGAGTGCACCAGTCCCAGCTGGTTGGGAAAAAGATAAATAAGTATTATATTGCAGTATTTACTTACGATAGAAACCCCAGGATAAATACAACACTATGGTAAAGCTAATGGGTAAGGACTACGAATATCTTTGCACGCTGACTGTTTTCGAAGTGCTAATTTAGCGTTCTTTCGTCACAGCATATTGCAATAGTTCTTGTTTCTTCACTTTTACCAATGAAATTTTCATTTTATTCTCTCTCACTCCCAACAATCATATACACCCACCCCCCCACTTCTCTCTTCAAACTTCTTCTTCAATTCAAACCTCTTCATTCTTACTGATAATCTTTCCTCTCCTCTCCTTTCCCTCTCCTTCCTCCCCCCCCCCCCCCTTCCCCCTTTCCTTCTTCTTTCCCAATTTCCCCCCTCTTCTCCCCTCCTCCTCCCTCCCCTCCTCCCTTTTTCTCCTTCCTCCCCCCCCCCCCCCCCCCCCTTTCCCCTTCCCTTCCCCTCTAGTATGTCTCCCGAGCCTCCCCCCCCCCCTCCCTTCCCTCCTCCCCTTTCCACTTCCTTACAATCAGAGCGCAGTATGGATCTATGCCACGCACCACACCTAGACCCTCCACCCCCCCCCCTCCCTCCTCTTTTTGTTTCCCTCCCCTTCTCCCCTTCTCCCCAAGTAAACTTAAAAAAAGGGATAAATTACCCCTGGGTTGTTTAATAGAATTAATTTACTTCATGGCTTCGCTTAGATTAATTTTTAGACGTTTATTTTTTAGGCAACGCTTTTGGTGTGCTATCGATTGATTCTGTCTTTTTTTTATGATCAATTGCTATTACTAAAAAATTACTAGGTTATATTTTAAAACTAGATTTAGTTTTAAAATGTAGAATTAAGGTTGCAAGATTGAGAAGTCGTGGCACCAACCCTAGCCCTCTATCAATTATTAAATAAAAAAACAAGTTTTTTTAACTGAAAGTAAGGAGCGACATTAAAACTTAAAACGAACAGAAATTATTCCGTATATGAAAGGGGCTGTCCCCTCCTCAACGTCTCGCTCTTTACACTAAAGTTTTTTATTGTTTACAAAAAAATGAGTTGTGAGAAAGAGTGTTTTACATATTAATTTTACTTTTATTTGGTTAAATGGCTTTCTCGAAAGTTGTTTAATTTTATTTACGAACGTTTTTATTAGTAATAAATATACGTAACTTACGAATAAACATACGTGACGAACTTCTATATTCATATATTTTTAATACGTATATTAGGCGGTTCGCCCCCTAGTCAATACCTCGCTCTTTACGCTAAAGTTCGGATTTTGTTCCAATTCTTTGAAAATGACTCCTTGATCACAAAGGCCGTTAATTAGAATAAATAGCTCTTATGAAAGTACTAAAAAACCTTTGGCTTAAAGAGCGAGGTATTGACTAGGGGGCGAAACCAATCATACACGTAATAATTTCTGCTCGTTTTAAGTTTTGATGTTGCTCCTTACTTTCAGTTGAAAAACTATTTTTTTTAATTAATTTCTGATCGTTTTTTAAATAATGCTGGGAAATCCGGCACCCCCTTCATAGCAATGTCCCTTCCCCCATGGAAAGATCCTCCCAAACACCCCCCCCCCTCAACTACCAGAAAAAATCCCGCCTAAAAACGTCTGTATACTTCCCAATAACCAATACTATATGTAAACATTGGGTAAAGTTCATAACTTTTAGCCCTCCCTCCGGAGACTTTGGGGATTAATTTATCCTAAAAGAAATAGTTATTATATTTTCGACCATGCTGAACAAAATGGATATCTCAAAATTTTGATCGGGTGACTTCGGGAAAAATGAGCGTGGGAGGGGGCCTAGTTGCCCTCCATTTTTTGGTCACTTAAAAAGGGCACTAGAACTTTTAATTTCGGTTCAAATGAGCCCTCCCACGATATTCTAGGACCACTGGGTCATTACGATCACCCTGGGGAAAAAAATAAAAATAAAATAAACAAGCATCCGTGATCTTATTTCTGGCAAAAAATGCAAAATTCCACATTTTAACAGATAGGAGCTTGAAACCTGTGCAGTAGGGTTCTCTGATACGCTGAATCTGATGGTGTGATTTTCATTAAGGTTCTATAACTTTTAGGGGGTGTTTCCCCCCTTTTCGAAAATCAGGAAAATTTTCTCAGGCGCGTAATTTTTGATGGGTAGGACTAAACTTGATGAAACTTATGTATTTGAAATCAGCATTAAAATCTGATTTTTTTTTGTGTATCTATTGGTATCAAAATTCCGATTTTTTGAGTTTTGGTCATTATTGAGCCGAGTCGCTCCTTACTTACACTTAGACCCCGGCGCCGCGCCGGCGGATCGACCGAACGCCGCCGACGAGAGGACCGGTCGAACGCCGCCGAAGTGTCGTAACGCCGCCGGCAGAGGTGGAGGCGTTCGGTCGACTTCAAATTAATTTTGTGGCAATTCTTTATTTGCCTGATTAGAAATCAAGCAGGGCTTGCACTATCCCCAAATTTTCGGGTATTTCCCCAAAAATCTATGCGTCACCCCGAAAAAAAAATTTGGTTCCCCGAATCCCCGAAAATCACGCTATTACGGTGCCCCCCCTAGCGATTTATCACCGGTGACTTTCCCTGCCAAATATTACTTTGCATACCATAATTCTTCACTACTCTCTTGTTCATTAATTTTCGTCTCTTTTGCTACTTTGCGTAAAAACCAGACAGATGCAATATGCAATTGCAAATATTGCAATATACACAGTTCTTCATATGTTGTCAAAAAAAGTATCGTCTTTATGAAATGAGTTTAAGTCATTTCGAATGCAGTTTCCCAATCGCTATTTCTTACATCATTCGTAGTCAAGAATTCTATTTTCAAGTTGAATAGAATTATAGAACGCATTCACTACTATACAGCTTTAGTCTTTAGTTGGATTTTGAAATTGACAGCCGACAGATTGTTTCTACAGCTGAATTGTAAATTTGCAGATTTTTTTTTTTTGCTGTTTTTAGATAAGAATTTCTTAATGTTTAATACTCAATTGTTGAACGCCTGATAGAAAATACAATCTTCTTTCTGAAACATCTTTACCCCCCCCCCCAAAAAAAAAAACAACCTTCTATTGAGACACAATTTGGCTATAGACTAAGCTATATACAAGGTTGGGGAATTAAAGATTGAACCGGAGGTTACCCCAAAAATATGCTTCATAAATACATTGTAAATTATTGCCTATAGGAGGGGATAGGGGGCTATCATTTTTAAATGATAATACCTCATTTTTATATTGAAAGCAGGGATGCGAAAAAGATATTTATTTTTTTCATTTAAAGCGGAGATGGAAAAAAATGATATCAAATTCCCTGCGAAACCATTGAAATATTTTGATAGACCCAGGGCCCCCTATTAAGACTTGTTCATTGTCTTGGGTATTTTGCGATTTCTCATAGGCTACTGGCCTAATATGGCTTTTGTGTGTGCTCCCTTTTAATTATATTCTTTGGATCTTATTGAATGCCACGGCGAATCTATGACTCAGTTTTTCAATAATTTGAGGTATATCTGAATAATTTTGACATTTTTGTTGTTGTCTTTGTACCCCTTTACTCATACCCTCAATTTTTTTTTTCAAGGAACACTAAGCTGTTTAACGTTATTTTGCGTGTTTGTTTGAACCATATAGTGACCTAGTTAATTATTAAGTAAATTATTTTTCTAATGAAAGCTGAGACGGTATCCTATCAAGGTGGTATCCAGAGGGGGGGGGGGTAGGGAGGTATTACATTTAAATAATAATATCTCGAATGTTTTTTTTTATTGAAAGCAGGGATCCCAAAAAGTTCATTTTTTTAAAATTTAAAGCAGAGACGGCATCCTATCAAGGTGGTATCCCGAGGGGCGGGGTAGTGAGTTATCATATTTAAATGATAATACCTCGATTTTTTTTTAAGCAGGGGTGCCAATAAGATAATTATTTTTTTTTATTTAAAGCAGAGATGGCATCTTATCAAGGTGGTATCCCGAGGGGGGGGGGTAGTGAGTTATCATATTTAAATGATAATACTTCGATTTTTTTTAAAGCAGGGGTGCCAATAAGATAATTATTTTTTATTTAAAGCAGAGACGGCATCCTATCAAGGTGGTATCCCGAAGGGGGGGGTAGTGAGTTATCATATTTAAATGATAATACCTCGATTTTTTTTTAAAGCAGGGGTGCCAATAAGATAATTATTTTTTTTTATTTAAAGCAGAGACGGTATCCTATCAAGATGGTATCCAGAAGGGGGGCATAGGGAGTTATTACATTTAAGTGATAGTGCCTTGATTTTTTATTTATTGAAAGCAGGGACGCCAAAAAGTTGAAAAGTTGACAAAAATTAACAAGATTTTCGTGAGTTATACTTGATACAGCACTTGCATAGTTTTGTCGTCCAAAGGGAAAGGGACATATGCGTGTAACCCGTTTTTTTTCTTATTGATGAAACGGGTTTACTTTGAAAACATTCATTCATAAGTACCAGGGAGATTCACACTAAAACGAATTGGTGTGACGAAAGCGATATCGACATCCCCACCTAACGTTGCGCTCGATTCACAATGGCGCCGTATGTCCAGTGCCCAAGTTACATTAAAAGGCCTGGTCATAATAAAAGCTTTCAATTTGGGAGGTTCAAGGAGGAGTCTTTGACAGTCTTATGACCTCAGGGTACTAGATGTTGCAACTTTCTTAAGTATCTACAGTGGTTTAAAAAATTCGATCACCCCACAAATGATTACCAAAAATATGCACAAATATAACATTTGGAATATTATAACACTTTTTTCAAAGCTTTGAAGAAAAGCAAAAAAGGCTAAATACTCCTAACTACGCTTAAAAGCTATTTTAAAAAGAAACTCTTTGGAGATTTCCATGGAAATGACCATAGCAGAAGCTTTGAGCCTGGGTGGGGATCAAAGAGGAGTCTTTGAGTATTTTGACCACATGTGACTTATTGTTGCGACTTTCTTAAATTTGGTAATTTTTGTGAGCATTTGGAAATCAAAGCTTAAACTCAATAACTGATACTAAGTGTCCTAACATTCTGCTTGGATTAAAAGTGACTAACTAGGATGAAAATCCCAACATCTTCCTGGAGCTACTTCAGTCTGCAAATTATTTTATTTAATTACATTTAAAACAGATGAGCTTTTCATTTTTTACCTAAGAAAATAGCTGTCACTTCATTTTTCTTCATAGCGAATAAACTATTAAGTGTTTTTTTGTGTCATTGTAATTGAAGTGTTCTCATGTGAAGTGTTCATCATGTATTTTTCAATTTGATAAATTTACTCCTTTTAGATGCAGTTTATAATTTGACTGATATTAGGTATTTATCAGTTTATAATTTGGAATGAATCCCCAAAAGGAAAAAAGAATAATATCCAAAAGAGCAGCCAAAACCAATAAAAAAGCAGCAGTTCAGCCTTAGCCTACATGACATATATTCTATAAAGAAACCAAAAAAAAAACTTTAAAATGCATTTTTTAAAAATTGTTATTAAAAACCAGTTTTTAATACAAGAAGGCTTTTTAGGAATCCAAAAGAGCAAAAAAAAAAAAAAACAATCAATATCAAAGTCGCCCATTTCAACTTTTTTAAAGGTGACAAAACAGATATAGGCAAAGGGCATTATGAAAAAATTAAGCTTCTAAGTTCAAAGTTATATTCAAAGTTTTTACCCAGATAACAGACGAATTTTGTGATACGGTATTTGAAGTTTTGTATGCAGTAATGCTCGATGAAAAAAACTACTAATTTTGATAATTATTTATGTTAAGAATACATAGCTAATAGATACTTCAACTACTCGTATTATGCAAGGGTTCTGAAACGTCAGAGCCATTTCGTTTCTACCAGATTTCTACTTCTCTTGAGGAATAACGAAGAAGACCAGTTTCCAGCCAGCGACGTGTGAATTTTTGAACTCATGAATAGGCTTGAATCTGCTGTAAATTTAAGCTGTGATTTGAGAAAGACTGATGAAAACATTAATGTTTGCGGTCAACATTGATCACGCCGGCGGCGCGCCACCGACATCTTACCGGCGGCGCGGCGTGGCGCGATATTTTTGGCCCCACCGCCGCCGGTCTTCCCTCATCGGCGCGGCGGCGGGGTCTAATTACAGTTCGTTACACGAACTGTTTGATAGTAATACTAGCGGTGGACCCAATTATCTCAGTTCCAACTGCACGTGGGTTAGGTTGTTTATTCAAGGATACGTCCAATTCATGTAATGTTTCCGGGACATTATAGTTCGAGTGAGATTGAAACGACAAACATCAGTAAATCTTAAGCTGAACAGTCATTAAGCAATTGCATTTTACCGAATGCAGTCTATGGAGTCAGGCTTGAACTAACTAAAGCGAATGTTGTATTAGTTTGCCATTGATCTTGATAAAAATATACAGAAAAGGCTAGGAAGGCACTAAATTAACCATATATTATTGCCATCATTTCAGCTGATTTTGTGGACCTGCTTTAAATACGGCTACAAAACAGACTAAATCATAAATATAACTGTCCTGATTTAGTAACATTATTAAAACTAGGTTCAGGGAATGAGTTGAATTAATGGGAATAATGCACATTGTGTAAGGGGCACTTTATAGGTTACACTCAGGCTTGAAATTCAAGGACATTTGTTTCAGCCAATTGGAGCACTAAGCCATCTATAGGACGTTAGAATACACTTCAAACAAGGATGTCGAGATAAAACTTACCAGCAGCAGCAGTTGCAGATGCAAGCAGTATATACCAGGGCTGACTGAGATCAAATTCTGCACCACTATTTATTTGTAAGCCATCACGTTTAAATTTGCAGTACATATAGCCGTCTGAAACCCAAGAATCCAACAACTCAAGATCAGCCTGCTCCTATAATTAGGAACAACAAATAAAACCAAATTTACAGACAAGTCGATACTTAAGAATATCCCCAAAAGAGTAAAATTGTCGTGTTTGCCTGTTTGAGTTTAAACTTAGCCTAGAATAACTCTACACGGATTAGGTTTAGAGGAGACTTTGAAATACGGATTAAAATCTTTGGGAATCTCTTGAAAAAGAATTCAAAACAGAAGCTATGAACAAGACGGGGCAAAGAAGGTATTTTGCTGACATTACGCAGTAAAAAATTTATAGCAGAAGCAGTTACTGTTGTACGGAACTTGGAGACTCACTAGAATCATCATGGGCAGCTTAATGACTCTTTGTATCACCAGGCTAATCAACAGTAGCAATATGCCGATAGTACTTAATCCAGATGAGTCACAGTAACAAATTGGCCTACGGAGACAGGGAGTTATAGTTGGATTTCCCGCTAGGCCTGTTACTTTTAAGCTAATCACGCTAAAAGGTTGTTTTTTTCATAGAACGGGTTATTTTTTACATTTTCTTCACTTTTATTTTCTTTTTTTATCTTTGCTACTAGTAAGGAATGATTTTTGCAAGAGAAAACTTATAAATAAGAAAAATTACCCAGGGGGAGACCGGTCTTCCAGCCTTCCCCCCCCCCCGTCTTTAATTTTGAGTTTTTTCTTAATACAACTTCTTGTGTCATTCTTTTAAATAGATTTAAGGACGAACTGGACAAGCTATTCCGTCATCAGGACCTCATCGACATTCTTCGAAGCACGTACATGGACATCAATACCTGCGTCCATATGTCAGGCAACAACACTCAGGAGTTTCCACTTGAGTTTGGGGTCAAGCAGGATTTCCCCTTTCGCCCACATTGGTAAGTTACACAATAGACTTGATAATGAATAAAGCCCTGAAAAATTACAGTAGAGTCGCCTTCAGACAACTGGATGGTTTTCTTAAATCCTTTACAGACCTAGACTTCGCAGATGACGTTTCCTTGCGGGAAACCACCGCCGACAGCTTGCAAGACATGGGTGATGATGCCTTTAAGCCTTCAAAGCATATTTGGCTCACCATAAGCAGCTTTAAGACTAATTCAATGACCCTCAACCATTCTTCTTCATATCAAATTATCTTAGATATTGAACCAATTAAAAGTGTCGAGGAATTAAAGTGCCTTGGGTCTATTGTATCGCCAGATACAATAGACCCAATGTCAGAGCTAAAAAGAATATTTCTGCTTGCATATCAAAGGCATGGGGAGCCTTCACCAGTCTAAGAAAGGCGACATGGACCAGATGTGAAATCGCAACCAAAACCAAAATCGGAGTTTACACAGCCTCCGTTCGAGGTGTGCTACTGTACGCTTGCGGGATGTAGCCGCTCAAGCAGAAGAGGCGAGAGCTTTGGATAAGTTTGTTCGTTGCTGCCTTCGTTATTAACTCTGAATCATCAGTTTGTCTAAAATTCTCATTTGCTAAGTAAGAGACCGCTGTGGCCATTCTGAAGAACTATCTCTTGTCATTAAAAGACGTCGCCTCAAACAGCTTGGTCACACCTTGCGTAGCCCCAAATTTACAATATGTCAAAACGCCCTCATTTGCGAGCAAGCTCTCCTATGGAGACGACAGCTGGGAAGACAAAAGAAAAATCTTTGGTGAAAATTCAAGGAGGGCCTAGAACTATGAGGAGGCGGTAAGAGACCGCTGTGGCCATTCTGTAAGAACTATCTCTTGTCATTAAAAGACGTCACCTCAAACAGTTTGGTCACACCTTGCGTAGCCCCAAATTTACAATGTGTCAAAACACCCTCATTTGCGAGCAAGCTCTCCTATGGAGACGACAGCTGGGAAGACAAAAGAAAAATCTTTGGCGAAAATTCAAGGAGGGCCTAGAACTATGAGGAGCGGTAAGAGACCGCTGTGGCCATTCTGAGGAACTATCTCTTGTCATTAAAAGACGTCGCCTCAAACAGTTTGGTCACACCTTGCGTAGCCCAAATTTACAATATGTCAAAACGCCCTCATTTGCGAGCAAGCTCTCCTATGGAGACGACAGCTGGGAAGACAAAAGAAAAATCTTTGGCGAAAATTCAAGGAGGGCCTAGAACTATGAGGAGCGGTAAGAGACCGCTGTGGCCATTCTGAAGAACTATCTCTTGCCATTAAAAGACGTCGCCTCAAACAGCTTGGTCACACCTTGCGTAGCCCAAAATTTACAATATGTCAAAACACCCTCATTTGCGAGCAAGCTCTCCTATGGAGACGACAGCTGGGACGACAAAAGAAAATCTTTGGCGAAAATTCAAGGAGGGCCTAGAACTATGAGGAGCCTCCGAAAGCATGGTTGAAGATGTGACAAGGACTGGCTGAAGATCGCCGGGGAAGCTATAGTCGATAGATCGAAGTGGTCGACATAAGTAATTCCAAGATCTATGGGTGCCGGACAGGACATTTCTACGTCTGGTTCCCTCCGAAAATAAAAGTAAAGTAAGCACAACTTCCCTACACTGTTCAAATGCTCTAAGTTGGACCATTTTTTCCGTTTGTTTTCAGGACTTACGCTCAACCCCTCCAGAAAAGTATATCTGTGCGTGCGTGCCAGTGAAGTCGAAAACTTACCGGTTTTCTATTTACTGTAACTGCCAGCTAATAAGCTACTTGCTAGCGGGGAGATTAAATGTATAAATAACTTAAATTTTTTTTTTTTTTACTTTTCGAATAGGGGTTCAAAATATTTCTATCACACGTAATTTTCCTGTAACGGTTTTTTAGGTTTTTTTCATTACATTCGGCTGCTTGGGTAAAAATTAATTCCTGAGAAAAATTCTTAATATAATTTAATCTGCTAAGTTCAAAAATAAGTGAGTTTTTTAAGCTCATGTTTTTTGCGCAATGATTTTATGATATTTTATTTTTTCGCCGAATTTTTGTCTTCAGGAAAAGCGAATTAAAAAATCACCACGTAAGAACTGTAGACAATGCAACATTTTTCAATCAAAATTGTTGTTCAAAGAAGCTTTATTAAGAGTTCTTCAATGTTGCATCCAATCAGAATTTTGAACCGATTTTGGCATGCTGACAAGGGTGTCAATTTACAAAAACGTATGGGGTGGAGAAAAAATATATTTTTTGAAATTTGGGGGACAATTTTGGTGTTTTAAGTTTTTTCAGTGAACATACCAAAATACCAAAACAGAAATTTTTAAATGAAAATACAAAAAAGTATCTTTTTTCAATCTATGGGAGCATGCAAACCCGCCCCCTTCCCCACCCCCAACTGATACCCCTGCGTGCTAAGCATAAAAATGAATCTCAAGTTTTAACTTTTTAGATTTTTCTTAATAGGAATTGTTGAGCAGTTAAGCCACGCCTTCCTTTACAGTTAAAGCTGAGTCAGTGACGTCAAAATGGGTCTCGATGCATCTAAATAGGACGGAGTTCATTCACCAAGTTATGCAGTGACTGATCAGTGAATTTAACCAAATCACTTGACATATTTCACAAGCAAAGAAAAACAAATAGCACGCAATAGTCTACCTTCTTAGTCGATAATAGCCCATACTTCACTTCAAAATTGTCTCAAAATAGTAAAAAAAAAAAAAAAAAAAAAAAATCAAAGACATATTACAAAAAAAACTGTTTAGAACAATAAATAACCTAAAGTTGTGTCACAATGATGACTTTTACTTAGCAAAACACGATTTCAAGTAAAACTGAAGGTCAATAATTTAATTAAAATGGTTAATAATAATAATTTAAAACTGCCAATACCAGGAATATCCAGGTATCATAAATAAGCTGGTGGAGTAGATAAATTCGTAATACGCACCTGAACAGCTTGTGCAGTGGTAGAATTCAGAACACTGTAAAGTGAAACATTTGGTTCATGACCAAATAAAGTGCAATGGCCACATCACGGTCACATGTTAATAAAACTAAATTGCCCACAACTACAGCACCAATTATATATCTAGTTTGCAGTTTATCAAGCTGGACACTGCAACTTTCAAGTGTAAAATTTATGATTGACCAATCAGATTGAAGATTTGAGGCACAATTTTTGAAATTAGGAAAGATGGAACCTTGGAGAAGCTGGGTTCCTATCTGTAAGATTAGAATGGTAAAAAAAATACAAAGACATACAGGGGCGAATTTCCAGCAATTTTATTAGGGGGGGGGGGGCAAGAGGGGTCCATATATGGATAGTCAAAGGGCATGGGATGTATAATATTGCCCCCCCTTGCCACCCCCAAACGACGCCCCTGAAGACATAATATAAGTAGTTAACAGTTGGAAATAAATCAGAGCTGATATAAGCGTTTAAGACCAATTCCTTGCCATTTTATTTATCGTTTCTGTAATAAGACGTTAGAACAAGCAAAAACTGCACTTGTTAATTAAAAGAAACGTACCCAAGAATTGAAGTTAGGTTAATCCTAACGAAATATAACCTTTAGTTTATATAATAATATAATTTGGGCTATATATTTGCACATTAGAAGGGGTAGGGGGAGGGGTAAAGAATTTGGACAGCAGTCCTAACCTAACCCTTACCCCCTAATGTGCTAATATATAGTCCAAATTATACAAGTCCGATGCACTGTATCATCCGTCACTTGTCTTTCTGGCTATGAAACCGGTTTTGTGAGATCTAACCTAAGCGTAATTCTTGAGAATGTTTCGTTTAATTATCAAGCACCGAAAAAACTACTATCATTCATAAATCTTGGTAGTCATGCAAAATAAAGGACGAGATTACAATGCTCAGTCGTATATTCAAGTCCGTTTGTTTTAAATCTAAATTATCCGTTCGTCAATGTGTTTTTCACTATTGTTTAGTTTTAAAGTTCACCACATAGCCAGAGTCGACCCACCTCTAAATGGGTACCTGGAGAAACCTGGAGAAGGTAAACAGGAAGGGTGTGCGAAAGCACAGGATGGCTGGCCCACAACCTCCCGTTGCACTTCCTGGCTATGAACTGAAGATCAGTACTGCCAGTAGGGACTGTAAAGTCCAATGCTGTATTCTTTACCTTTAATTTTCTTTGCAGCTTGCAACCGTCACCAATGACAAATTCCCCCCGTTCAATATTTAAACATAACCGAAGTCTTCTGTTTATGGGCATGCAGACATCTTTGTGAAACATTATATATAAGCGTGGATTTTCCGAGTAAAGAATAAATGAACAATTTTGTTTGAAATAAAAGGTCTGGAAACTCACTGATTCAGGTAGCCTCTTATTATCCAAGACGGGCTCGTTGAACGAATGATATAATTTAAAGCTTTGATCTAAATAAACACATTCTGTGACGGAATCGTTCCCCTAAAATAGAAAAGAGTTTGTTAAATATAGTGCAGAAATATTCTTAAAAAAGTTTTTACATATATGGACGCTTTTTTTACCTTAAAGACTAGATTTAATTGAAAAATGTACAATAAAAACAACTACAGTTAGAAAAGGCATTCAAATTGAACTATATTTTTAATACCTGATTTATTTTTTCTTTGTCTTTATGTCAGTTCATACCAATCAACAATTTTACGGTGTAGATGATAAAAAAAAATCAATTGAAACTATCGTTACTGCTTTTTTTTGTATATATTTCACTGTGCAAGAAATATTACGAGCACCATCTAAGCTGTTAGTCCTTGAGTTTACTTACCGCATGATTTACACCTGTGTTGAGCGTCTACTGGAAGAAATGGAAGAAATAGATGCCATGTATAAAGTAACTCCCTCAGATATATGTTTAAAGTACCAGTTTAAAACAACTAATTATGACAATTCCAGCGATAAAGGTACGATATTTATTAATGATAGCAAGGCCGTATAAAGGGGCGGGGGAGGTTTACGGTGCTTTACTCCCCCCCCCCCCCAGAAAAAATGTCCGACAGTAAAAATACATATAAACAAATTTTCTATGCGTTTTAGAAGTTTTTTTTGCGTGACCCCTATCCCCAAACAAAAATCCTGCATGCCATTTGATTGATAGATAATATTTTTTTTCAGTGGTATTATTTATAAATAGAAAGTTTTAGGGAGTTGTTTCAAAATCAGTTTATACAGCACTATTTTAAACGAATTAGTGCCTAAAAATATTATGCTACTACGGGGAGGCAAACCACAAAAGATAATTTAGCTAGGAAGAGGTTTTCAGCCCCAAAAAATCGCCCAAAACAAACGAA
This sequence comes from Artemia sinica, assembly GCA_027921565.1. Taxonomy (NCBI): domain Eukaryota; kingdom Metazoa; phylum Arthropoda; class Branchiopoda; order Anostraca; family Artemiidae; genus Artemia; species Artemia sinica. Next base: position 44,012,439 of record CM051261.1, on the reverse strand, counting down.
ACCCAGACAAATTATCCATTCATCAGAATCCAGTGCAAATGTTATGTCGTTTACTGGGCTAAAATTTCCTCGAGGGGTGCAACTCCTAAAGGGCATCCTGCAGCGCTGTTAGCAGTCACAGTTTTGGTTAGGAAAACCCTTAAAATGTCCACCCTGATATCAATATGGGGTGACACAAGCAGGATTTCTCTGTCGGGTATAGGAACGGAGAAAGGAACTTATGACGGAACAGGGATTCCATACAATCTCACAACACCGGAACAGCTCCAACCTTATATACCCAGCCTATCCTCGTCAGGGCATTCATTAGGGAAAACGGTATATTTGAGAGTAGCACGGTATTTTCAAAAGAAATTGCCTACGGATTGTTTTGGGTACCCGACTTACTGACCGTTTCTGAAATAGTAAGTTGTACGAAAAATGTGTTTTACTCCTGCCTTCTAGGGCTATAATGAGAGAAAGGATTGGATGGCTAGGGCGCGTTCTGTGGATGAAGTCCTTGTCGGCAAACCTTCTATGCCAAACGAAAAGCGGGTCGTCTCCGAATGGGTTGGGAGGATATTGCAAGGAAAGATTTAAGAGAAGTGGAAACTTTTTGTGAGGGTGAAAAAAAGAAGGCTTTGAATAGATTGCAATGGAGGAGGAGCTTGCGTAACTGTGTTGGCATCAGGCGTCTTACTACTGCAGTGAGTTGTTAGTAGTAGTATTTTTTAAGGAATTACATAGAAGAAATCTAATATGAGAGGCATCGGAATTACAGAGGGTTTAAATCTCAGATTGGTAGCTGAGTAAACAATAGAATAAAGATATAAGAAGTAAAGTACTGACAGGAAGAACCTAACACTTAAAAAGAAAAAATAGTTGTTGTCTATTGAAAGTCTATTTGTCCTTCCAGTGCCGCTTCTAATACGCATTATAATTTACTATCTCCCAGCTCAACAAGATAAAATAAGAAAAAATTTGAGGTAAGAAAGCCAAGAGAGCGACACGTTTCACAACTAGTTGCGTCACTAAGAGGGGCATATTGGCATCCAGATGTTCGCCCGACTATCTATGAACAGAACATTTTACAAAAAATAAGAAGCCAAATACACAGAAAAATCATTCTTTAGTTTTTAGAGAATCAAAGCCGCAGATGTTCAAGATTTTTAAGCATTAAAATTTACGAATTTAGTCAGTTAATTCATTTATGGCTGAACAACTAAGTGTAGACGAGGACCGGATTATAGTTTTTTATCACAACTTAGGGAAGAACATATTTGGAAGTTGTTTTAAAAATATAAATTGGAAATTAATTAGCCTTTTGATTTTAGGAAACGATCCACCTGCTTATTCTCGCAGCAACGTTACGTGTAGCTTGAATTTTTTCAAGTGTTTTTTTTTAAGTATGGTGCCCTTAAAAAGGGCTCTAAAATTGAATCATAAGTAACGCAAAAGAGTCATTCATAGCTATATAATACTGCTTCTGTTTACCATTCCTGCGTCAAATGAGAGACCGACTGCGACATATGAGTTGTCAGGCTGATTTAATACACCCAAGACTTCAAATTCATAACCATCAGAGCCATCTTTCCTATGTGTCATCAAAACGTCACAGCTTTTGTCTGTCTCACACATCTCTGGTATTCCAAAACAACCTTTTTGAATTCCACAATCATTATAAACTTCAAGAAGTTGGGGTTGTGTGACGGTTGGTGAGTTCGTCGATTCATTGGGCAGAGTTGAAGTGATGGTAAATTCAGTTGCAGAGTCGGTTGAAGTACCAATGTCACCCAACACTACAGGTTCATCTGTATGGTCAGCAAAATAGCCATAATGTGACAGCACATTGTCTGAAAGGGGAACAAAAAGAAGATTTAGGAAAGCGAGTCGCACGAATATTGCTACTACTGCTAGAAGCTCATCGCAGAGCTATCCATCGAAAAAGCTAATTAGGGCCATAGGTTCACCTTATTCAAAAATCTCCTTTTCCAGAGAAAGAAATAACAAACTGAGTATAGATATAGAGTATATGTTAATACAGAGGAATATGAAAAATGCTTGCCGGGTTTCGATAGCCCCATAAGCAGAAATTCGTTTAGGGTAAGAATTAATTTTTCAAGGGAGGGAGGGAGAAGGTATAAAAACAAAACGAAACAGGTGAATTACATGAGATAATTCATGGATATCTAGAGGAGCATCCTAGAAAATAGATGGATGAAAACTTCTTGGAAATTGTAGCGTAAATTATGACAACGAAAAGGAAGATGAAATAACGCGGAAAAGCTATGATATCCACAATACAGGGGCACCAGCTCAGATTAGCCACAGCCCAGGTTCATCAGGTGCATTTAACTAGGGAGCCATCAATGGAAAAATTCCCATAATTTAGCGTTTAAGTTGCCATCTAGTAGCGAAAGTTTGGATGTAGGTTCGTCATTTGCATTTAACTAGGGAGCCATCAATGGAAACATTCCCATAATTTAGCGTTTAAGTTGCCATCTAGTAGCGAAAGATTGGACGTAGGTTCGTCATTTGCATTTAACTAGGGAGCCATCAATGGAAAAATTCCCATAATTTAGCGTTTAAGTTGCCATCTAGTAGCGAAAGTTTGGATGTAGGTTCGTCATTTGCATTTAACTAGGGAGCCATCAATGGAAAAATTCCCATAATTTAGCAATTAAGTTGCCATCTAGTAGCGAAAGTTTGGATGTATCCAACTTTGAGCTGAGCCCCGTTTTCCAGGTTTTGTATGGTAAGGTGATTTTTAGGGCTTGGAAAGTAAATTTTTGTGTTAAAGAAATTGAAAAAGTTGGTCTCTAGCGTAAAGGTAAGAAAAAACTTTTTATGTCGATAGAAACTTCTGAGACTTAATAAACTATTAATGATAGACATTTACCACCATCTACGATAACAACTGGAAAGTGCTGATTTTTCTCCGAAGAGGGAAAAAGCCCACGTTCGCCATAAAAAAACCAGCCCTGATTCGCCACTCTAGGACTGGCGAATCTGGGCCTGCTGAACCTAGAAAGCTAAATTTTTGCAACATACTTCATTGATAATTGCCTCATATTTTGTCAGATGCACTCGATGAAGAAACGACAATCCCATATACTTTAGCCTGGAAAATTGTGTATGGTTGGATCAAACCGTGCTTGGCCCAGAAAAATAGCTTGGTGAGGAAACTAAAAATAAACTTAAATTAAAAATAAAACAGCTGGTCAGAGTTTCTGTAATCAAAGCTATTGTACAGAACAAGAAAACGGCTACAAAAAATATGGAATACCACGGACAACTCTAAGGGGATACGACACCAAGATTGATAAGCGTCATGTGGATATTGAGCTTCTAGCTCTCTCATTTTTCTCACCACTTTATTCTACAAGGCAGATCTTTACAGAAGAACAAGAAAATACTCTTCCTAAATACTTGCAAGTTGTGTGCCATATGCATTATGGTTTATTACCGCTTGAAGTTCGTCAGCTTGCTTGCAGGTATTCTCTTGCAAAAGGACTTATCATCTCAAATTCATGGGCAAGCAAATGAGTGACAATCAAAATGCTGCAGGTGGAGATAGGTACCGCGGTTTTATGGCAAGACACCCACATATTACTATAAGAGCGCCTGAAGCAACCAGTCTCGGTCATGCAACTGCTTTCAATCGTGTGACAGTTGGGAGATTTATTGAACATCTTTGTGATGCATACTAGCACCACAAATTTACATTGCAAAATATTTGAAATGTAGACGAAACTGGACTATCAACGGTCCACGCGCCAGGGAAAATTGTTGCAGCAAAAGGACAGAAACAGGTAGGCAAGGTAACGTCAGCAGAAAGAGGGCAGAATATTACTATGTGTGTTTATGGAGAATATTACTATGTGTGCAGTTATGAACCATTTTATCAATCATGCAAGACTGAGTAAGGCTAATCCTGTGCTTCTAATACTTGACAATCACATTAGTCGTTACAGTAATGAATTGCTTGACTTAGCAAAAGAAAATTGAGTTGTCATGCTCACCGCTGCGTCTCATACAATGCTTAAGCTGCAACCACATGATAGTTCAGTAATGTTTTCTTCGAAGGTTTTCTACAACAAGGAATCTGTGACTTTTATAACAGAGCATAAATGCGAAAATATCTCAATGTATAACATCTCTGAGCTGTCTGGAAAAGCGTATCCCAAAGCAGTGACCCCAGAAAACATAATAAGCGGTTTTCGCTGCACCGGCGTTTTCCCTTTCAATCCCAAGATTTTCAAAAATCACGAGTTCCTCAGTTCATACGTCTCTGATTGACCATCAACTTCGAAACACGGTGCCATGGAACCTCCATCACCCATTGCTTCTTCTGCTGATGATGATGCGGCTAATCCGCCCACCAACCATGAGAATGATACCCAATCTTTCTCAATATTCCCTTTACACGGACAAGCTGAAAAAAACTTCTCTGAACTAGTTGATGTGTCTCCATTTCTGGAAGGTTCTCCGAGAAAACAAATCAGACATGCAGTGAAAAAAAGACTACCAAAATTTTGACTGATACCCTAGTGAAGGAAAGAATCTGCCACAAAGAGGAACTGAAAGCTGTGGAAAAGAGAAAAAAGAACAGAAAACCCAGGAGAAGAAGAGTTTAAAGAAAGCTAGATTGCAAGAAGCAAGCAAGCTAATGTTTATCGAGAGTGAAAGCGAGTCTGATAATGTTGAGAGGGAGCTTGACGATGAGAGTGAGGACAGTCTTAAGCTAGGAGAAGACAAGGAAGATGTGGGAAAGAAGCCAATAAAAGTGGGTGACTTTGTTTTAGTTGGACTTGCAGGTAAAAAGAGTGCTAAGTGCTTCTTTGCTGCAAAAGTTTTGAAGGAATATACAGCTGAACTTGATGTTCTATTCTTGAAGTGCGTAGAACCGAGCAAGTTTGTGCTTACCGAAGAAGAATCGTGCGTCTTAAAGTCCGAAGATTAGGTAATCCCTCAGTCTCGGGTGGGTCTTCAAGACTTGAAGAAAGGCTGAAGTTTGGTGTTGACCTTTCAAGATACAAGATGCGTTAGTCGGTAGTAGTGTTCCATCTAATGATATGGCCGTTAACAGTAAACTTAGCTAGGATTTGATTTAGAGAATATGGGTCTTTGAATAGACTACTGTCCTAAGCCTGTTTATTTTTGTGTCTGAATTCTGAAAGACAATTAAAAATCTGATAAACAACAAATTCTAGGACTAATTCTAGAGGAGTAAAAGCTTTTCTTGACTTGAGTTAAGGCGGTGGCGAACGTGGGCCAATCTGTGGTGAACGTGAACCGGGGTGGCCCTGGTTCGCCACTTTCGGACTACATCAGTGTAACCCATTTTTCTCCTACATCCAGAAACATTGTTCGTCAGGAATTTTATTTGGAGATACCCCAAACATGAATATATACATGGCAGCTTTCAGAATTATTTAAAGTCGAAAACTGTGTTTACAAAAAATAAATAACCAGAAAAGTGGCGAACGTGGGCCGGTCTCCCCTATAATTGATATATTGACTTTTACAGCCGTCTTTAGCAATAATTGACGAAAATAAATATGAAACTAACTTACGTTAAACGAGGAAAAGTAAAACCAATAATAAAACAATTACAATAAGAAAATTCAACATTCAAACAAACAGCAATAAAACAACTTAAAGCAGTTTCGGCTAGGACTAATAAACTAGGTAATTCACCCAGACAAAATCCTAGACTTCGTAGTTATTTTTTTACATGAATTTTTATTAAAACAGGGCATTCAAAAAAGATTTCATTTAACATATCTCTTATAGATTCTTTAACAAAACTGCATTATTGCCACATGACGAGTCCATGGGGTATATTCATCATGACATTTCCAAGGAAGATAAAAATTCAATTATTCACGAAAAATTATTTTATGTGAAATACGTAGACATTTTAGAAACCAGACGGACATTAATAAATTCATGGTGTGTGGCAAAGAGTATAGGTTACTTATAAGAGTGGAAACGGGCTCTAGCGTCAGCAAAAAAAAATCAACACCATCTAGCTTTTGGCGTCCGTTGGCAATTTTTCAAACTTTGCAATCGTTCTTCTGTCAAAAACTGAGATAAGACACTTATTCCTACACTAATGTTACCAACTACACAAATTAAATTACATATTCTTATTTTTACTCTGAAAGAATGCAAAGAAACCTCAAACGATAGATGGCATTGATGGTTTTTTGCCGATACTAGTGCCAGTTACAACTCTTATAAGTTACACATACTTTTTGGCGTGTAGTTAATGAAATTTAAGAAAATTAGTTTTATTGTTATTGGAATTTTTTGCAGCAATACTGCTAAGAATTTTGAAATTCTAAAATTACAGATAAAACCAAATATCATGGTCGCTTTTCTGACAATGCACCCTCCCCCTGACGGTTCTTGATATAATCGTATATAAAATGTAAAATCTAAAAAAATATCTCGTATATAAAATCTAAACAGAACACACTAAAACAACGCAATTCTTGCATTAAAGTATGCAATAAGTTTCTATTAAGTATATCATCATGTTTTCTTCCAGTGTAATACACTTTTAAAACTATTTCAAATAACATTTATATTCACCATTCTATTTTTTTTACTCAGGCAAATCTAAATTTCATCAAGCCTGAACTGTAAAACCCATTTGAACAGAGTACCTATGACCAAGGCCTTATCCAGTGGAGGGGTCGGGGGTTTAGCCCCTCCCCCCCAAAGTGTTTTTCCAACTCGTAAAAACGAAACAAAATGAGTATAAACAAATTTGTGATGCGTTTTTTAAAGTTTTTTCTAGTCCCCCCCCCCCAAAAAAAAAAATCCTGAATATGACCTTGCCTATGGCCAATCATGAGATCAATTAAAGGAGAATTACATTATTAGACTAAATCTGAAACCATCAGAGGAAGGGGGTGCGTGGGTGGCGTCGTTCGAAAAGTGACCATGATATTTGGAAATAGCGTAAAATAAGGAATCTAATGGTACTACTTATATCTGTTTAGCATGTTTCTTTCAGACAAGGCTAACCACTAAATTTTTACAAAGGAACCCAAATATACATATTGACTATTTCCTATCCGAAACACATGCCACATTAATCGAGATAGCAGATTAATTTGAAGGTTGACTACAGATGGTTTACTGGTTTCCATATGGTTTTTAATATAACAAATACCGAGTGGACTTTCTTATTAGCGGGTTTGATCCATCATACTTGAAGGGTTTCAGACTCTTACTGAAATTATGAAATATTAGTTTTATAATTAGAAATGTTTTTCTGTTAAATCCGTACAATATCAGAAAATTTTATTGATATTTTAGAAAACCGAAAGACATTAAAACCATGGAGGTCATCATAGAGTCCTTTTTATGCTTCCCAGCCTTTCACACCATAAATCGCAGGGAAGTGGCATTTGGCGATTTATGGCAACATTATAGACGAATATGTAAAACGCACGTTGATATGATCGACAGCTTTGAATTGCAGCATTAAACATCTCTCTATGATGTCGCATAGGCCTTTCAGTTCTGATTGTCAGCAGACAATTTACGAGACTTATTGATGGGGCTGGGAGGGAAATGTATAAGAAGAGGTGTTGAAAACCACAGTTTCAGGGTTTTTGACCATAAAGATTATGTTGCTACGCTTTTCTACTTCCCAGGCTTTCCACTCCGGAAATCGCACCCAAAGTGTCATTTCTGAATGCCACATGGCACTTTACGATGGTGTACCAAGGTAAATCTATAAAAAGTAGGTAGATACCAATGTTGGCTTTTAAATGATCCCTTAAACGACTCTCTGGGATATTCCAGTGCCCCACTAGCGGCAGAAAAAAAAAACAAGAAAAACAAAGACGCAGCAGTGTTTTCCACGCAAATATTAATTACCATGTTGCTCTAGGTGAGGAAGGGGGGGGGTGTGGTTCTGCTGTCGGAGGTTTTCACTCCTACAAATTCCAATGATAGACTTTTCATTACAATCCGATGCCATTTTCGAGGGATTTAAGACTCTTGTTCAAAATTCCCATAAATTTGTTTTCTCATTGTTTTCTCATAAGTCATCAACAAATAGCATTTTTATTGATTAAACATTTTTTTTTTTACGCGTTTATAAACTCTTGGTTACTATGGGCCATGGTTTGCGCTTTACTAGTTTACGGTTGCTGCAACCGTAGCAGCGATGATGTGATCTTTGCAAATTTCTTGGATTTATTCCTGCATTCAAGAACGCAATGCTTGGTTATGTTTAATTGTTTGGATCCTGTGTCTAACTTATAATTTACCCTAAATAACTTTTCGGTAGCTCGTGTCGACCGACAGAGAGTATAAACTCTTTAGTGGTGGATCAGCCAACAGTGACCGCAAATAAACTGGTTAGCAGTGGCGAAAATCCAATTTCAGACTAAGCAGGATATTCATGACCTTTTTGATTCTTATGTTGAAATTGACATTATCTTGATTTACTAAGTTTTAATAGCAGATGCAGAGTAATAAGCTAATAAATGGGAATAAAATAAATAAAGATAGCACTGTGTTACATTACAAGTGGTATAGTCGCAAACAAGCGCGAAAGCATTCCAATACGAACATTTGGAATCAATGTAAAATGTTAATTTATAAAAGAATCACAAAATCGGAAGGTTTTAGGAGGCTTACAATAAAAAATCCTGAATCGTTTCTGGAAATATTACTGATTATGCTGGAAAGCATTTGAATATGCTGGAAGGGGAAAAAATAAAACACTAGTTTTATTTCAAGACCATTACAGGCATCAAGTTTCTTTAAACCTATTTCCTATAGCAAAGCAATAAGCCTATGTGGAATCCCAAATCTGTAAATTAAAGCCCCCGGGCACACTCACTAGAAATATCCACTAGATAAAGGAAAACAGCCATCATAACAGTCCCTCTGTTGAAAGGGCTGTATTACAATATTAAGCTACTAATGAGGGGTGGGGCTCCAATTACCCCAAAAAACTAGACCGATGAAACTTACCAGCAGTGGCAGTCGAAGATGCTAGCAGTATATACCAAGGCTTCGTAAGATCAAATTCTGCACCATTATTCATGTGTAGGGCATCACGTCTAAATTTGCAGTACATATTGCCATCTAGAAGCTTAGAATCCAATAGCTGAAGACCAACTTGTTCCTAATATTTAAAATTGAAAAATAAACTGTATAGCCAGTTACGGGTCTCTCAACTCAAAATGACGCCGAGTACGACTAAGAAACTCGAACATAGAAACTCAAAGAAACTGAAAAGCGCAAGTTGTTAAGAATCTAGACACGTTTTCAATTTCTTCATAAGATGGGTAAGGTAAATAAACAATTAAACAATGCCATAAAATACATTCTATGATTGAAGTAAATTAAACTACTGTAATAGTCTGTAATTTAGAAATTTGTCAATTGTTATACAATTTCAGCTCTATTTAATATATGTTAAATCTTGATTAAGCGATAATACAATCACACTGGACCTCACCCGGTGTGTTAGCTGACCCAATCAGAACCTTAACAGTCAATGACCTCGGAACTTGTCTCACAGAGAGAGTCTATCTTAGACCACAGCATTCCTGACAAGGAATTCATAATTTTTTTTTTATGAAAAGCTAACAGTGAAAACGATACGCACAACAGTAACGATTAATTTACTGTCTCACTCCAAGCCATTCCATCGTTTTTTCTGATTTCGAGTTACCCTGAGTCAGCTTAGCATTCGGGTTAACCTGATGTTGACAAATAATTAGGTGATTCTCAGCAGTTCTGCACATGAAAAGTTTTGAAAATGGATAAAATCAAGCACCGGTTAAACGTACTAATAAGAAAAAAAAAACTTCAAGCTCGAAGAAGCTTACACGAAAAGATGTTTGGAGCAACTGCACTATGAAGTATCAAAATTGCATGAGATTGCCGGAAAAAAATTATATAGGTTGAACAAAAATGCCTCAAAAAGAGATATTTAGCATTTTTGTATATTTTACCAGTCGCTACAGCAGTATGGATAGCCATATATGTGGCATCCAACTCAAGAAAATTCTTTCCCAGTGAATCTGCTAAAATTTTTAGATAAATGCAAAGCCAGAATTTCAGAAAAAAGGTTTAAAGGAACTTCGAAGAAATATGATTTCCTAACCGAAGAATTACGATTACGTAATTGTAATCGTAGGATAATTCTTTCCCAATTCACCCTAATCTTGTGGAAAACTGAAATAGATAAGAAACAGGAAGGTTCAAAAGCTTATATTTGATAATCCTGAAATTAAAATTTTGTGAATAATAGATTAGATGAGTGCTGCAGATACAATTTGGCTTTGACTGTAATCTGGAAAACGTTAAGAATAGATTGAGACTAAAACAGATTCAATTCACAATTTGTCAAAAGCTTGCTATTTTATTACATAATTTCAATCTCAAATCTGTTCAATTACTTAATATACTAATTTTAATAGGGAATAGAGTCAAAGAAAAAATTTCGAGTAAACATTGTGAACACAGTTCTAGCAGATATGAAGAAGAAACATTTAATTTTACTGTGGATTAGTAAACATTGAAACTTGCCTGCTGACACTATACTAAAAAAAGTATCTTCAGCAATATAAATGAATGCATGATTTACGCAATGGAATTAGCCAAGATTTTTACCTAGAAGAGGGGCACAAGAACCAGTACAGTATTTTTCTGTAGACTGACAAAGTAATTCTTAATTAACCGTTTTTGAAGAAATGTTTGTTTCCATTAATTTTTACGAATTTTTAGCTAGAGAGGGCCTTTGTCACCCAAAATCAAAACCACATGCTCTCTACTGTGAACAGAAGGTAAGCTATTGGTTTTTATTCAGTACAGCTAAGCTCAAGTCTTAGTGACTGCATTTTAGTCCAGTAAATCTACGGAAAAAATCGACGATCTGGGACAAAATTGCAATATAAATGATTTTTACACCATTTTGTAGAGAACAAAATTCTGTACAACATACCAAAAGTCCCCAGGAATCCCCTTGGGGGAACAGGGTGAAAAACGGAGGGAAAGGGGAAAATCCAGGGGAAAACTTGAAAATCCACGACCGTTAGTTTTTGATGCTGAGAATGGCATTCCTGATGCTCTTGGGCCCAAGAAGATCGAATATGCGTCTTTTTATTGCTGTGTAATAAGTCGTACCCCGATTTCCCCACTTACAGGGGGAAAAGATGGGGGAAATAAAGATCCTGCACAGCAGTCTGCAAGACTTGTTTTCTGGGGGTTTCCCAGTGCGAGAAGAATGAATATGTTACTTTGATTGCTCTGTCATTAGCATCCCCCCCCCCTATTTTCCAGTTACAAGGGAAAAAGAGGGGGAAATCAATATATCCTCTAGAAGGAAAAGATAGTCAGACGGTTCTTCAGAATTTGGAGAGGAGACAAAGGTCTATCAACTCGGTTTTAACACCCTCTAATACCGTTTTGACGAGAGTTCAATACCATATTGCCTGGTGCTTCTCTTTTCCACTTTGCTCGAGATTCACTAGTGGTGCATTTACATATAGTGGAAATCCGAGCGGATTGTGAAAACCGAGCCGATTTTCCGACCGATTTTGTGCTTGAAATTTTCTCTAGCCGAAAGCTAGTGGTCGTTAAGATCGTAAAGTGAATTCAAACTTTAGTGAAAATTTTGAGCTTCCCTTATAGCTCAGGCTGTTTTCAAATGTTTTATTTTGTGAGGCAGAGCAGAAATAGAAGGAAATAATTTGTGTTACTTGGAAAGTGCGACGCGTCACGCTGGTTGTACAGTTCCTGAATTCTATTTTTACGTGTAAACCTTACGTACAACTTAAGGTACTTTGCTTCCTCGCTTTACGTCCTATTTCTGAGAGCCGCTTAATTGGTCAAAATTCTTAACTGCGCCTCCTGGCTTGAGGCTGATTAGAGGTTTTGATCTCACACATCTTATGGACAGATTCGCTTTGTGGGTTGTTTTCGTGTCCGAAACAGGGCTTATGTTTAGGTTTAGCCACAAGTGTGACTACAATGTGGCTCGTGCAAAAAGCTCCTCTTTCATTCCTAATAAGTTCTTGTTTTTAGTTTTAATATGACACCCTATTCATGAAGGAAGAACATGAACGTTGCAAGCTCTGCAGCCGCAGCATCCGTACCGGTGGTGAAAGTGTCAGAATCACAAAAAAGGAGCTCTTTGGATCAACAAGGTTAGTGTGCAACGGGGTGAACAGATAACAGTTGAAGACGGTGAAATAGTAGACAACCAGTGCAGAAAAGCCTACTGCCGTCCGACGTCCATAGCTTGTCTCATAAAAAGAAGGAATGACGATTTCGAGAATACTCCAGCAGGTTGGACAAGTGCCTTTCTTCTTCTACAACAGAAGCCAACAGGGGAACGGTCTTGCGTACAAACCCATACCGACCATCACCTTCGACGACAATATCGATGGCATTGACCTACTATGGCATGCAAGCTGGATACATGACACGAAAGAGGCCGGATGGAGTGGATTTATGCAAGCGATTCACCATGGGTCACACAAAGACGCCTCGTCGATTGTTTTTCTGCCTATGATCGCCAGCACGGAATGGTACCAGTTGTGACTTTTGACCAACCTTTGTACATGAAAGCGGTGAAAATCATAAATGCTGAGCCTGCTGACAGTCCTCTCAAGGCAGAAGTTCCAATGATCAGTGGTCTCCATTGCCATGAGCTTTCTTGGAGCGATCGGGCACTTGATGACGGAAACAGGAACAAAAGAAGTGCTCGAATGCCTATATACCGGTAACACTATTAAGCATATCCTTAGCGGTAAGGCTGTTTCAAGATCCATGAGAGCGCACGAGCTTATAGATTCAGCATTGCAGATCACTCTCATTTGCAAATCGTATGGTTTCGACTGCACAGATGACATACGTGTGAGACATCAAGATTTTTCAGAAGCTCCGGCAATAAGTACGGCTCCACTGAATGAGGAAGTAACCTTCGAAGATGCATCCAACGCAGACATACCACGTCGAACACAAACGCGAATGAGGGAGTTTCAAGACACACTGCAGAACAAAAGGACTGCAAAAATATGGCTTCAGTATTCAGAAATGTTAGGAGTGCTTAAGAAGTTCTTAAGCAGAACGGACCGGCAGAACGGCAGAACGGACCGGAAACTGAGTGCAGTATCTTCAAGCACTCTCTGAGATGCTCCCTTACTTTGCAGCTGCAGGCCACAAATTGTAAACGAACTCGGTGGAAATATTTCTTCAGCAAATGGAAGAGCAGAAAGAAAGTAACCAGAAGCTGTATAAAGACGTCACGGATGGGATGCTTGTCATTCGAAGAAGCGCTAAATTTTGGGCGGGGCTCTCTCACAAAATAGTAATTGAGCAAGTACTAATGAGGTTGTTGAAAACAAGCTGGGGACTCACGAGAGGAAATGGAATGAGTTAGACGCAAAGGTTGATCTGGACAGTTTCAATGCCAGTACGAGCTGAAATTAATGAGCTTATGTAGTCACTCACCGGCATTGAGCACGTGTCATCTGGCCAGCACGTTTCCGCTAGACCAGCTCGGATGGAAAGAAATAGAAAGGACATAAAGGCTTCAGTAGCTTTTTTGTGCAGTCCTGTCCGTAGGGCAACTGCACTCAATTGCGCAATATATCGAATGGTATGACAGCAGCAAGGGATGTAAACGCGGATGAAGCAAAGGCGATAGGAACATAAATTCTGAAGTCAATAGACGACGCCGATGTCGATCGCTACATCTTAAAATGTAAGAGTAAAGTGATTATGATGGCCTATCAAGGCAACATTTCCGAAGCTGACGGTGAAGACATACAAACTGACGCAAGTCTTCTATTCCAACGTCTTGCAGCAGCGGCAACTAGAGCTGGAGGGGATGTGAAAGAAACTCCCCGATTTGAACTCTCCATCTATCTTACTGCCCTTTTCGAATCGTCAAGCCTGCCATGACAGCCAGATAAAGCGGAGTTAGCAAAAGCTATTTGGAAATTAGCAAAGGCAGAACCTGTGAACGTCCTATCAAAAGAGCCGGAAAAACACATGATCGATGGTGGATGGCTACTCCAGAATATTCCACGGAAAACAGGAAATACTTTCAAACAGATTTGCAACAGTTACGTTTCCTTCGTGACGCAGGAGTATTCAAATGCTTCTGTTGTCTTTGATGGTTACACTTTAGGTCTGTCTACCAAAGATGTCACCCAAGTTAGACGAACGAAAGGTACCCAGTGTCCGACCGTCGATTTCACGCTGAGTATGAAACTGCAAAGGAAGAAGGAGGACTTCTTGCGGAATCCCAACAGTAAGCAGTAAATTATTCGAGCTATTGGTAAGAAGCTTGTCCAAGCCGGCCTCACTGTCCTTCATGCAGAGAGATGCGGACGTTCTGATTGCATTGACAGGTGTTGATGCTGGCAAGGAAGGGGTAACCACTGTAGTCGGAAACGACACTGATTTATTGATCCTTCTCCTCCATAGCTTGCCTCCGGAAGCCAGGGATCTCTACTTCGAAACCAGTACCAAATCAAGAGCGCTGTCAACTAAATACTGGCACATCAACTTTATCAAAAGATCGCTGTGACAGGTTCGTCACTATATTCCTGTTGGCCACGCTCTTCTGGGTTGCAACACGACGTCCCGTTTGTTTGGGATAGGAAAGCAGGCTGTCCTGACATTCCTAAGAAGCCATGAAGAATTTAGGAATAACTGTGAAGTGTTCCTTGATCCGCGATCTAGGAAGGAAGAAGTCCAGCTAGTCGGTGAAAATGTTTTGCTGTGTTTCTACAAGGATAAGAAAGGGGAGAGTCTCAGCAAAGTTAGGTACAGGGTTTTTCTTGAGAAACAGAACAGCCCAAAGACATCAACTTTTTTAAACCCAGAGAGACTTCCACCAACTCCATCGGCTGCGAAATTTCATTCTTATAGAGTCTTCTATCAGATAATGGAGTGGCGTAATACTGCGTCAGAACTCGACCCGAAAGACTGGAGTTGGTGATTACGTGACGGACGCCTCACTCCGATCATGACAGACATCAGACCTGCTCCGCCTCATCTGCTAAATGTGATTCGTTGCAGCTGTACGCGTTCCAACTGTGACAGTTCACGCTGTAGTTGCCGAAAAAATGGATTGCCTTGCACACTTGCTTGCAAAGACTGCCAAGGGATTGCGTGTTTCAATAAAGATGTTTTTGTTGATAACGATGAAGAAGACGATGTTTAGTACAAATGCTTGATCTTATCCTTTTTAGTTCAATATAACCCGTAATTATCTTTTGCTGTGATTTTCGAAGTCCCCTGATTTGTTTCATTTCTTACATTTAGTTTTGTCTTATGTTTCTATTATATAGTCGAAGTAAATCTGCCCACGTACTCTGAAGGTCCGATGCATTGTCTCCTCTACGGTGAAAACACTGCAGAAAAGCAAGATGCAAATCTAATACCATGTTTTTTGAAATCATCGAGTCAAAAACCCTTGGGGGCAATGTTTTGACCAGCCATATCACACAACTCTCGAGGATACTGTTTCCCCCCTCCCTCCCTAAAAGGGGAAATCGAACCAAGTCCATCGATAAAACAACATAACTTTCTTTTTTCGATTTCTCTGCGCAGAAAAAGAGCAGACGTGAAGTTCGAGCGCACAATAAATCTGCCCTGAGTTTTTACAATTTCCCCCCTTTTCCCCCTTGTCCCCTGTTTTTTACCCTGTTCCGCCCAGGGGATTTTTGGGGACTTTTGATATGTTGTACAGAATTTTTTTTCTCTACAAGACGGTGTAAAAATCTTTTATATTGCAATTTAGTCCCAGAGTTTCGTAGATTTACTGGACTATTTACAGATAAAGAAGATATAATACAAATTTAAAGTTTAGATTGAGATACAAATTTAAAGTTTAGATTGAGATACAAATTTGAGATACAGTTAAAAATTTGAACAACAACTAAAATGAATACAAATAAGTTCTAGATTTGAATAAGAAAAGTAATAGAAATTGGTTCTAACTTCTAAGTCTAGAGAGATGGGTTTCTGTGGGATCTATAGTATACAGCAGTCAATCCAAGCGCCTATTCTCTAAGGATGTGGAGTACCAAAAGGGCAGCGGGCGGTATCGTTCCAACTGATATTTTTTTAAGGAAGAAAGTGGGTTAATATATATATGTCTACAGCTTCTTGAAAGGATAGGATATAGAGTCATAGATGCAAATTTATCGAGGCCCTAGAGAGGTGGGGTTCAAACGCTTTTTTTTTCAATTATTATGCACAGAAAATTACGGCCACACCTTTTTGGATTTTTACTTTATAGGAGAGGATCCTTCCAACCAAAATTAGCGGAGGGGATATTCCTGTTTGTGCAGATATGGAAGGAGGAATGATTATCTTGGGTAAAAGGATTACGTTTCAGCATGTCTAGTAAATAAGATGCAAAAGACTCAAATTACTGCTGGCTCAAATTACCAAAAACAAGCCTAGTATAAATCTTGGAACTTACCCTTATTAGCAAAAAACTAACAAAAATATGCTTTTTCTTATTGCACTCGTAATAGCAGACAAAATTTGTTTGAATAGATAATAGCAAGTAAACTCACCAGCTCAGGAAGTCTTTTATTATTGAAAGAAGGCTCGTTGTAGGAATGATAAACTTTAAAATTTTGATCACGGTAAACGCATTCTGTGACGGAGTCGTTGCCCTAAAAATATAAAATTTAGTTTATTCAAAACGCGCGTTCTAGATGGTTATTCTACAAATAGCACTATACAATAAAAATTTCTCAGAAAGATCTTCACATTATCCTGACCCACGAAAATCCAATAGCATGGGAAATAGTAACAACACTATATAGTAACAAATAGGAAATATTAACAAATAGTAACAAGAGAGATCATGATATTAATTGGTTACTATCATAGAACGGAAATAAATGAATATGCCTAATTACAAAAATAAACATAAGATATCCCTGGCTTAACCTGACGTAAGAAAACACACGTAGGGCAAGCAAACCAGGGAAAGAGAGTCCAGGGAAAGAAGGAAAAAGGGAATTGTCACTAACTGTGAAAAGGCAACTGAGAAGTAGACCTCAATCGGCTTTTACAGTTAGTGTGTATTTACGACTTTTTATAACTTTATTTAACTTCGTCTTTTTTTTCTCGTTTTGCGTATTTAATCCTATTAATATTTTTTTCATCTTTCGCACTGAGGACGGCTGAACGGAAGTCTCGTTCAAAATATTTGTATCATTTGCTGATTTCTATTTATTAAAACTTTTCTAGTTTATTTGACCTACTCTCTTTATTACAATATCTTATCTTATCAAACGAGCAATAATTGTGTATAAGTTTTTCTCGGACACGGTAATGTAACTTCTTTTGAAAATTGGTACACTACCAATTCCCGGTATGAAAAATATCTAAATTGGTCAAGACTTCGGGAAAATCTGTCCCTCCCTTTCAGCCCCCTAAATATTCTTTATGTATGAGACACCTGAAATTAGAGACCCCTGAAGGTTGAAAAACCTTGAGCATAGTTAGGACTTGGTTGACACATCAGTTAACTGAATTGACTCCAAGGTTTTAGAGAAATACATTCCCATTTGATAGCTGTAACGTGAGTATCGGATTCTTAATTACTTTGCATTAAATGCACGCATTGAGGCGGAAAAATTACAATATCAATTTTTATACCAGGGAACCTGGCATAGGTGATTATAGTTCGTACAGCTTATGATCTAGCTTCGCTAGGTGATTATAGTTCGTTTAAGAAGATTGTTCGTAATAAGATACTTATTCGTTTTCCTGTGTGAAAAAAACGAGCCAGATAGGTCAAGACTTTTCAGAAATTTGTTAAGTGCTTTAATTAATCTTAGAAAAATATTTCTCATACGAATGACGTAACAAATACCAGCACATCCAATACCCTTACTTTCTTAATAAAACAATAATATTAAGTAAAAGTGACATAGACTTTGTTATTTTGAAAAGTGGCTCTGTCAATACACAATGTTTCAGGGAAGGCGTCATAACATCTAACCGCCAGGAGAACTAACGTCATTTCGTCTACAAAATCCGTCATAACATCGACAAAAAAATCCGTCAGAACCACTAACCGTCATAACATCTAAAATTTTAAAACTTTAGTTTTTTGGGGTTTAGGGGGAAAGGTACCTAGGTTAGGTTAGGTTACGTATTTAATATATGCTATGCTTATACTTTTAAATATGCCACTTAATAAGATAGTCAGGTGAAAATTTTTACACGAAAGTTCTCTTTCGTAAAGAGGATCGTAAAGTCAACATTTTTATTACTTTTCAGAAAATATTTGATATCTTTAAGATGAACAGAGTTATTCTAAAGCGGGACATTTCCTAAAGCAAAATGTCTTAAAACTTAAAAATCCTCTTACGTGATGTAGAAAAAGTAAAAAAAAAAAAAAATGCTGATAACACTTTCTTAATTAGTTGTCTCACGACTCGTTAATTACAAATAGTTAATCATTGTAAATGACATTTTCTATAACCAACATAAATAACAACGAGATTAAGAGAAAATCCTCCTGTTTTTACTCTTTTCTTATTCAATTCATTTCTTCTGTAATTCACTGTTTTTGAAATTTCATCATTATTATTATCATCTTTAATGTTTGTCTTCTTTCTTAAAATCAAATTTAAGTATTCTTGTAATTAGGTCCATACAATATGACAAGTAGTTAGTGTCTAACTGCTTGTCATCAAACAGTTCGTGGTAACGAACTGTAAGTAAGGAGCGACCCGGCTCAATAGTAACCGAAACTCTGAAAACCGGAATCTTGATACCAATAGATACATCAATAGAATCAGATTTTTATGTTGATTTCAAATATACAAGTTTCATTAGGTTTAGTTTAACCCATAAAAAAGTTACGCGCCTGAAAAAATTTGCCTTATTTTCAAAAAAAGGGAGAAACACCCCCAAAATATCATAGAACTTTAATGGAAATCACACCATCGGATTCAGCGTATCAGAAAACACTACTGCGGAAGTTTCAAGCTCCTATCTGCAAAAATGTGGAATTTTGTATTTTTTGTCAGAAGATAGATCACGGATGCGTGTTTATTATATGGAACGGGGTGAATGTGTCATTGGTGACAGTGCAAGCTGTAAAAAAAAGTAAAGATAAAGAATACAGCATTGGACTTTACAGTCCCTACTGGCAGAACTGATCTTCAGTTTATGGCCCTTCAGCCAGGAAGTGCAACGGGAGATTGTGGGCCAGCCATCCTGTGCTTTCGCACACCCTTCTTGTTTACCTTCTCCAGATTTCTTCAGGTACCCATTTAGAGGTGGGTCGACTCTGGCTGTGTGGTGAACTTTAAAACTAAACAGTGGTGAAAAACACATTGACGAACGGATAATCAAACAGTTCGTGGTAACGAACTGTAAGTAAGGAGCGACCCGGCTCAATGGTCAATGGACCCATCAAAAGTTACGCGCCTGAGAAAATTTGCCTTATTTTCGAAAAAAGGGGGAAACACCCCCAAAAATTCATAGAACTTTAATGAGAATCACACCATCGGATTCAGCGTGTTAGAAAACACTACTGCGGAAGTTTCAAGCTCCTATCTGCAAAAATGTGGAATTTTGTATTTTTTATCAGAAGAAAGATCACGGATGCGTGTTTATTTTTTATTTTATTTTTTTTCCCCAGGGGTGATCGTATCGATCCAGTAGTCCTAGAACATCGTAAGAGGGCTCATTTGAACGGAAACTAAAAATTCTAGTGCCCTTTTTAAGTGACCAAAAAAATTGGAGGGCAACTTGGGAACCCTCCCACGCTCATTTTTTTCCCCAAAGTCACCCAATAAAAATTTTGAGATAGCCATTTTGTTCAGCATAGTCAAAAATCTAATAAATATGTCTTTGAGGATGACTTAATCCCCCACAGTTCTCGGGGGAAGGGCTGGAAGTTGTGAACTTTGCCCACTGTTTATATATAGCATTGGTTAATGGGAAGCATAAAGACGTTTCAGGAGGGATTTTTTTCTGATGGGGGGGGGTCAGAGGAGGGGGTTACTGGGGAGGATCCTTCCATGGAGGATGTTTCCTTGTGGGAAGGGACATTTCTATGAAGGGGGCGCCGGATTTCCCAGCATTATTTAAAAAATGATCAGAAATTAAATAAAAAGAACTAGTTTTTTCAACTGAAAGTAAGGAGCAACAGTAAAACTTAAAACGAACATAAATTATTACGTATATGAGGGGGTTCGTCCCCTAGTCAGTACCTCGCCCTTTTCGCTAAAGTTTTTTTTAGTAGTTTCAAAAGAGCCATCTATTCTAATTAACCGGCCTTTGTGATTCAGGGGTTTGTGATTCGAACAAAATTCGAACTTTAGCGTAAAGAGCAAGGTATCGACAAGGGGGCAAACTCCCTAATATACGTAATAAAACATACGAATATAGAAGTTCGATACGTAAGTTAATTCGTAAGTTACGTCAGAACAAAATTTCGAGAAAGCCATTTAGCCAAAAAAGTTAAATCAATATGCAAATTTCGTTTTAATTATTCATGTACGGTGAGCCAAAATTCAAAGCTGCATTAATTCAAAAACGTTCAGAAATTAAATAAAAAAAACAAGTTTTTTTTTAACTGAAAGTAAGGAGCGACATTAAAACTTAAAAC
The DNA here is from genome assembly GCA_027921565.1 of Artemia sinica. NCBI lineage: Eukaryota > Metazoa > Arthropoda > Branchiopoda > Anostraca > Artemiidae > Artemia > Artemia sinica. The sequence continues at coordinate 43,991,807 of CM051261.1, read as the reverse complement.
GAACAGAAATTATTTCGCATATGAAAGGGACTGTCTCCTCCTCAATACCTCGCTCTTTACGCTAAAGTTTGAATCTGTCACACAACTTTATTTTTCAAAACAATAAAAAGCTTTAGCGTAAAGAGCGAGGTATTGAGGAGGGGACAGCCCCTTTCATATACGGAATAATTTCTGTTCGTTTTAAGTTTTAATGTCGCTCCTTACTTTCAGTTAAAAAACTTTTTTTTATATTTAATATTGTATAGAACACGCTACCTGAGCCAGGTCAAAACTGTCACTCGTTTGGCAGCTAAATAAATCGTAAAATGTTCTCTGGTGTCAGTTTTAAATTTTATTTCATAGGCAGCGCAATAGCGCTGCCTAAGTAAAGAACGATGTGGGCACAATGTATTGTTTATTTCTTGGTCTTAGAGCAGGGCACTTCGTATCGAAGAAGTTGCCGTAGAAACTTCGAAAAGGGCTCATTCAATTGGAAATTGGAGTGGCTAGTGCCCTTTTTAATAGTCGAAAGTGATTGGAGGGCAACAAGCCCCCCCACGCCTCTAATTCCCCCAAACACATCCAATCAAAATTTTGAGATAGCCATTTTGTTCAGCGTAGTTGATTTCTGAATAGAAAATATGTTTTTGAGGAGGTCACTCCCCCACAACCCTCAAAGCACTGGTTTTAAGTTATGCCCTGGGGGCATATAAGAACGATGTTTTTCCTTTAAACCAGGGCAATTCGTATCGAAGAAGTTGCCGTAGAAACTTCGAAAAGGGCTCATTCAATTGGAAATTGGAGTGGCTTGTGCCCTTTTTAATAGTCGAAAGTGATTGGAAGGCAACTAACACCCCTCCCACGCCCACCATTTCCCGAAACTAATCCAATCAAAATTTTGAGATAGCCATTTTGTTCAGCGTAGTTGATTTCTAGATAGAAAATATGTTTTTTAGGAGGTCACTCCCCCACAACCCTCAGAGCAAGGGTTGTAAGCTATGCCCTGGGGGCATATAAGAACGATGTTGGCACAATGTATTATTTATTATTTTTTTCCTTTAGACCAGGGCACTTCGTATCGAAAAAGTTGTCGTAGAAGCTTCGAAAAGGGCTCATTCAATTGGATATCGGAGTGGCTTGTGCCCTTTTTAATAGTCGAAAGTGATTGGAAGGCAACTAACACCCCTTCCACACCCACCATTTCCCGAAACACATCCAATCAAAATTTTGAGATAGCCATTTTGTTCAGCGTAGTTGATTTCCAAATAGAAATTATGTTTTTGAGGAGGACACTCCCCCACAGCCCTCAGGGCAAGGGTTGTAAGTTATGCCCTGGGGCCATATAAGGTTATAAGGCGTTGTCGTAGAAACTTCAAAAAAGCCTCATTCGATTGGAAATAAAAAGGTCTAGTGCCCTGTTTAATAGTCGAAAGTGATTGGAGGGCAACTACCCCCCCCCCTCACGCCCACCTTTTCCCCAAACACATCCAATCAAAATTTTGAGATAGCCATTTTGTTCAACGTAATTAAAAGTTCAGGAAATTAGGTCTTTTAGGATGGCAACCCCCTCAAAGCCCTCAAGGCAAGGGTTGTAAATTATGCCTTGGGGGCATATAAGGTTTTTCTAGAACGCGTTGTCGTAGAAACTTCAAAAAGGGCTCATTCGATTGGAAATTGAAATGGCTAGTGCCCTTTTTAATAGTAGAAAAAGATTGGAAGGCAACTAACACCCCTTCCACGCCCACCATTTCTCCAAACTCATCCAATCAAAATTTTGAAATAGCCTTTTGTTTCACGCAGTTTGAAGTTCAGGAAATTAAATCTTTGGGCAGGAAACTCCCCCCACAGTCTTCAGGGCAAGGGTTATAAGCTATGCCCTGGGGGCATATAAGTTTTTATTGAAATCTTTGTCCTAGAAACTTGAAAAAGGGCTCATTTTATTGGAAATTCAAAGGTCTAGTGCCCTTTTCAATAGTCAAAAGTGATTTGAGGGCAACTAACCCCCCTCTCACGTCCACCTTTTCCCCACACATCCAATCAAAATTTTTAGATAGCCATTTTGTTCAGCGTCGTTGATTTCCAGATAGAAATTATGTTTTAGAGGATGACACTCCCCCACAGTTTTCAGGGCAAGGGTTGTAAGTTATGCCCTGGGGGCATATAAGGTTTTTATAGAAAGTATTGTCGTAGAAATTTCAAAAAAGGCTCATTCGACTGGAAATTCAAAGGGCTGGTGCCCTTTTTAATGGTCGAAAGTGATTGGAGAGCAACTAACCCCCCTCTCACGCCCACCCTTTCCCCAAACACATCCTACCAAAATTTTAAGATACCCATTTTGTTCAACGTAGTTGAAAGTTCTGGATATTAGGTCTTTGAGGATGACCACCCCCCCCCCCCGCCCACAGCCCTCAAAGCAAGGGTTGTAAGTTATGCCCTTGGGGCATATAAGGTTTCTATAGAACGCGTTGTCGTAGAAACTTCAAAAAGGGCTCAATCGATTGGAAATTGAAATTGCCCTTTTTAATAGTTGAAAATGATTGGAGGGCAACTACCCCCCTCCCCCCTCACGCCAAGCCGTTTAAAGTTCAGGAAATTATACCTTTGATTAGAACAATTCCTCCACAGTCTTCAGGGCAAGGGTTATAAGTTATGCCCTGAGGGCATATAAGTTTTTATTGAAATCTTTGTCGTAGAAACTTGAAGAAGGGCTCATTCGATTGGAAATTCAAAGGGCCAGTGCTCTTTTTAATAGCCTAGAAAGGGATTTGAGGGCAACTAACCCCCCTCTCTCGCCCACCTTTTCCCCAAACACATCCAATCAAAATTTTTTGATACCCATTTTATTCAACGTAGTTGAAAGTTTTGGAAATTAAGTACTTAAGGATGACAACACCTCCACCCCCACAGCCCTCAAGGCAAGGGTCGTAAGTTATGCCCTGGGGTATATAAGGTTTTTATAGAAAGCGATGTTGTAGGAACCTTCAAAAAGGGCTCATTCAATTGGAAATTGAAAGGGCTAGTGTCCTTTTAATAGCCGAAAGTGATTGAAGGGCAACTAACCCCCCTCTCACGCTTATTATTTCCCCAAACACATCCAATCAGAATTTTGAGATATCCATTTTGTTCAACGTAGTCGAAAGTTCTGGAAATTAGGTCTTTCCCCAAACACGTCCAATCAGAATTTTGAGATATCCGTTTTGTTCAACGTAGTCGAAAGTTCTGGAAATTAGGTCTTTTTGGATGATAACTCCATCAGAGCCCTCAGTGCAAGGGTAGTAAGTTATGCCCTGGGGGCATATAAGATTTATATAGAAAGTTGTTGTAGAAATTTTGAAAAGGGCTCATTTGATTGGAAATTGAAATTGCCCTTTTAATAGTTGAAAATGATTGGAGGGCAACTACCCCCCCCCCCTCACGCCCACCTTTTCCCCAAACACATCCAATCAAAATTTTAAGATAGCCATTTTGTTCAACGTAGTTAAAAGTTCTGGAAGTTAGGTCTTTGAGGATGACACCCCCCCCCCCCCCCCAAAGCCCTCAAGGCAAGGGTTGTAAATTATGCCTTGGGGGCATATAAGGTTTTTATAGAACGCGTTGTCGTAGAAATTTCAAAAAGGGCTCATTCGATTGGAAATTGAAATGGCTAGTGCCCTTTTTAATAGTCGAAAGTGATTGGAAGGCAACTAACACCCCTTCCACGCCCACCATTTCTCCAAACTCATCCAATCAAAATTTTGAGATAGACTTTTTGTTTCACGCAGTTTAAAGTTCAGGAAATTATACCTTTGGGCAGAAACTCCCCCCAGAGTCTTCAGGGCTTTGAGGGCAACTAACCCCCCTCTCGCCCACCTTTTCCCCAAACACATCCAATCAAAATTTTTTGATACCCATTTTATTCAACGTAGTTGAAAGTTTTGGAAATTAAGTACTTAAGGATGACAACACCTCCACCCCCACAACCCTCAAGGCAAGGGTCGTAAGTTATGCCCTGGGATATATAAGGTTTTTATAGAAAGCGATGTTGTAGGAACCTTCAAAAAGGGCTCATTCAATTGGAAATTGAAAGGGCTAGTGTCCTTTTAATAGCCGAAAGTGATTGAAGGGCAACTAACCCCCCTCTCACACTTATTATTTTCCCAAACAGATCCAATCAGAATTTTGAGATATCCATTTTGTTCAACGTAGTCGAAAGTTCTGGAAATTAGGTCTTTTTGGATGATAACTCCATCAGAGCCCTCAGTGCAAGGGTTTTAAGTTATGCCCTGGGGGCATATAAGGTTTATATAGAAAGTTGTTGTAGAAATTTTGAAAAGGGCTCATTTGATTGGAAAATGAAATTGCCCTTTTTAATAGTCGAAAGTGAGTGGAGAGTAACTCCTCTCACGCCCATCATTTCCCCAAACACATTCAATCAAAGTTTAGAGATAGCCATTTTGTTCAACGTAGTTGAAAGTTCAGGGAATTATGTATTTAGGGATGACAAACCACCCAGAGCCCCCAGGGCAAAGGTTTTATGTTATGCCCTTGGGGCATATAAGGTTTTTATAGATAGAGTTGTAGTAAAAACTTCAAAAGGGGCTAATTCAATTGGAAATTGAGAGGGCTAGTACCCTTTTTAATAGTGGAATGTGGTTGGAGGGTAACTAACCCCCCTCTCACGCCCACCATATCTACAAACACATCCAATCAAAATATTCAGATAGCCATTTTGTTCAACGTTGCAGAAAGTTCTGGAAATTAGGTCTTTGAGGATGACACCCTCCCTCCACAGCCCTCAGGGCAAGGGTTGTAAGTTATGCCCTGGGGGCATATAAGGTTTTTATTGAAAGCGTTGTCGTAGAAACTTCAAAAGGGCTTATTTGATTGGAAACTGAAAAAGCTAGTGCCTTTTATAATAGTTGAAAATGATGGGAAAGCGACTAACGCCCCTCTCACGACCACCATTTTCCAAGACACATCCAATCAAAATTTTGAGAGCCATTTTTTTTTAACGTAGTTGAAAGTTCTGGAAATTAGATCTTAGGGGATGACAACCACCCTCAAAGCCCTTAGCGTAAAGGTTGTAATTTATGCCCTGGGGGCATATAAGGTGTTTATAGAAAGCGTTGTCGTAAAAACTCAAAAAGGGCTCATTCGATTGGAAATCGAAAGGCCTTGTGCCCTTTTTAATAGTCGAAAGTTATTGAAAGGCTTCACATTTTTATAGTAAAGATCGATGTGGGCATAATGTATTATTTTTTTGAAGTTGTTTTTGTTTAGACCAGGGCACTTCGTATCGAAGGAGTTGTCGTAGGAACTTCGAAAAGGGCTCATTCGATTGAAAATAGAAAGGGCTGATGCCCTTTTTAATAGTCGAAAGTGATTGGAGGGAAACTAATCCCCCTCCAACGCCCACCCTACAATTTGCCTTTATGTTTAAAAACTAAATGTTGCTTTAAGATTAAATCAAAATGCACTGTTTTAATGCTTATTCCCAATAAGGCATCTCAGCAGTATCCCAAGAACGACTGAGGGTATTATGTTCAAACTTTCGGGGCTACTTCTGCTCTTAAAATTTAACCAAATCAAAATAGCGTAAGTGTATCCAAGCTATCAAAGAAAGTAAACAGATTTTTTTGCGAATGGTATCAAGTTTTCCACTTCAGGTCAACTAGAGGAGGTATGAAACTAAATTAAACACTACTATTTGTGTCCAGATTTTTTAAAGGGTGTAAGTTGTTGAAAATTGCTGAAAATCTTTTTTCCAGCATACTAATAGCAGGCCAAACTATAAATTCTTAAAAAAACGAAAAGATTTAAAGTATAATTTTCTTTTTCCCTGAAAAGACTATGTCAATATAAAACGAACAGAAATTAATTAAAAAAAACTTTTCACAAAACAAGTTTTTCAAAAAAAAGTAAAGAACTCCATTAAACAAAAAATGAGCAAAAATAAAATCAAATAATCTGCCAAGCGTGAAACTACCACAAATCAGCATCGATGAATAAATGAAACCCAAAACGAGCAGAAATTAACATAAGTTGGGCTCAAAACCCCTGTGCCTTCCCAAGGCCAGAACATAATTTGCACTTTACTGAAAAAAAATACAAATGAATGTGAATTGTCAGTTTAACATACATATACTGATATTTAGTAATCGAAATGTTAATATTATTTGATTTATTAAAGTTATAAAAGTAAAAAAAATTATATTTTTTTCAGTAAAGTGCAAATTATGTTCTGGTCTTGGGAAGGCATAGTGGTTTTGAGCCCAACTTATGTTAATTTCTGCTCGTTTTGAATTTGACTCGGTTATTTGTTGTAATTTCTGTTCGTTTTGGGTTTCATTTATTCATCGATGCTGATTTGTGGTAGTTTCACGCTTGGTAGATTATTTGATTTTATTTTGGCTTATTTTTTGTTTAATGGAGTTCTTTACTTTCCTTTGAAAAAATTATTTTGTGAAATTTTTTTTAATTAATTGTAACAATTGACGACCCGCACAGGTCGCAAAAAAAAGAAAAAAAAAAGACAAAAATTACTGCCTGGGCTTGATAAACACATAGACAGGGAACGAAATAGTTTTGAGTTTTCTTTTCTCACGGGAAGGATGTTTCCAATATAGGTTGAAGCGTGTTTATTGTTTGATAGGTGCTTTTTGTCCTTGGCCAGATATCACCCAGGTTTCTTCTCTTTTTTTTAGAGTTAGAGTTTTAACACAATGTGAACCAAATTACGCAAACAACTTTAATTTAAATTATTTTTGGGCATTGAGATACAATATTTGTAATGGTTATGGCCGAAATGTTACCCTCGTTTTTCATGGCATAAAAATTAAATTAGTGTTGTACAGACAATTTTGACTCGTTCTGTAACTTTATACCTCGTTCCTTTATACTCATTCTGTAAAAAAACTAAAACTGATTATAAGCTACTATTTCTAATTTTCAAAATTCAAATCCAATATTCCATTTTCTTGTAATTAAAAAAAAACTTTTAGGCGGAATGTTGCAACTTTTCTATAATTTTTTTCATTTCCTTAGGCAAGGTTAATAAAGTATGTGGTTCGCTCAGGTAAGACGCTATAGTTATCAATTTTACATAATTAGCAATCGTTGACAATATAAATTAACCTTTGTCTTTATTTAAATCTTTAAAATCAGGTATTCACTGTTCTTGCTAAGGCGGCAGTAAAATCTAAGGAATGTTCATAAGTTTTTCCTATTGACTTTTCGATCTCTTATAAAGAATCGAAAGCAAGGTTACAAGAAGAGGCTTATTTGTAGTTAGGTCCTACATTGATCTGTTGATCAACTTGATCAATTGTTTCGATGCATCTGCTTTTGTATTTTTGTTGTCGAAAATATTTATCTGTTTATTTTTTTTGTTTTTCTTTTGTCTGAACTTCTCCTGTTTACATAGAGATATTTCACAGAATTTTTAATACTTAAGTGCATCAGTAAACACATAATTCCACGCGTTTATTTTTCATTTACTGCGTCTTCAAATAACTAATTGTTATTAGCACTGCTCTATCAGTTGAAAAATTTGAGCATGGAATAACAATATCCTTCTCGATCAGACAAAAAACATAATTTTTATTATTTTGTATCCAATATTTGCTATGATAACAATGTAATTTCTTATGGTTAGATCCCTAAAACAAAGAAATTGTAGCTAATTTGAATGGATTTATGAACTATGTCTCAACTATTAATTCGACTGAAGAGACATGATTCTTTAACTCTTTGAAAAAAAAACTTGGAAATATTAGATGGTATGCTTTATGAAAAATCTGATGACCATAATTGTAAAACCCGAATTCCCCACCTTGATTCAAGTAGATGATATTTTCCTTTCCATACAAGGATCTTAATGGCATGGATGAAATGTAAAAAAACAACCAAATTTCAGATTATATTCACTCCGCTAATCACAGGGAGGTTCTACGTAAATATGCGTTTATCTTTCTTTTTTTTTAATTAGTTTAGTAGTCTAAACTAGTAGTTTAGAAATTAATTCATTTGCGATAATTTTCATGTTTCCTTGCTTGTTTTTTTGTTTGAGGAACATTAATTTACTATTTTAAACTAATTCTTAGTTATCAATTTAGCTCTTCGAACCGTTTTTCTTTCTTTTTGAAGGGTCAAATCTTTGTGAGCGATACTCTTGTTGTGTTGGTCCCTATTCTTTCGTTCATCTCTTTTTCTTTAATGAATAAAGAATAATATCTAAATCTGATCTATTCAAATATTAAATTTCTTCTCTTTACCATTACAGCATCAAAAGACAGAGCAACAGCAACATATGAGTTGTCAGGCTGATTTAAGACACCCATGACTTCGAATTCATACCCAGCAGAGCCATCTTTCCTATGCGTCATCAAAACTTTGCAACTATGATTTGCCTCACAGTTTCTTGGTATCCCAAAACAGCCTTTTCCAACCCCACAGTCACTGTACACTTCAAAAAGCGAAAGTTCTTCGTGCCAACTCCTCGATGTTCGATAATTGTTTAAGTTTATGGGCAAAGATGAATGGGAGACGGATCCACCAAGAAAATGTGAAATAATGTTACCTGAAATTAAAGAAAAAGTTTCTAGGGCCTGAGAAGTCGTTAAAAATTAATTAATTTAAAGCTAACATAGTAACTGAAAATTTCGATGCAATTTCATTTTCAAACTGAGACAGGAGACAGGTAGAGAAAAATAAGTTTTTAATCACTACCTCATAGACAGTGCCTCAAGGGAAAGAATTACGGGGCACCCTTGCTCAAAGCACCAACCAATCACATGTTGTCATGAATCAGTTTTTTTTTCAAAATCAAAGGACAAAATTTTTCCCGAAAGAAATTTGTGAAGAGGTTAGGTTATGTCCACAGCTACGCTAAAATATCGGATTTCTTAACCCCAGGTGAATGTATTCATACTTATTCGAGGGTTTCCCACTCAACTCCTAACCACGCAACTCAACATCACTCAAATCGTTAGTACAGAACTCACAACTAGCACGAATACTCACCACAAATCCCCCCCCCCCCCCACAGGTCGTCCTCGTCTGGGGTGGGAGGATGTCATAAAGAAAGACTTAAAGGAAACGGGAACTTCGTGAGAGGGTGTAAAAAGGGAGGCTTTGAATAGACTGAGATGGAGGAGGAGCGTGCGTAGCTGTGTTGGACTCAGGCGGCTTGGTGCTGCGGTGAGTTGTTAGTAGTAGTAGTAGCAGTGATAAAGATAATCAAGTTTTAGAAGTTTATTCGTTCGGATGCCAATTCGGCTAACTTTTTCTTATGCAACACACAAATAAATATAGACACGGCAAAAACAAATTCTAGAAAAGTTCTGTATCTAGTGATTTGTCCAGTAAAATGAAAAGAAAGTCAGCAATATTATTTGCCATTTTTTTACGAATAAAAAAAATCACTGATATGGCAAAGGAATCGTCGAATTATTTTTATCAAACTGTTCAAAGAATAGTAAGTGGAAGAAATGACAAGAGTCAAGATGTACCTTCAGTGGCTTTGCCGGTGGCAAGAAGAATATACCAATTGCCGGCCAAATCAAAACTTCTTCCGTCTACTGATACGACTTTAGGCCTTTTATATCGGCAATACATGTGACGATTTTCCATATAGGAATCAAGCAGCTCAAAACCCTCTTGTTCCTAAAAGATATACACATTTAGTAGTTTAAATTTCGCATAATTCCTTGACCAAATTACATAGAAATGCTATTTTCCCAACTGAAGTAAAAGGCAAGATTTATCCTTGAAAGACGTGGAAATTATCCAAGGTAAAGAGTAGGCTTTCGCACCATAAGTTTTTGCCTGATTACGTGCTTCACTGAGAACATAGGACGATATGGCTGAAGATTGTAATTTCTTTGGTTTTTAAAAGAAAAGAAAGTCTGGAGCCAGGAGAAGCATGGTCAGACACGTATGTAGTAGCTTTCTGAACAGCCTTCTGTTTTAACATTTATTTTTTTTTTGGGGGGGGGGGAGCAAAATTCACGTGATGATAGATGGTTTCCTAGGATGGTGCTTTCAAGCCCCCCGTTGTTTTTTAAATAAGCTGTTTCATATCTAGCTTATCAAGCACAGAAAGTTGCATTTTGTCCTGAAACAGGTATTTGCAGCAGAGCTTCGGTAGAGCAGCTTGTTTTGATCGATTGGAAATAAAGAATGGTCGTTTGTCTCCTGGACAGTATCTGTGCAACTTTACTGCTCAATTTACTGAATAATGTGCAGTAAAAAACAAATTGTTTTAGTGGAACTAAACTACACCTTTTCCGTCCTCCTATTTACACACATACCTACTCTCATCTGGCTCCTAGGCCCTAATTCTACCTAGCTGAAACAACATAGTAGCACTATTTGATATATTAGACACACTGAGTTCCATTATCTTACTTACGTTCCAATTTTAAAATTGTATGAGGCGTAACCACACTTCTTCACAATTTCAAATTATGATTAAAACACTATTATGTAACTTCAAAAGTCTCCAATATTTCATTCTCGTATCACGAAAATAAAATCATAGACAGAAGAAAAACAGGTAGTAAAAAAAAACAGAAACAGGATAAAATAGCTATAATAAAAACAGAAACAGAACGGGTAAATAAAAACCAGGCCATCTGTTTCTGTTTTTTTTGTATTAACAGAACAGAAACAGGTACTTTGAAAACAGAACAGAAACAGAAAACAGAAACAGTACCCATGCTTAGTTTGGATCATTGGTTTTAAAAGGATTGCCATCAGCAAGCGAACTCAGCGTCCATCATCATTCTCTCATAAAATCAATGGATGTGTGAAAATGAAATTTTATTTGTTTAAAAATTTTTTGAATGAATTATGAACTTATGAATTCTTGAATAATTTAAAAAATTAAATTTTTGAATTCTTGAATTATGAATAAATGAATTTTTATTCATCTTTTATTCTCTTATAAAAATTATATTTTTTGTAACGTTCAGCATGAAATATAGAAAAATACTCTGAAGAATTTAGACAATGTCACGCACTTAACCCATTCAGAGTTCATAGCCTGTTTATTAGATCCAAGGGTGCTGTGATAAAGATACTTCATTCAATGCCATTCAAGAAAAATTAGAATCGGGCATTTTTCAAACGTAATGGAGGAACATAAAACAAGGCGTTTGGCATTGAAACCATACAGAAATACTCAGGCCTAATTGTCTAAATGACAAGTGACAAAGTTATTGAAATTGAGGAAGGTTTAGATATGTATGAGCGTTATAAACAAGTCGTTCAAAATACTGTGCATCACTAGCCATTATTTTTTGCTCCTTTCTAGTAGTGAGCAGATTTCGTGGAAAATTCAAAATTTGGTTACTTAGACCGTGTCCGAAAACTCCGCGTTCTTGTATCATCCTGGATAAGTTGTTGGATTTTTCATTCTGACTAGGATAATTGGTTGGATAATCTGACGAATTTAGCTAACCGAAAATCTAGTGAAAGTGTAGATTTTGTTTTGGATTTTTCGAAGAGAAGAACTTATTTGATGAACTTGTGACTTCAGTTTATTTTTCTGTTAAAATATTACAGGAAAGTATTTGAAAATCCTCAATCGCATCGTTCCCCATATTGTAATTGACACTTTTAATAGGAAACCTAAGATTTAAAAAGGAAAGAATTTTTGAATGAAATAATCACAACAATTTGGCAAAAGAAATAACAGTTTTATATTCCTCGCTCATTCACAGTCTTTTTAATACCCTCTTCTAAAATAAACTCTTAAAAACAAAGTTTTTACTTCATGAAATACAGAAAAGTTGTGATCATTTTACTATCAGAGTAGCTTAGAGTCTATCGATTTTCCAAAGCCCCCTCCCCCCCCCCATGTCTCTAGGCTATATAGCCCTAGCATATAGACAGAAGTTCAGTAATTTTGTTGGTTTTAGGTATTTTGTGACTGTTTCTCCATAATAGATGGCACCTAATGCCGAATAACACCAAAATTAGCTTTGAGAAGAACTGGAACACAGTCAAGTAGGTAAATTTACAATTTCTTTATTATTTCAATCGGCTAAACTTGAAAAGAACGTTTTGAACGTTTTAACGCTGAATGTTAAAACTTGAACGTTTTAACGCTGATTCCAAATAGGTAAATGGATATGTTTGCAATTTATTGCAGAATAAGCAGCATATTCTGCAAAATAGCTTTCAGACAACAGCGTTGGATATCTCGCTGGATTTTTCATTAGATTTTTGCTTAGAGCATCTTTTGGACACGCCCTTAGGCTCAAACTGGAAAAGTGCAGATTCTATGATATACATACCGTAGTTTAGATTACAAAAACTCATGATTTCGGTGCAGGGAAAGGGATGGATCTAGAGGAGGGGCAGCCTCGGGGGCAGCCTGCCCTGGGCGCCGGTTTGTGGGCGGCGCTGGGTCGTAAGGCACTTTTTGACCTCATCAAATTTGAATTATAATATTCTAGTTCCGGTGCGTGTCAGCGTTTAGGAGTGGAGAGTAGGGCGGCTTCGCTCGAGGAGCGATAGGGGTAAAATTGGGCACGAGTGAGATGACAGAGGGCAATCTCCTCCCTTAGAAACGTCTGTAGGTAACCCTCCTCGTAGGAAATAGTTTTGTGCATTCGCTTCAGACTCCTCCAAGGTGTTTAGACAGGAGGAGGTGGTCCAATCTGACAACCTTAAAGGGCTGTCACAATTTCATGACAACACCAGTGGAAAGCGCCGTTCTGAGCTATGAACGCCAAAGGCAATACCTATTTGTGGTATTGTGGTATTGCGTTCAAATTTAGTACAACATTTTTTTTATTTATTTTTTATTGTCAACTTCAATATTAATATAGTGCTTCCAATATCAACACAACTATAGCATTAAAGTTTTAAATATTTCTGCGAAATGTGAGGTTTAGGTGTGTTGGCGTAAAAAAAAAAAAAAAAAAAAAAAAAAAAAAAAAAAAAAAAAAAAAAAAAAAAAAAAAACAATGAGAGGCGTTTATTATTTTTGGTACTGGTGCATTATGCGGGCATCGCTATATAGTGTATCAAAGAAACCAGTCACGAAACCCGTCAAACTGCTATTTTATTAGCAGACAACGGGTGATTTGCTAGATAAATTGATGGCAAAGCATGGTTTCTCAATATTTAAACGATTGTTTTTTGGGGCTTAGGAGGGAGAAAGGTATCTAGGTTAGGTTAGGTTACGTATTTGATATATTCTATGCTTTACCCCCCCCCCCCCCACCCCACCCCCCTAATGCGCAAATATATAGCCCAGATTTGTTTCTAAACTATTATATATTCATCCTATTTTATTTCATTGGCATTAAACAAACTTGACTTCTTCGCGGTGCCCGCATAATGCACCAGTACCTTATTTCTTTTTTGTTTTCTTCGTGATAATTTTACTTCCCGGAAGACCCCAAATTAAAGGAAGTATAGCCTGTTATGCGTAGAAGGAGAAAGACCCACAGAGCTCCTGAAAATGTTAATGTTGTTAGGTACAAACTTTTCTTTTTTGTACAGTCACATTTTACATTGTGTATATTTCTGTACTTATTGAAGGAGTGAACAGCATTTCAAATTTCACAGTTCAGGCACTATTCAACGGGACACAAAAAAGCACAGTATTGTCAGGCCTACGGTTCGATACAGGGTTGCCAACTCCCGACGTCTAAAGAGAGTGCAAATCAAGGTAAAAAAAAGTGAATTTTGCTAAAAAAGAGTGCAAGTCCAAAAACTTGCGCATCCCCTTTTCTGCATCCCCTCTGAGGTAAAAAAAGAGGGCATTTCTCAAGAAAAGTGTGCAATTTGGCAACCTTGGAAAGGACATGAGTGTAAATCGAGAGATCAGATTCATACAAAACTGTGCAGATGGGACGAAGGGAAGACGGGTGTCACCCAGGGGCATAATTTCCCATGGAACAGGGGGGAGGGGGCAACTACCCCTCCCAGACCTCGGTTTGCCAACCCCCCCCCCCCCCCCCCCGACCCCAGCTGAAACTTTGTTTCTTCCAAAATCTTGTCAAAATAAACCTGCATAATTCAAGCATCAACAGAAACAGATCAGTTTTTTATTAAATATTTACCCCCCTACTATAAATTACCTTTATAGTACTTTTAAAGTACTAAATAGTACCTTTATGGTACCAAACGACGTGTTTTTTTTTTACTGTCATTTTCCCTTGATTTGGGAAAATTGGCTCCAACTTTGCCCCCTCCCCGGGACTTTGACGAAATTACGCCCCTGATGTCACCCCGAGATCCTCGTAAAACTTGGAAAATAAAATTCTGAAAACTGACTTGGTAAATATTTACCAAATCATATTATTGAGTAACAACTAAAGTGAATATACCATTCGATGCCTTTTTTTATGCTGATTACGAATATAATAATCATTTCTATCGGAAATGAATTTTAGCCTCCCCCCCTATATATGCCAATTCAGGGTATATATTTCTACATTAGGGGGTAAAGTTTAAACTTACCTCCCATTTACATCAGAAATAAAATTTCCGATAAAAATGATTATTATATTCGTAATCAACATAAAAAAGGCATCGAATGGTGTATTCACTTTAGTTGTTACTCAATAATATGATTTGGTAAATATTTACCATTCACTTAGTTTGAATTTAATGAGCGCACATAAAAACGGATATCCACCACATGGCTAATATGGCAGTAAAGTTTATTTGTGATGCAAATGGATGTTATATTTAGATTGAGGATGCAATTCTAGGTATATATTTGCACATTAGGGAGGTGGGGGTATATATTCTGTGAAAATACAGGTTCTAAGAAATTCATGAATTTCTTAGAAAAACTGGAAAAACAAGGAAAGAAGTGAAGATAAAGGCTCTCACCCAGCAAAATGTGTTAACTAGGATTATTCTGCATATTATAGAGTAAGAATTGTTTTCTTAATACGTTTCCTTATGTCCAGCTGGACTCCTAGGCTTAAAACACCTGTTGGTCTAGTATTTAATAAAGTTCATTTTTGATGCAAATGGATGTTATATTTAGGTTGAGGATGCAATTAAACAGTGTTAAAGTAATATTCAGACGATTTTTCAGGGCAGCGAGGAAGTAGATTAGCCTTTATACCGCTTTTAGGTTCTTGCAATAACAATTTTTACTACTGATATCATCGTTACATAACTGTAACAAGCCCGGCTAGCTCAGTCGGTAGAGCATGAGACTCTTAATCTCAGGGTCGTGGGTTCGAGCCCCACGTTGGGCGTAACTTTTTCATCTCCTAAACTAATAACAGATTTAGGAGCATGGACTGTTGGTTTCACTTTATTCCATCATTAATTGGTGGGAAAGATAGAGGGTTTATGAAAGAAAAGAGATGGAACTAGTTATTCAATTTTATCTTTTTTTCATAATGTTTTTCTCAGTTGGTGGTCAGCACTTGTGTTATTTCTTCAGTTATTTGATATGACTTAACTTTTTTGTCAATATTAGGATTTTGTTAGTTTTATCATAGCACATAAGAGAAAACGATGGACATCAAAAAAAGGAGGCAAAGCCAGTCGGTTAAAACAAAGATGTATTAATTTGTTGTAAGTCCCCGAAACAAAATGAAAGTTAAACGAAACACATGAAAATTAAAAGGGTTCTAAAGGGCCCAAGTACATATTTATTTTGGTATACTAGGATCAGGCTAAGCTCAATTTGGCGAGCAAAAGCCACCTTCATAAGAAAAAAAAAATTAAAACCTTGCACAAATTTATATTGTTTTTTTTAACAATCTTACTGAACTTCTCAAATAAATAATGCATTTCACAAATGGTGGGGAAAATATCAAAATGAAATATTCCGATAGAAAACATGATTTTGAAATTTTTTAACACGTAATTCAAAATTCGAAATAATGAAAATTTCCAACACGTAGTAAATTGTTTCATATTTATTCAGGGATAATTGTTTACCTTTTCAAATGTCTGCAAAAACCGTGTTTTAAACGACGTAGCAAATGTTGGCTTAAAAGGTACCGACAGAAACATGATTTTGATAATTTACGCCATTTAGTTCCATTTACTTCAAAATTTTCCATCTTTGTACAGGAAAAAAATTGTCTACCTTTTAAAAAATTTGTGAAACAGGGCATGAAACAGTATATTTGAAAAAAAAAAATCGATTATAGCTGAGATGTGATATAGCTACTGCAATTTTAGTGTACGTCTGGGGTACTACACAATATATACAAAAAAAAGAAGCGAAAATAGCTTTTTACACGGGTTTCTTTTTCAACAAAAAAAAGTTGATTTTCAACGTGGCATGCTTGGTTGGTTTCCCACGCTAGACAAACCATTAGCATTTTTTTATTTATGATGAACATGACCCAGAAAAGAAAAAATATAGGAAATAATGCTTTACGAAAGTTACTTTCTACCTATTAATGTATTTTCGTTTAGCAGTAAAAGATATCCTAAAATACTTCGTGATAAAAAAAAAGAGATAAGAACAATTAGGAAATCTTAAAACTAAGTAATTCCCGCCTCTGAATTAAAGCCCCGGCGAGGAAGCCTTCCGAGAACCCATGCATAAAATGTGTAACAAAACAGCACCTAGTGCCGGGACTTTGGGTACTCGCATTTCCACGCGCACTCTATACTAGGGAAGTTAGTTAAGTCCCTTACTCGCGTCTAATCAGATAAGCTACAATCGGAACTCTTGAAAATAGAGAAATTATTCTATGCCTGCGATTCGAAAGACCAAGCTCGACCCCCCCCCCCCCTACTTAAAATACATTCAACAAAACGATTCTCCTCAAGGGCGCCGGCAGAAAATTTTCCAGGGGGGTCAGACGCCAAAATAACAGTGGTGCTTGGGTGATAGTTTAAGTGGTTTAGGGCACCAGACTACGACTTTACCCCGAGGAGGGCGAATTTACAACCAATTAAAATCCAATGAAGCTAATTGATTTAAAAGTATCAATAACTATATTTTAGGCTTCCCAGTTGCAAAAAGAGTAATGCCACATAGTGGCAGTACTGAATTCAACCAAGTTGATTCGCTTTATTTGTAATGAAATTAGGCTACGTTTGGTGATCTGTAATTGCATATCAGTTATAATGAAGGGGGGGGGGGTGATTCATTGTTTAGGTGGGTTAGGGTAGATTCCTACGAAAGTACATTTTAATGGATAAACTGCTTACTCTTGGGACTTCAGATAAATGTTGAAAGAGGTAGGGGGGGGGGGGGGTAGGAATTAATCAAAATGTTTCTCTGTACAGCTATTATGTTACATTCCCATATCTATCAGCACAGAGGTGGAAAAGGCAAGGCAGGGCATCATCAGCCCCGCCATGAAATTTCTTTGGGGTGGCAAATACTGCTAGGAGCTTAGTTTTCAGCAATTTTAAATGGGAATATTTTTCTTTTCTATTTATATGAAGTACTTAAATGTATTTAAAAAAATGTATGTAATGTATTTATCGATAAGAAAATCCTATTGTAGAGGTTGTGATGGCTTCAGTTATGTAAGAGATCAAAAGTCTCACAGAATATCCATCCATAGAAACAATAATACTCCTTTTCATCCAACCAAAATTCTATAGTAGTAATATTAACAAGGACTTTTCACCAAAATTACTATTCATCGCCCGTTTTTAAGTATAGATAGATAGATAGATAGATAATTTATTCAGCCGCTAGGTCATACACAAACATTACAATGATTATATTACACAACAGCCAGTTTACACTTAAATAAATGGTATAACTACTAACAACAAACAAAAACCTTAAACCCATTATTTACATCTTTTTAAACCGTCTTTTATAAATCCAGTCACTGCTTTGATCGTCTCCCGCGATGAAGATTTAAGGATCCCAGGAAAAAACACTTCCCCATCACCTAAATACTTCAATCTCAATTCTGAAAGCCCCTGGCACACCGTCAAAAAAGGGAGCATTTCTTTCAGATACTTTTAATCTACTTTTTAAGGGCAAACCATTCGCTCGGACCTGGAACCACAGACGCAAGTTTTCTGGTGGCAAATTCAGCTTGAAATAATATTCTAGTCCAAAAGACTCTTTTATCTTAGAATACTGGCACCAAGGTTTTAGATTTTCGAATCTGTTAATGCTAGTGTTGGATCTCTTGATCCTCCTTAACATGTTTTAGCTTCCGATAAATTTCCTCTGGATCGCCTGTTGGACCAAGACCTTCATTCCAAGCGTATGAAAGTCCGGCTTTATCAAGGAGGGCTTTAACACGGAACGGCCACGATCTTTTTCTACCTTGCTGCAATAATTCAAAATATGCGGCTTTCATAAGCCTCTCATCTGGTAGTTGGATAATTTTCAGCCAAAATTTAACAACTTGTAGTAACCTTTCTTTATGCAGCGAAAACAAATCTAGATAGACCCCGGCGCCACGCCGATGAGGGAAGTCCAGCGGCGGCGGGGCCAAAACCGGCGTGATCAATGTTGACCGCAAACATTAATGTTTTCATTAGTCTTTCTCAAATCACAGCTTAAATTTACAACAGATTCGAGCCTTTTCATGAGTTAAAAAATTCACAAGTCGCTGGCTAGAAACTGGTCTTCTTCGTTATTCATCAACAGAAGTAGAAATGGGGTAGAAACGAAATGAATGTGGCGTTTCAGAACCCTTGCATAATACGAGTAGTTGAAGTATCTATTAGCTATGTATTCTTAACATAAATAATTATCAAAATTAGTACTTTTTTTCATCAAGCATTACTGCATACAAAACTTCAAATACCGTATCACAAAATTCGTCAGTTATCTGGGTAAAAACTTTGAATATAATTTTGAACTCATAATGCCCTTTGCCTGTATCTGTTTTGTCACCTTTAAAACAGTTGAAATGGGCGATTTTGATATTGATTGTTTTTTGTTTTTTGCTCTTTTGGATTCTTAAAAAGACTTCTTGTATTAAAAACTGGTTTTTAATTACAATTTTAAAAAAATGCATTTTAAAGGTTTTTGGCTTCTTTATAGAATATATCTGATGTAGGCTAAGGCTGAACTGCTGCTTTTCTATTGCTTTTGGCTGCTCTTTTGGATATTATTCGTTTTTTCTTTTGGGGATTCATTCCAAATTATAAATTGATAAATACCTAATATCAGTCAAATTATAAACTGCATCTAAAAGGAGTAAATTTATCAAATTGAAAAATACATGATGAACACTTCACATGAGAACACTTCAATTACAATGAAACAAAAACACTTGGTTTATTCGGTATGAAGAAAAATTAAATGCCAGCTATTTTCTGGTTCAAAATGAAAAGCTCATCCGTTTTAAATGTAATTAAATGAAATAATATGCAGACTGAAGTAGCTCCAGGAAGATGTTCAGATTTTCATCCTAGTTCGTCACTTTTAATCCAAGCAAAATGTTAGGACACTTAGTATCAGTTATTGAGTTAAAGCTTTGATTTCCAAATGCTCACAAAAATTACCAAATTTAAGAAAGTCGCAACAATAAGTCACATGTGGTCAAAATACTCAAAGACTCCTCTTTGATTCCCACCCAGGCTCAAAGCTTCTGCTATGGTCATTTCCATGGAAATCTCCAAAGAGTTTCTTTTTAAAATAGCTTTCAAGCGTAGTTAGGGATATTTAGCCTTTTTTGCTTTTCTTCAAAACTTTGAAAAAAGTGTTATAACATTCCAAATGTTACATTTGTTATATTTGTGCATATTTTTGGTAATCATTTGTGGGGTGGTCGTATTTTTAAACCACTGTAGATACGTAAGAACGTTGCAACATCTAGTACCCTGAGGTCATAAGACTGTCAAAGACTCCTCCTTGAACCTCCCAAATTGAAAGCTTTTATTATGACCTGGCCTTTTAATGTAACTTGGGCACTTGACCAAGGGCGCCACTGTCACTCGAGCGCAACGTTAGGTGGGGATGTCGATATCGCTTTCGCCACACCAATTCGTTTTAGTGTGAATCTGCCTGGTACTTATGAATGAATGTTTTCAAAGTAAATCCGTTTCATCAATAAGAAAAAAAAAACAGGTTGGATGCATATTTCCCTTTCCCTTTGGATGATAAAACCATGTAAGTGCTGTAGCAAGTATAACTCACGAAAATCTTGTTAATTTTTGCCAACTTTTCAACTTTTTGGCATCCCTGCTTTCAATAAAAAAAATCAAGGTACTATCATTTAAGTATAATAACTCCCTATGCCCCTTCCCCCCTCTGGATACTATCTTGATAGGATACCGTCTCTGCTTTAAATAAATAAAAAAAAATAATTAACTTATTTGGCACCCCTGCTTTAAAAAAAATCAAGATATTATCATTTAAATATGATAGCTTAATACCCCCCCCCCTCTGGATACCACCTTGATAAAATGCCGTCTCTGCTTTAAATTAAAAAAAATTAACTTTTTGGGATCCCTGCTTTCAATAAAAAAAATTCGAGATATTATCATTTAAATGTAATACCCCCCTATCCCCCCCCCCTCTGGATACCACCTTGATAGGATACCGTCTCGGTTTTCAATAGAAAAATAAGTTACTGAATAATTAACTAGGTCACTATATGGTTCAAACAAACACACAAAATAACGTTAAACAGCTTAGTGTTCCTTGAAAAAAATTGAGGGTATGAGTAAAGGGGTACAAAGACAACAACAAAAATGTCAAAATTATTCAGATATACCTCAAATTATTGGAAGACTGAGTCATAGACTCGCCGTGGCATTCAATAAGATCCAAAGAATCTAATTAAAAGCACAGTCGACAGAATATACCAGTAAGCTTATCGCAGATCATTTCTGGTCTTCGTTCACAAAAAGCTCCTCCCACTTATTTCTGCATTAGCGGGAATGCGGGTTAGTCTCTTTCCGTCTGTTTCGATTGTTTCAATGCACTTTGATGGAAACAGACTAACCTGCATTCCCGCTAATCTGACTTCGCCTATGTTTATATCTGCAAAAACGTTCTCCGGAGCACTCGCACCCCGGTCCGGGTTTTTATAATGGGTGAGATAGAGAATGATCATACTGGTATATTCTGTCTACTGTGATTAAAAGGGAGCACACAAAAGCCAAATTAGGCCAGTAGCCTGTGAGAAATCGCAAAATACCCAAGACAATGAACAAGTCTTAATGGGGGGCCCTGGGTCTATCAAAATATTTCAATGGTTTCCCAGGGAATTTAAAAAAAGTTTAAAAAAAGGGGGGGGGTAAAAAATTTTCAGAAAGAAGATTGTATTTTCTATGAGGCGTCCAACAATTGAGTATTAAACATTAAGAAAATCTTATCTAAAAACAGAAAAAAAAAATCTGCAAAATTACAATTCAGCTGTAGAAACAATCTGTCGGCTGTCAATTTCAAAATCCAACTGAAGGCTTAAGCTGTATAGTAGTGAATTCGTTCTATAATTCTATTCAACTTGAAAATAAATTCTTGACTACGAACGATGTTAGAAATAGCGATTGGGAAACTACATTCGAAATGATTTAAACTCATTTCATAAAGACGATACTGTTTTTTGTCAACATATGAAGAACTGTGTATATTGCAATATTTGCAATTGCATATTGCATCTGTCGGGTTTTATGCAGAGTAACAAAAGAGACGAAAATTAATGAACAAGAGAGTAGTGAAGAATTATGGTATGCAAAGTAATATTTGGCAGGGAAAGTCACTGGTGATAAATCGCTAGGGGTGGCACCGTGATTGCGTGATTTTCGGGGATTCGGGGAACTAAATTTTTTTTCGGGGTGACGCATAGTTTTTCGGGGAAATACACGAAAATTTGGGGATAGTGCAAGCCCTGCTTGATTTCTAATCAGGAAAATCGAAATACTAAACCACACGAGAAGGAAAAGCTCCGACTTTGCGGTTGACGCAATAAAGAATTGCCACAAAATTAATTTAAAGTCGACTGAACGCCGCCGCCTCTGTCGGCGGCGGCGCGCCTGAGGCGCACCGGTAGCGTTACGACAATTCGGCGGCGATCGACCAGGCCTCTAGTCGGCGGCGTTCGGTCGATCCGCCAGCGCGGCGCCGGGGTCTAAACCTAGATCTCCCTTAAGAGCCTGTATATGAGTTTTAGCATGTACCCTAACCAATCTTTTATAAAATTGTAATTGAACCATTTCTAATTGCGGGATCACCTCATATCCCCAAAGCTCCGCACCATAATGAATAGTAGGGCAAATTTTCGATTGAAATAAATACTTATGCATTTTAATATTTTTAATTTCATTTAAAGCCGAATTCCTTAAAACTGCCGAAGAAACCGCTTTACCTCTACCCACCATTTCTTTCACATGATCCTTCCAATTTCCTTCATTATTTAAAACAAACCCTAAATACTTAAAAGTTGTACTTTTTTCAACTCAATGCCCTTAAATAAAAATTTATCATTGTTTTTATTTGTCCCAAAAACTACAATTTCAGTCTTTTGGATATTTAGTCTCATTTTCTTTTTTTCCAAATAAACATCTAATATGTTCAACAATATTTGCAGATCTTCGGCGCTTCTAGCTATCAGCGCCGCATCATCCGCAAATAACGACAGAGACAAAGCTAAATTTCCTAAACTCACTGTTGGTGCCCATTTTTCCTCAAAAAACTCAACAATATCATTGATACGACTATATAAACAAAATAGCCTCGGTGACAAGGTGCTACCCTGTTTAACTCCTACCTCGCAACTAAATAATTCCGAAAACACTTTAATGTATAAATGTATATTAATTTTCATCCAACCAAAATTCTTTAGTAGTAATATTAACAAGGACTTTTCACCAAAATTACTATTTATCGCCCATGTTTAAGTATATTCAAATTTTATCCAAAATTGATATTGCAAACTTAAACGTGGGACGTTAATAATCAACGTAAAATTATTGATTTATACATTTTAAAAGCAGTTAACCATGGATTTAAGGGACCGGTACCTCAAATTATTTCTTGGCTAGACCTGGGTATGCTTTGGAAAACAATCAGAAATTAAATAAAAAACAGAGCTTTTTTACTGAAAGCAAGGAACATATTTGAAACTGAACAGATTATTCTTTGTATTAAGGGGGATGTCTCCTCCTTAGCTCCTTACTCTTTACTGTGAAGTTTGCTTTTTTCCAGTTTTTTTTAAGAAAATTTGCCATTGAAAAAAAAAAAAGATTTTTCAAAGCACTATGTTGAAAAGGGGGCAGTCCCCCTTATATACAGAGTAATTTAAATTTGTTTTAAGTTTTAAACTTGTTCCTTACTGTAGTTGAAAAACTTTTCTATTTGCTTACTTACATTTCATGAAACTGTAAAGTTTTATGAATACAATACTTGTGGTAACGCAGAAAAAACGATCAATATTTCAATGATCTCTGTTTGGATTTTGATGGGCAATCAAACAGTTCGTGGTAATGAATTGTAAGTAAGGAGCGACACGGCTCACTAGTAACCAAAAATCTAAATAAAACGAATTTTGATACCAATAGATACATAAAAAGAATCGGCTTATTATACTGATTCCAAATACATAAATTTCATTAAGTTTAGTCTTACCCATCAAAAGCTATGAGTCTGAGAAAATTTTCGAAAAAAGGGGAAAGACAACCTTTGAATTCATAGGAGTTTAATGAAAACCACCCCATCAGATTCAGCGTATCAAAGAACACTACTATAGATGTTTCAAGCTCATATGTGCAAAAATGTGGAATTTTGTAATTTTTGCCAGAAGAAAAATCACAGATGCGTTTTTATTTATGTTTTTCAGGGGTGATATTTTCGAACTAGTGGGCCGAGAACGTCGGGAGAGGGCACATTCTAATGGAAATGAAAATTTTTAGTGCCTTTTTTAAGTGAACAAAAATTAGAGGGAAACTAGGCCCCCTCCCACGCCACTTTTTCCCAAAATCGTTCGATCGAATTTTTTTTACAGCTTTTTTGTTCAGCATAGCTGAATGCCCAATAACTATGTTTTTGGAGATAAAATGACCCCCTAAAGCCCCTAGGGAAAGGTTTTGAAGTTATAAAATTTGTCCATTGTTTCATTTGTTATTGGGAAGTATGCATACATCTTTCGGGTGGGGAGGGGAGGACGAATTTTCTGCTGGGAGAATTTTCTATGGAGAGGGTACTTTCTAGGGGGTGAACTTTTCAGGGGAAATTTTACACTGGGTGAGTTTGCCAGAATTCCTATACGAAATTTATTTATATGTCTTGCTTTCTCTTTACTGATTCAATTTTACACGTGAAGATGTTAGTTGTAATTGTCCGGGATAAATTTTCGCCAGGATTGAATTGTCCAGAAGATATTCTTATGGGGAGGGGGATTCTTCCGTGGAGGTAGACCCAGGTATTCTGGCGTTATTAAAAAAAAACATCAGAAAGTAAAAAAAAAACAAGTTTTTTCAACTGAAAGTAAGGAGAAACATTAAAACTTATAACAAGCATAAATTATTACGTATATGAGGGGGTTTGCCCCGTCCTCAACACCTCGCTCTTTACGGTAAAGTTAAAATTTTGTCCTAATTCTTTAAAAAAGACTCCTGAAACACAAGGGTCATTAATTAGAACAATAAGTAACTTTTTGTAAAGTGCCGAAAACGTATAGCGTGAACAGCGAGGTGTTTAGGAGGGGAGCAATCCCCTCACAGACGTAATAATTTCTGTTAGCTTTAAGTTTTAATGTTGCTCCTTACTTTTAGTTGAAAAAACTTTTTTTTTCCTTATTTAATGAAGTTTAGGGACAAACATTTTTCTAAAGGCAATGGAAAAAGTATGCTAATTAAATTAAAAGTATATAAAATGAAAAAGGTAAGTAATTACAAAAAATACACAAAACAATAGCCTACTTGCAGAAACTAAGATATAAGCTCCCAGCGTTCAGTTCTGTTGAGCAATGTCGAAGCGTTGGACGGATATTTTTTATTCGTAAGTTACGTATATTTATAAGTAATAAAAACGTTCGTAAATAAAATTAAACAAGTTTCGAGAAAGCCATTTAACTAAATAAAAGTAAAATTAATATGCAAATTTTGTTTTAATTATTCATGTACGGTGAGCCAAAATCAAAACCTGCATTAATTCAAAAACGTTCAAAAATTAAATGAAAAAAAAAGTTTTTTTTAACTGAAAGTAAGGAACGACATTAAAACTTAAAACAAACAGAAATTATTCCGTATATGAAAGGGGTTGTCCCCTCCTCAACGCCTCGCTCTTTACGCTAAAGTTTGACTTACCCACAACTCTTATTTTTTTTAAACAATAAAAAACTTTAGCGTAAAGAGCGAGGCGTTGAGGAGGGAACAGCCCCTTTCATATACGGAATAATTTCTGTTCGTTTTAAGTTTTAACGTCGTTCCTTACTTTCAGTTAAAAAAACTTGTTTTTTTTATATTTAATTTCTTAACAATATTGACAGTTTTGAACTTGGTTATCAAACATCAAAATATCTAATGCCTTTAGACTCAGTGTTAATAAAAAAGTAACGCATTATCAAAGTAGTTTGTTCAAAGTATAACATTAAAACAAAGATTAAGAAAATCAAATAAAAAATTTTAATTCAACATTATTAATTTAATTTTGAATACCAAAAGCCAATGTATATGACACCTTTATTCTTCATAACTGTAAAAAATTAAATCTTTTTCAAAGTGACAACTAGATAAATACAATCGCTCCTGAAATAAAAAATGATAATAAAACACAAAAACGTATGCGTTCAGGGGGAAAATAAAGAAATTCCCAGCATTCCGTTCAGGGGAAACATTTCTGATTATAGTGGTTTCATATATCAGCTCATGGGTACTCTTGCAGTGCAAGCAAAAGTTGACGGCATATTCTTACCGAAATTGCCCCTTATTAAGTTGTTTTTCTTGTGTTTTCTATAATTATACGAACTTCCTTGTGTTCTAATAACTGCACTAATTGCTAATAAACATATACATATTTAGAATCACCATAAAGAGCTGATTCTTTGATTGAACGTTGTCAATAGTTAGACGCTTGCACTTTCGTCATTGACAAGGATCGTTATTTACTTATCATTCATTACTATGAAGAATTTAATTTTTTTTTTGCTCCAACCAAATCATATAGAAAAATGTTTGTGGAAAACTTGTTAGGGGTCACTCAGTCATAAATTAAAGTTTATATTTTCCTTATTGAGGGTCAAAATCTATGGGGCAACACAAATTTTTTCCATGTTTTTCCCTATTCTGCTCTCTTTCCTTTGGTTTCCTTATAATTACTTTGTAGTCCAAAATTTCCAGGGGGGCATGGCCCCCCTGCCGGTGCCCATGATTCTCCTCTAAGATCCATAACTCCCCATGTAGCACCAAGAGCAATTCCTTTTTTGTCTCCTTTTATTTCTATATGTCTTGAGATGCCTAGGCTACTTAAGTTTTTCAATTCTTTTGGGCGTATTTCAAAATCTGCAATTTTTAAATAAAAATTAACCTAATCTAAATAAAGTTTCTAGCCAAAACAAAACATACTCGGGAAAAATTCCAAAGAAGTGTATAATAAAAGAAAATAAAACAAATTACCGTGTCTGAGAGCCTTATGTTGTAGTACTGGTCGTTATAAGAATGGTAAAGCTTGAATTCGCCATTGATTTGCACACACTCAGCAACTGAGTCTTGTCCCTAAAATGTTAATACTAGGAGTTCAAACGGTAAACGATGTTATGTTTACACACACACGAGGGGAATAGAAGGCAAAAAGGAATTGCTTCAAAAGACCCTGGAAAAGTTGAAAATTAAAATAAAAACAATTTGTCTTATTACTTACCCCCCACCCAATAAATCATCATGACCCCCCTAAAAGTCGAGTCGGTGCAGTGGCTTCATTTGGGGGGGGGGGGCAAGGGGCAGTTCCCCCAATAATTTGGAGAAAAAATTATTATATAGTCCATGCCCCTTCACTCTCCAGACGTAGACCCCTCCTGCCCCCCCCAAACAAAAATGCTGGATCTACGCCCCTGAGTCCGTGTGCACTTATGATCATTAAAATTAACAAGTTTTTCCTCACTTTTACCATTTTCACTATCCATGGGTTCACACAGTTGTTTTTTCGCAAGAAAACAGATACTATTGCGTTTTGCGTCACATTTCATCTGTTTTCGCACCAATTTGTGAGGAAATAGGGTTCAGCAGCTGCGTTGAAGCACTTAAATTTAGCCTTAAATAAAATCACAAATAACAAAAAAAAATTATGGCTCATACTGAAATAGACGTTTAATATATATATTTAACCTTTTATGTACTCTTGTGGTCTCTAATCACAAAAATTCGCAAAAATTCAAGTGTGCAAGAAAGAAAAAAAAATCTTAGAAAGATTACATTCGATACACTCAATTTATTTTTCAATTTTAAAAAGGCGCTTTTTCGTAAATATTTTCCATTTGGTTCTATTTAATTAAAAAATATAAGAAATTGAGGCCTAGAATCTTTTGAAACGAACATTGGTAGCAATCTATTTGGTTTGTTGAAGCAATAATATAGATTGTATAAGCAAATTAGTTTGCGAAACAATCAATTTAATTTTAAAAGGGTGCCTTTTTGCCAAAATTTTCCTTTTGGTTCTATTTAATTAAAAAAAATATAAGGAATCAAGGCAAAAAAACTTTTGAAACGAGCATTGGTAGCAATCTGTTTGATTTTGTTGAAGCAATATTTTCAACTGGTTTATCAATAAATGATTTACCAATTGATTTTCTATACATTTTTAAAGGAATATACTTAAAAATAAGAGTGTTGATGAAAATTTACGTCATATCTGACTAATGAAACTACGTTAATTGTTTAAAATATAAAGATATAGATGCGAAGATAGGGAGAAATTTATTGCAAAACGAGCCACAGGGTCACGACAACAAACAGAAGAATAGAATAATCACGGCTGTTAGCACACAAACGAACACTTCAACGGCATGTATAAAATAAAATCGATAATTGATATCGATAATCGATAATGCCCTACAAGTTCAATCGCTTAATCGATAATAAATCGCTTAATCGATAATGCCCTACAAGTTCAAGTGTAATTTACCCAAAGCAATCTATACAGACACCTAATAGTATCATAAAACTTACTCCCAATCCCTCTTAACAGTAATTCTTCGTCATGATTCCCACCCAAACATATTGTCTTTTAAACGCTTCAATGATTCGGCACTCGCGTATTAATGGAACAAAGTTTCATTTAAACATCCACACATTTAGCATGAATATGGACGCTCTTTTTACCTATCATTACCTACAGACTTTCTTCTTTCACCAGGAGGTAAAAAATCACCCGTTACTTCAATACCTCCCCCCCCCCTTAACACTTCTCTTTTAGGTATTTATTGGAAGACCACCCTGCCTTTCTATGCGAACAAATAAAAGTTCAAATGGCGATACGACCTTTTATTAGACAGTGAAAAACAGAAACAAAAAGTTCTAGATATTTTGACCACACACACCAGTGATCATCATCAGTAGATAAACATAAATACATTCTAAGACCACACTGTCTATACATGACGTTTTTTTTAGCATTGAGGACGACTTGGCGGAGGTCCTTGTCGAAATATTTGCTTCTTCTTCGTCATCATATTTTGCCACTGGCTGACAAAATCCTCGTTTTCTCACCTATTTGATTTTACTTTTCATTTATTATTTCCTTTCCTCTCTTGGTTTTCTACGTCAAGTAGATAAACTAAAGTAATAAAATAAAAACAAATTATATTTATACAGAATAAAATAATTACTTCCGGGTCATAGATAGTTTCCGGTTCTTTGGCTTAGAAGGTTCACTAAAAGGGCTCATTAAAGTCTTGAGTTCTTTAATATTGCCTAAATGTAGCTTGAATTTTAATGAAGGGGGCACACTTATCTTTTGAAACCCACCTTGAACATAAAAAATTCTCCCAATTCTCTTTCGCTCGACAGTAAATTTTCATAGAATCAACTGCTTCCTTCTTTTCTTGTCACGACCAAATCTCTTGATCCCCCAAATATTTTCAACCTTTTTGGAAATATTACCAGTTTCCAATGGAAATTTTCCACGTCCAAGCCTTTACCCTCACTCCAAATCTCAACCAGTCTACAGCTCTCCAAAAATTTTCTAATTTGGTTGGCCCAATCCCAATTGACTCTGGATATGCTAAAATTACCAGCCTTGAACTGGCAACCTAACAATTTTAAACCAATACCTAACCGCATTTACTAGTCTGGCCTTTCTCAAAGACCCAAATCTCCCTTAATTACTAAGCTTTTACCATACACGATCCCCTAGAAATGTCTTAAAATGTCGTAACTGAAATTGTTCCAACTTCTCAATCTTTTCTGATCCCCAGAAATCTGAAACGCAATGAACTATCGGAAATACTTCAGTCGTAAATATACACTTATGCATTTTAAAGTTATGCGTTAACCTCATGTGGCTTCTCTAGTCAAATTGCGGAAAAAACTGGCCTTGATGCAGGGTTACCAGCAAATTCTAGTGATTTTTTTGTTTAACTTAATGATTTTCTTCAATAACCTAGTGATTAAGATGCCGATTTACTGTTTTTTTTTGTTTATATAATATAAAAAATCACTAGAAATAGTGATAAATCACTAGCGGTGGCAACCCTGCTTTGGTGACCCTTCTTTCAATATGCCTACTAAAGAGCTTACCTTTTACCTTGAGTTCGGAACCTAGGTGACTCGATTCATCAAAAAGTCGTAGCTCTAGATCTGTGAAGCTGGAATTCCTTCCTCAATCGGCCCTCTCTAGTCCTAAGTGTCATTACTACAATCTTACAAAGAAACGATTCCCGAAAGATTGACGAATTTTGGTTTTTCAATTCAATAACGATAAAGAACAACTGTTTAAAGCACAGTTTATAGAATTATCCAGTATGATCATTCTCTATCTCACCCATTATAAAAACCCGGACCGGGGTGCGAGTGCTCCGGAGAACGTTTTTGCAGATATAAACATAAGCGAAGTCAGATCTTTTCATGGGTAGACAAGTCAGACTGTGATCTAATCGGAAACAAGTAGAAACCCGCTATTACGAATAATGCACTTTGTTGGAAACAATCGGAAACATCGATCCCGCTAATGCAGAAATAAGTGGGAGGAGCTTTTTGTTCGCACCGAGAACGAAGACCAGAAATGATCTGCGATAAACTTACTGGTATATTCTATAAACTGTGGTTTAAAGCATATTTCGTTTCCATTAAAGTGCAAACGACACTCTAGTCTTTAGAGATTTAAAGAGGGTAGCAGTCGCACTTTTATTTGTGGTAGTTTCTTTTCGTGTTAGGTACGAGTATAGCGTCAAAGATCGGTGAATTGGAAAAAAAAATACAAGAGATTGTAAAAAAACGGTAAAGCTACGGTTTAGGGGTTTTTACAATCTTGAACTTGTATTTATTCTAAACGCTAAATTTTTAGCGTTAGGATAGCATATAGCGTTATTCAAACTTCAGCGTTAAGAGCAGGATATTGGGGTGGGGATGTATTAGAGGGTAGACTGATTATTTACGACCTATTCAGAGGGGATGTCAACACAAAAGAGCTAGAAAGAATTTGATAGGGTGGTTTTTTAAGACCTCTCTCTCTCTCTTTAAGGGTGTTCCCCCCTTTTTCTAAACTTATGCAAATGTTCTTATCCCATTAACTTTTGACGGATGAATTTTACATGAATCTTACTGACTCTAACACATTTGTAAACACCATGAAAAGCAAGGCCTTTTGATGTATATATTGTTATCAAAGTTTATTTTCTTGAAATTTCAAATAAATAATCGAATGGTTACAATTATTGTAATTTTCGAAATTTTATTGTTATTCAAATAAAGTAGAGGACAGAGCTGGCAAGATTTTGTTAAAATTTGGCCTAAAAAATTTGAGAGACTATGGTGAGGGGCTAGCCAAGGTTTTGCTGCAGGCATAAGAGAGGCCAGAACCGCCACTGGTTCAAACCCCCTAGCCCCCCACCCTTCTTGACACGACCTTGGTCAAAATGAATGGCTTGATGAATGATTCAGAATTTGTCAGATTTTTTTTTTTTTGCATTTATTTGCACGTTTGTGTGTGATCAAATCTATGAATTAATAAATAAAAGTAGATTTCATACATATAAAGTTCAATTATACCTGACCGACCGTAGAACCCCGGAGGAGGGGGAGCCCTTAGCTTGATAAACGATGTTCCAAGTCGGAGCCTTAAAAACGTCCGTCACCATACAAATAGGATGTTCTAGGTTTGCCGCACATAATTGATTGGCTTTGGCAAACCAATCCCTGCTTTCTAGAGTAGGATGGGGGACAATACCCCTCTATATGCTTGTCTAATTACTTTAAAATTATTCCAGTTTAGCTAACTTCACGATGATATTTTGTAACTGATAAAAGTGAAGTACCTGACAGAACAGAAACATTGAATCTTAATAAACAATTTACTAGGTTTACGAATAAGTAGACAATTAGAATGTTAATCACTTACCATGGAGTCGTCGAAGGACATTCCAACTGCAATATAGCCGCTATCAAGCGAGCTTAAAGTACCATAAACTTCAAATTCAAAACTATCTTCATCAACCTTCTTGTAAGTTGTTAAGACACTACAAGTCTTCGATAGTTCACAATTCGATGGTGTGCCATAGCACCCCTTACTTGAACCACAGCCTTCGTACACATCTAGAGAGTTGACCTGCAAATGCATCAGTATGAAGTTATTTGTTCCATAAGTTTTTGCAGATCAAAGTGCTAAGGCCTTACTTCGTTTGGAAAAAAAAAAACAAATTGTTAAGCCTATTAGAGAAATAAACATTTGGTTCTTATGCGTTTTCGTCTACACTAAAACTTATTTCTCCTCTGTTGAAAGAAGTAACAGCTTAGATGGCAATGTCACGAAAGTTCAAACCTGTGGGCTATCCTGGTTATGAAATGAATAATTACTAAATATCAGAAGAAAACAAGGTAGGCTACTTGTCTGTTATAGCGCCCATGTCAAGTTCTTCATCTAAGTAGAACCTGTTTCTCTGACTAATCCTAATGAAATATCACAAAATATGACGAAAAGATAATACTTAAGGAACAAATTTGGGTTATATATTTGCACAATAGGGGGAGGGGGGTAAAGTATAGCGGATCTGCATGCAAATTGTGTTAGGTACAATTATTCTGCATATTATGAAGTAAAAATTGTTTTCTAACTTCACTCTGTCCAAGTACTTTACCCCCATCCCCCTAATGTGCAAATATATAGCCCAAATTGTATATTTTCCATCTATTTTGTCATTTCTCTTTGTCTTGTCTCGCCCTAAGCTGAAAGAAACTAACAAAGAAACCGGTTCTGAAGTGCGTCAATGGATGAAGAACTTAACATAGGTGCTATAACAGACAAATACCGAAAAAACTATAAGACCCATAGTAAGATTTGAAGCCACATCAGCAGAGAATCAAATAGTTGATAGGCAAAAGCGGAACAAAATCGATTATAACAGAAGATCCCCATGAAATGCCAAATCACACATCTCCGCCAAACAAATTCTCACTTTACAGCTTCCCACCAGCTGCACCCCCTCGCACAACTCCCTTGTCAGACAGCTCACCAACCACTCAACTCTCGCTTAGTAGTAACTATTATTTCCGTTAAACCTAATAGTAAAAGTTTATTGGGAAAACAAAATATAAGGGAATCAGAGGCAACGCCATTGCGGTGCCTATAGTAAAGGCCATACGGCTCCAATGTTTTATTATCATTTATTTATTTATTATTGTTTCTTTTTTCCCCAGAGGAACTTCACATGGAAGGGGTCGTCGTAGAAACTTCAAAGACGGCTCATTCGATTGGAAATCGAGAGTTCTAGTGCCCTATTTAATAGTCGAAAGTGACTGGAGGGCAGCAAGCCCCTCCCCCCACGTCCATAATTCCCCCAAACACATCCAATCAAAATTTTGAGATAGCCATTTTGTTCAGCGTAGTTGATTTCCAGATAGATTTCCAGATTTCCAGATAGTTGATTTCCAGGTTTTTATTCTAAGAGGATCGTATTAAAACTAATGGTCCTAGAAGGCCGAGAAAGGGCTCATTCGAACGAAAAATAAAAGTTCTTGTGCCCTTTGTAAGTGACCGAGAAATGTGGAGGGTAAATAGCCCCCCTCACGCCCTATTTTTCTCCAAAGACATCCGATCAAAATTTTGAGATAACCATTCGATTCAGTATAGTTGAAAGGTTCAATAATTATGACTCTGGGGATGACATGACTTCCCCCAGCTCCTGGGGAAAGGGGTGTAAGTTATGCAATTTGTCAGTTGTTTCGATATGGTATTTCTTATTAGGGAAAATAGAGAAATTATTCGAGGGGGATCTTCAGCAGAAGGAGATTTTCCAAGAGAAGAATTTTCTGTGAGGGGGGAAGTTTCCGAGGAGAACTTTTTGGAATTATATACGGAATTGTTTTAATTTGTCTCATTTTCTCTTTGGTTGCTCAATTTTAAATGTGGAGAAAAGGATCCAGGGGAAATTTTCAGCGGGGAGTAAAATTTCCGGGGGAAGGGGTTCCTCAGGAGGATTTACCGCAAGAGGAAATTTTCAGGGGGAATTTTCCATGAGAAGAAC
Organism: Artemia sinica; assembly: GCA_027921565.1. Taxonomy (NCBI): domain Eukaryota; kingdom Metazoa; phylum Arthropoda; class Branchiopoda; order Anostraca; family Artemiidae; genus Artemia; species Artemia sinica. Next base: position 43,958,301 of record CM051261.1, on the reverse strand, counting down.
TTTCCAAGTTTAGGAGGGACTGAATTTTCGGGAAAATTGTTCACGGAGGGCAAATTTCCGGCATGACTTGAAAAAAAAACGAAATTAAACAAAAAACAAGTTTGTTTCAAATGAAAGTCAGGACAGTTTCCTAGGGGGAATTGACCAGGGTTACTTTTCCGAGAGGACTATTAAGCGAGAAGGGAGATATCCAGAAGGAATTTTCTGGGGAGGAACTTTCCATTGGGGAGTTTTTCTTGGGAAATTTTTCACGGAAAGGAAGGTGGATTGTCATGAGGTTGACGATCATACATTAAGTTGAAAGAACAAGTTTTTTTCAACTGAAAGTAAGGAACAACAATAAACTTAAACGAACAGATTATTCCGTATATAAGACCCTCGCTCCTTAATCTCCTTAATCCCTCGCTCTTTACACTAAAGATTGACTTTTTGTCACAATTCTTTAAGAACGACTTCTGAAACGTAAAGGGCCATTTAATTAGAATAAGAAGCTTTTCTAAATACTAAAAAATTCAGCGTAAAGAGCAAATGATTTTTGAGGATGCAGTCCCCTCATGTATGAATAATTTCAGCTAGTTTTAAGTTTTAACGTTGCTTCTTACTTTCAGTCAGAAAACTTTCTTTTATTTATTGCAACTAGGGGCTCTAAATTATTTCGGTATTATTTGCGGCGTGGGAATTCTTATTTAGAGCAAACACCCTCTAAATCACAGTTCATATAATTATCCAGTATGATCAATCTCTATCTCACCCATTATAAAAAACCCAAACCGGGGTGCGAGTGCTCCGGAGAACGTTTTTGCAGATATAAACATAAGCGAAGTCAGATCTTTTCACGGGTAGACAAGTCAGACTGTGATCTAATCGGAAACAAGTGGAAACTCGCTATTACGAATAATACACTTTGTTGGAAACAATCGGAAACAGACTAACCCGCAATCCCGCTAATGCAGAAATAAGTGGGAGGAGCTTTTTGTTCGCACCGAGAACGAAGACCAGAAATGATCTGCGATAAGCTTACTGGATAATTATATGAACTGTGCTCTAAATTTAGGAATGATAATTTGAGGAGGGGAGTGATAAATTACCATCCCTAGATTTCAGAAAATACTAATTTATCTTTGGTATTATTTAAAAAAAAATCCTTACAAATCTTACACTTTTATGAATTAGCACCACTGACACCTGGTTTTATTGATATACGTGCACAATGGCATCCATTCATGAAATTCAGTTGGAGGTTTGCCAAATGCATTTTCAAAATCTAGGGGGAAGGGAGGGAATTATCATTTTTCAATGAAAATAGGCGTACTCTAAAGAATATTTTCGTACTTGTTAAGAATCTGGTAAACACGCGAGAAGTGAAGTTTCGCTAATGCTTATGAAATAAAGCGGATGAAAATATAATAGTTGAGCAACAAATTTGGGCTATATATTTCCACATTAGTGGGGGGAGGGGGAATAAAACATCATATATTAAATACGTAACCTAACCTAGTTACCTTTTTTTGCCCCTTCAACCTCAAAAAACTAAAGTTTAAATCGTTGTCAAGGAGTGAGCAATACCTCACTATGCAGCGAAAACCTATGTTTCATAAAGCATCTTTGAGATTTCGATGCGGTCTTTCTCATGTGTTTACCGGATTCTTAAAGAGTACCAATATTTTTCATATACTAGCAGGCACCCCAGAAATTATACTAGCTCAACTAGCATAAAAAGAAAATGATTTCTGATTTTGGGGGATTTCAAATGGACAAAGAAAAAAACTCTAAAAAGAAAAAGTAAACATATTGGTTAGATCACCACTAGTCATGATTCACAAGATCGGCGGGATAAGCCAAGGATGCCAGTTAAGGAAAATGCAAAGGGTGGTTTGACGATTTTTTCATAATTCGGGGGATTTTTTTCTATAGAAATATATAAACAACAAAATAAGGGAATTTTTCAGAACCTGCGGTGGATGGGGGGGGGGAGGGTCGCACTGCTCCTTCACTGGTACCTCTGTGTTGAACATGATAAAAAAAAATTAATCCTTTCGATAAAAGCCAAAAAGCAACGGACACCGGCGGTTTCAAAAGACAAAAGAATGTTGCCCGTTGAAAAAGCTAAGTTTTAATTTTAGTTATTTTTGTGCGGATTTAGTGTTTTTTTCAAGAATCTAGGGACTTTTTTTTACTTAGGATTTTTTTCTTTCAAGAATCTAGGGTTCTTTCCTTCATGTGGTGGCAATCCTGAAAAAAAGTGTCAGTCGCGAAAAGCTATTTAAAGCGAAGCTGGTTTATACGACAGGCTATTGCAAATTAAACCGGTTAGTTGTCAATAACGAGTGATAAAGCAAGTTATTTAAAAATTGACCACGCTTCCACTGTCATAATCGATTTGTGTATACAAGCCGGTATTAATAATTGGTATCATTTATTAGGCTATCTTACAAGGTTTTCAAAATAGTAATAATTTCATAAATTAATTGATAATAGCATTAAGAAAAAAGTCAGAATTGGAAGCTTTATTTAAAGTCATGAGCACAATAATTTGGATTTAGCGCCAAAAACCCTAGCTAGAAACACTTTCCAGTAGCTGACTGAACTCGCTTTCTAGTTCTAGCCAATTTTCGCCTTCTCTCGAATAATAGTCTGGCAGCTTTCTGCTAGTCGCGAATAATATAAGTCATGGGTCGGCAACCTTTTGTTGTAAAAGGGCCAAAATTTTGCGTGGGGATATTACGCGTGCCGCATTTAGGTCACATGTCATTACACTGTAATGTAATATTGTAGGTATACCAGAATGATAAACTATATCTACAATATGTATATACATTAGCTTGCATTTTTTACATTGCTACAATTTTTTTACATTAGCTTGCATTTTTGTAGTAGATACGCGTAGTATTGCGTTCAAATGCATAACCGAGCACAGTTTTTGTTTTTTCGATGATTCAAAATTCAAAAATTTTCCTCACAAATATATGCAATACCAAACATAGTAATTATTTGATGAGCCAAAATTCTTAAAACCTAGCAGCTTTCAGAGGGCAAACTTCTATCGAAATCCACCAAGTTTGTTTTTTCCTTAAAGCTTTTTAAGAATGGTATCACTTTGCAAATCTATCGCGTTGATTTGAAAATCACTTCCAGTGCGAAAGGGGGTTTCGAAAATATCCATCTTACGTTAGATCTTTCCGAAATCAGCAAACCGGTTTTCAAACTCAACTTGAACCTGTATTAATGCATTTTTCATTTTGTTATTTTGCCAAAGAAAATTTATACCAGCCTCTTCTATTGCTTTCTTGCAATTTGAAAAATGATTGAGCTTTCTTTCATCGAATGTCATGTTCATTTCAAATGCCTTAACATCTGAATAATTCTGGCAAAATCTATTATTTGCTTGTAAAAACGTATTGAGTAGATTCAGTTCTGAAGTCAAATCAGTTAAAAACCCTAGATCTACAACCTACTGGTTGTTGTAAAGTTTGGGTATTACATTTCCTTTTATCTCCATGAAGTTACAAATTTCTTTCGTTAATTAAAAAAATCGTTGAAGTACTGATCCTCGGCTTAGCCATCTTATTTCACAGCAATACATCACGCCATCATATTCACGTCACCAAAATTAATAGCAGATATAACAGTATCAATTATTTCTCTTTCCAATGAAATCTTGCAACACAATGCTTCTTGATGGACAATACAGTGAAATGTATATGGAGCTTCAGGTCCAGACTCTACAACTTTGCTGTTGGCTCTTCCAATGACACTTTTATTATGACCGCTCATGTTTTTTTCCGCCGTCTGTGGGGATGTTTATTAATTTATCCCAGCTCAAGCCGAATGGAACCAGATCTTGTTCCAAATGATGAAATAAATCCTCCCCCTCTTTAGTTCCATTAAGACCGCATATTTTAAATAGCTCCTCGGATTCATGAAAGTTTGCGTCGATCCCTCGTACAAATATTAGGAATTGTGCCGTATCCCACACGTCCGTACTTTCGTCCATCGCAAGAGAGAAGTACGTAAAAGACTGCGCTTCATCCTTAAGTTGTTCACACAAGTTAGTACTTATGTCTTCGATGCGGCGGGTGAAAGTTCTAGCAGAGGGATTAATGTTTTCAAAAACATTTTTCCTTCTGGGCATACTTCCTCCACAATAGCTAAGACACTCTTTGACAACTTCGCTGTCATTAAATGGGCTACCATGCTTTGCTATTACTACTGCCGCCTTGTAGCTGGCACGTGCAGCTGATTTGCTTTTATCAGCATTAAAGATTTTCTGCTGATTTTTGTGTGACGATTTGATTTTAATGATTTTGTTTTTTCGAGATTCACCCCCAAGACAGTCAATTTTAGTTTTGTGCTCAATATCGTAATGTCACTTCAAGTTATATTCCTTTACTACGGAAATACTCTTTTGACAAATTAAACACAAAGGTTTTTCTTTAACTTCCATAAAAAAATATAAATCTGTCCATGCTTCATTAAAAATCCGTCTTTTATCAACGATCTTTCTTTTTTAGAAGCCGTCAGGGGTGTCCAAAAATAAGAAATAAAATATAGGACTATGCATACCTATTGGTTTTTACGGTACCTACCACCCAGTTTATCCCTGCCTCTTTAGTATTGCTCCAGTTCTGAGTGATTGTCTTGTTGTTTGCTATAGCAAAATAGTTGATGCAGACAAAGTCACACGCACTGACAATTATAGTTACAAGTAGTTGGGGTTTCAGTCGCAATCAGTCACAGTCACAGCTTGAAAAAGTCACAATAGCAGTAGTACTAATTGCATAAGTATTAGTTGTAGTAGCCCTAAAAGGTTCAATTTATTGCTTTCAGCTGTTCCTCAGATATTGTTCATATGCCTTTTTGATAACGTGTATGCATAGGGTGCATTTTGATTTGGTTAAATATGCAATGCAATATCACCTAATAGTTTCACCTTAATGTCCTTAGCCATCCCAGATATATTGCAGATAGGCCATTTTAACGTCCATATTTAGTTATAAATACCCCTCAACAGGTCCTGAAATATCAACTTAATACGTTTATCTGTTCCTAAGATGTTGTAATATGCCCTTATTGCAAACTTGGATGGACATGTCTTTTGATTTACTTCAACACCCCCACTAATATGCTCAGAAAGTTCCAGCGTACCCCTTTTTTTCCTTGGAATTGCACAGACACCCTTTTCACAATCTGGATAAGTATTATACCTTTTGGCTTAGTTTTAGTCTCCCTCTATTTTCCTTGAAGATTGATACCACAGTTTATAGACTGTGATTTATATATATATAAATTATATAAACTAATTATATAAACTGTGATTGATACTTAATACCTTATTCTGTTCCTGAGACATTGTATCTATGCTCCTTGAAAACCTCAATGTACTTAAACCGTTTTGGTGAAAAATTACTTTTAGAAGAAAAAAAAATTACCCTCGATTTTGTAGATGGGTGTCATCTGGTACAAACTGGGGTATGTCCAAGTGTGTAATATTTTTTTCTGACCCACTATCACTGTTCCAGATGACACCCATCTTCAGAATCAAGCATTGTTTTTCTTCTTCGGAATATTTTGCCACAAGATGGCCACATAACTTGACTAGATAATTTGGATTTCATTTGGTACCACAAAACTCAATTTTACTGAACTGGAAAATAATAAACAAAGAAAATCTAAAGGCCAATTTTTTTTTTTTTTGGGGGGGGGGGTTATTTCCAGAAACTTTGAGGTAAATTTACTCAGAAACAAAAATTGTAACACACCAAAATAACTGATCTGGATGGGTGAACATCAAACTTACTATGATAAAAGGCATGGGCACCCATAAGGGGGGGGGGGGGGGGCGCCTGCCCCCCTGGCTGAATGATGCTTTTATATTTTGTTCTGAGATTTCTATTATATAGCATTAAAAGTGCCATTAGACGAGGTTTGCCCTTCCTGGAATTCAGCTTATGGACGCCCATGATAGAATGTGTTTACAGATTTTTCCAAGAATTCTAGCTTCTAGATAGCAGAATGTTAGATGGTACCCCTTTTCACTCCGTTGTGTATTGATGTGGTGTGTAATATGGTCCGTCAGGTGCGTTGTGGTGAGGATCTTGCAGGCCACACTAAGACGCCTCGTGGGCCGCATGCGGCCCTCGGGTTGCCGACCCGTGATATAAATAAACAATGGAAAGCTAACCGGGTTTCACTTTCCAGTTCGCAAAACAAGGTCTTGGGCTATCACCCCAATTAAAGACTAGAGCGGGGATAAGCCGAGACGTATTTGCAAGGGCTAACGATTAGGCTAGTATATTTGGAAACAGCGTTAAAAGGCGAACCTAGTGGTAGGCCTAGGTTTGTCTTATTAGCTAGCGAATTAATCGAGTAAAGGAACGATTTACCGTTTTTTTTACAGATTTAAAATAACGTATCTACACAATTGACTAGGCTTAGACTAGCCGGCATTAAAACGTGGGCCTAAATGTTTAATCTAGCCTAGGCTACTTACTAGACAGGTTAAGAAAGTTGAGATTATTAATCCTAATAAAACCATATTGACTCTTTTCAACCAGTCAGCATAATACGTGTATTATATAATGAATTACTAATTATATCACAGCTTTTTCACAGATAAGGCCTGCTTAAAAGTTTTCTTATCAGAAATCCAAAAGCAATACAATCACACCAAACTCATTTGTAACGTTATGACACAGGCAGGCATCTGTGATGAAAACCGGTTTTCTTTGAAGAAAAAGAAGTTGTAAAAATACAGTGGTCGATATTTTCTGAGGCGCACATTTCCGATCGTTGGAGAACATACGGAAGAATGTGTTTTATTTTCTCCGTCACGTTCTCAGCCCTACGAGATATAAGAGACTCTAGGCAATTCTGGAAGATTTTGAAAATGGCACAATTGACAAAGATGACTTCCCAGGAGAACAAACAGGTACTATTTTTTAATGTTGTGCAAATATTCTCATCCTATAAACCTAAAGGAACGTCTTGCGCTAATTCCCGACAATAGGCTATTATAAAGCTGAGTCAATTAGTCTAGTAAGACTATCCACTGGCCGTATCTGAAGAGACGGATTTACAAGGGCAAATAAAACACAAACTGACTTTTACATAAGATTTTATTCGAACAATATATTTTTAGCCTTTCAAAAGCCTTTATTTTAAAGTTTTTTGAACAAGTTATCAATGACTGATTTGATAAATTTGCAGTGGGCCTTATAATTTAGCTAAGATGAAAGTGAAAACGTCAATTGATGCATTTATTATGCTGTTTCATAATTCAATAATCGCTTCTGGGCTAATTGCATCTTAAGCCCTTAAAGGGGCCCCGAAGGTATTTTATATGAATAATGAAAGAGTATAAAAAAAGCATCAAATAATGTTTTCACTTTCATCGTAGCTACAATATATAGCCCACTGCAAATTTACCATGAAATTGACCCTCCCCCATCAGAGAGTGCCGGCAGAAAATTTTCCAGGGGGCCAGACACCAAAATAGCAGTGGTGGTTGGGTGACAGTTTAGGTGGTTTAGCGTGCCAAACTACGACTTTACCCCAAAGAGGACGAATTTGCAATCAATTTAAAATCTTGAGAAGCTTATTGATTTAAAAGTATCAATAACTGTATTTTAGGCTTCCCAGTTGGAAAAGAAGAAATGCCACACGGTGGTAGAACTGGATTTAACCAAGTTGATTTTCTTTATGTGTAATGAAATTAAGCTACGTTTGGTGACCTGTAATTGGATATCAGCTATATTGAGGGGGGATGAGTCATTGTTTAGGTGGGGGTAGGTAGATTCCTACAAAAGTATATTTTAATCGACAAACTGCTTACTCGTCATGAGGCTTCAAATAATTTTTTTTTTTTTTTTTTTTTTTTTTTTTTTTTTTTTTTTTTTTTTTTTTTTTTTTTTTTTTAGCACTGAGGACGACTTGGCGGAGGTCCTTGTCTAAATATTTGCTTATATTTTCATCTTCATGGTTTCGCCACTGGCTGACAAAATCCTCGTTTTTTCCCCCTTTTTGATTTTATTTTTCATTTTGTTACTTTCTCTCCTCTCTGAGTTTCATTTCTTCAAATAAATGTTGAAAGAGGAAAGGGCGAGAAGGAATTAATTAAAATGTTTCTCTGTACAACTAATATATTACATTCCCATATCTACCAGCATAGAGGTGGAAAAGGCAAGGCAGGTCATCATCAGCCCCGCCATGAAATTTCTTTGGGGTGACAAATAATGCTAGAAACTTAGTTTTCAGCAATTTTAAATTGTAATATTTTTCTTTTTCTATTTATATAAGGTACTTCAATGTATTTAAGAAATATATATGTAATGCATTTATCGATAAGAAAATCCTATTGTAGAGGTTGTGTTGGCTTCAGTTATGTAGAAGATTAAAAGTCTCACAGAATTTCCATCCATGCAAACAATAATCCTCCTTTTCATTCAACCAAAATTCTTTAGTAGTAATATTAACCAGGACTTTTCACCAAAATTACTTTTCATCGCCAATTTCTTAAGTATACTCAAATTTTATCCAAAATTGAAATTGCAAATTAAAACGTACAACTACTGATTTACACATTTTAAAAGCAATTGACCAGAGGTTTAAGGGGTCGGTACCTCAAATTATATCTTGGTTAGGCCTGGGAATGATTTGGAAAACAATCAGACCCAGTTGAAAAAAGCTTTCTGCTTTTTTCAAGCAAAAAGTGTTTTGCTTTCAGTTGAAAAAAGAGCTTTCAACTGAAAGCACGTTTTTTGCTTTCAACTGAAAGCAAGGAATAGTTTTGAAACCTATTTGAACAGGCTATTCTTTGTATCAAGGGGTCTGTCTTGTCCTTAGCTCCTTACTGTGAAGTTTGGCTTTTTTCCAAATTTTTAAAGAAAACTTGCAATTGGAAAAAAAAAATTCAAAGCACTAAAAAACTTTTTTTTTTAATGAGCAAGATGCCGAGAAGGGGGCAATCCTCCTTATATACAGAGTAGTTTAAATATGTTTTAAGTTTTAAACTTGCTCCTTACTTTATTTTAAAAACCTTTTCTATTTGTTTAGTTACATATCATGAAACTGTAAAGTTTTATGAACACAATGCTTTTGGTACGCAGAAAAAAGATCAATATTTCAATGACCTCTGTTTCAATTTTGATGGGTAATGGAACAGTTCGTGGTAACGAACTGTAAGTAAGGAGCGACCTGGCTGATTAGCAACCAAAACTCTAAAAAACGGAATTTTGATGCCAATAGATATATCAAAAGAATTGGCTTATTATGCTGATTCCAAATATATAAGTTTCATTAAGGTTAGTTTTACCCATCAAAAGCTACGACCCGGAGAAAATGTGTCTGATTTTCGGAAGAAGGGGGAAAGACCCCCTTGAAGTTATATAATGTTTATGAAAATGACACCATCAGATTCGACGCATCAAAGGACCCTACTGTAGATGTTTCAAGCTCATATCTGCACAAATGTGGAATTTTGGAACTTTTACCAGAAGAAAAATCACGGATGCGTGTTTATTTGTTTTTGTTGTTTTCTTTTTCCAGGGGGTAATTGTATCGACCCAGTGGGCCTAGAGCGTCGGGAAAGGGCTTATTCTAACAGATATCAAAAGATCTAGTTCCCTTTTTAAGCGACCAAAAAAATTGGAGGGTAACTAGGCCCCCTCCCACGCCACTTTTTTTTCCAAATCGTCTGATCAAAAATTTGAGATGGCTTTTTTGTTCAGCATAGTTGAGAGGCCAAATAACTATGTCTTTGGAGATAAAATGACCCCCTACAGCCCCTGGAGAAAGTTTTAAGTTATAAAATTTGCCCTTTGTTTTATTTATTACTGGGAAATATACATACTTTTTTCGGTTGGGGAGGGGAGGACGAATTTTCCGCTGGGAGAATTTACAATGAAGAGAATAGCTCCCGGGGGTGAAATTTTCAGAAGAAATTTTACACTGGGTGAATTTACCAGAATTCATATACGAAATTTCTTTATATGTCTTGCTTTCTCTTTACCGATTCAATTTTACGCGTGGATATGTTAAGGGTAATTGTCCGGTGTAAATTTTTGCCAGGATTGAATTGCCCAGAGGTTATTTCTATGCGGAGGGGAATTTTCCTTTGAAGGTGGAGCCAGGTATCCTGGCGTTATTTAAAGAATTAAAAAAAAAAAAATCAGAAATTAAAAAAAAACCAATTTTTTTCAACTAAAAGTAAGGAACAACATCAAAGTTAAAACGAACACAAAGTATTACGTATAGGAGGGGGGTTGCCCCCTTTTCAGCATCTCGTTCTTTACGCTAAGTTTAAATTTTGTCCCAATTCTTTAAAAGCGACTCGTAAAACACAAGGGTCGTTTAACTAGAACAATAAGTAACTTTTTTTAAAGTGCCAAAAAATTGTAGCGTGAAGAGCGAGGTGTTGAGGAGGGGGGCAACCCCCGTCATATACGTAATAATTTTTGTTTCTTTTTAAGTTTTAATGTTGCTCCTTATTTTAAGTTGAAAAAAAACTTGTTTTTTTCTTTATTTAATGAAGCTTAGAGACAAACAATTTTCTAAAGGCAATGGAAAAAGTATTTCAATTAAAGTAAAAGTATATAAAAATTAAAAAATTAAGTAATAAAAAAAATTACACAAAACAATAGCCTATTTACATAAACTATGATATGAACTTTCAGCATTCAGTTCTGTTGAGCAATGCCGGAGCGTTGGACGGATGTTTTTTTTCAACAATATCGACAAAAGTGCCTAACTCAGTGCCTAACTTAATGCCTTTAGACCCAGTGTTTATAAGAAGTTACGCATTATCAAAGTAGTTTGTTTAAAGTAAACCATTGAAACCAAGATAAAAAAAACAAATAAAAATTTTTAATTAAATTTTTTATTTAATTTTGAATACCAAAAGCATTATATTTGACACCTTTATACTTCATAACTGTAAAAAGTTAAATATTTTTTCAAAGTGACAGCTAGATAAATACAAGTAGAGTGCTAAGTACCATTTCTATAGAAGCTATACGAATTACCATGCTATTCTATAGAAGCTATAGGAAAACATTTCTATAGAAGCTCTACACCTTTTCAAAGAGAGTGAGTATCCTCTCACATGGCCTTATACTTCTATAGAAGCTATAGGAATTACCATGCTATTCTATAGAAGCTATAGGAAAACATTTCTATAGAAGCTCTACACCTTTTCAAAGAGAGTGAGTATCCTCTCACATGGCCTTCCATTTCCATGGATGCCCTAAGGAAACATTTCTATGGATGCTCTACACCTTTTCAAAGACAGGTTTCCAAGGTAGATTACCAGACTGGTTATTGCTATTGATATCACAGTTTGACGTGTTTGGGGAGATTACGTTCCCTGGCACCTTTTCAGAGCATGTACTTATGCAACGTGATTAAACACGCTTTTACAATTGGAATTCATTGATTGACATTTGCAAAAAAGGGGTAATTAGTGATTGGATAATTTTTTAACATGAAATCTCTGAATAAAATATTTTTTGGAGCATGTACTTGACGATGGAGAAAAAGGGTTAAAGTGATTAGCAATTACGAGCTGGGATTCCCCGCTGGTTTTTTTTTATCGAAAACTAGAGATTGTCAAATTGCATATTTAGGAATTGTTTTGATTGACATTTTTGCAAAAAGGGATAAGGAATTCGCAAATTGGACACTATGAACGATATTAATTAATGTTTTGAATAATAGGAGTGTGATTGATTCTAATTAGTGATTGGATAATTTTTTAACATGAAATCTCTGAATAAAATATTTTTTGGGTGAGATGTGTTGATTGTGTACTGTATAATACACAAGTGATGTTTGGACAGTGTTGTCAATTCAAAATAGAGTTTAACGTTATAGTATACTAAACAGTTGATACTAAGAGAGATGTAGATGGCAAGAAAAGAATTTTAATAATGAAATTCAGAACAAACCTTAGAATGCTTGCAAATCAAGTAGTAAGGTGTATGTGAGTACGAACCATCAAGGATCATAAGCACCAACGACCCTAACCAGCAGAGATATCACCCCCCCCCCCCCCAAAGGTCCCTTACCCCTAAACTCGAAGGGTGCCCCCCTCCAACTTTTTGCCCCCCCCCCATTTTTTTTATTTTTTTAACATGATATATTTTTTCAACTTTTTTTTTACATGTCTTCGAATGAGATGAAACAAACTTAAATTCAGTAGTGTTTTTTCGTGGTTTACCTTGTCACAGTTACATTCTCTTAACTTTTCAAAGTTCATTTTGAATTTCTTTCGTTGAAATGCAAGAGTTGGAATATTTCAGTAGTGTCTTGTTATGCTTTACCTTGTCACAGTTACATTCTCTTGATTTTTCAAAGTTCATTTTGGATTTCTTTCGTTGAAATGCAAGAGTTGGAATATTTCAGTAGTGTTTTATTGTGCTTTACCTTGTCACAGCTACATTCTTTTGATTTTTCAAAGTTCATTTTGAATTTCTTTCGTGAAATGCAAGAGTTGGAATATTTCAGTAGTGTTTTGTCGTGGTTTACCTTGTCACAGTTACATTCTCTTAGTTTTTCAAAGCTCATTTTGAATTCTTTCGTTGAAAGGCAAGTTGGAATATTTCAGTAGTGTCTTGTTGTGCTTTACCTTGTCACAGTTACATTCTCTTGATTTTTCAAAGTTCATTTTGGATTTATTTCGTTGAAATACAAGAGTTGGAATATTTCAGTAGTGTTTTGTTGTGCTTTACCTTGTCACAGTTACATTCTCTTGATTTTTCAAAGTTCATTTTGAATTTCTTTCGTGAAATGCAAGAGTTGGAATATTTCAGTAGTGTTTTGTCGTGGTTTACTATGTCACAGTTACATTCTCTTGATTTTTCAAAGTTCATTTTGAATTTCTTTCATGAAATACAAGAGTTGGAATATTTCAGTAGTGTTTTGTCGTGGTTTACCTTGTCACAGTTACATTCTCTTGATTTTTCAAAGTTCATTTTGAATTTCTTTCGTGAAATGCAAGAGTTGGAATATTTCAGTAGTGTCTTGTTGTGCTTTACCTTGTCACAGTTACATTCTGGATGGTGAACAAACTCATTCTAAATTCAGCGTTTGGCAAAATGTGTGAAAGCGTACGGAACAGATGTCGTTGCGACGTCGGGACTGACCCTCAAGAGTGTGCACGAATTATTGCTAACCCCAATTTTACATCGTTAACGAGCATAGAGGCGAGCATGGTTCTTCTACACAGGAAAAAGAGAAATGTGGTACTGAACAAGAATATAGCAGGAGGTAGTTCAGTACTTGAAATTTCCAAAAAGCTCATGTTGTCGTTTTTTTACAATGTGTGTAAGGTGCAATGGCCAAGGGAGGGGGAGGTTCAAGTTTACTATGGGGATACAGATTCTCTGCTGCTAAAAGTAAAAAGCGGGGATTTATTGGGAGATTTAGGAAATGGGGAACACATAAGCTCGCGGATGGATTTCACCAACTGGAATCCATCCCTCTACCCCGAGTTGGTGAAACGTCAGGCCCCCAACCAACTACTCATGTTAAAATCAGAGACGGGGAGTGATTTGATATCCAAGGGGGTGTTCGCGGGTCCTAAAGTATAATGTATGGAAACTCATAACAGGGATGTAAAGCAGGCGTTTAAAGGGGTGCCTACACATTTTGTAAAGAACAATTTCAACATGAGTGTGTACAGAGAGTGTGTAGAAAGTAGCCTAGTGCCGAGAGCACAAGTGCTTGCAATTCGCTCTCTACAGTATAAAAATTATAGTGTAAGAGTGGAAAAGAATGCAATGTCATGTATATCCGACAAAGTCTTTGTGCTCGAGAATGGTGTAAGTGTACTACCCCATGGCCACTACCGTATTTCAGAACGGGTTGAATGCATAGACTATCGCAATCACCTTGGTCTGGATAAATTAACCTGAATGCTCTAACCCAACCTAACCTTCCATAAATTAAATGCTCTAACCCAAACCTAACCTTTCATAAATTAACTACTCTAACCAGTAGCAGCAGTGACTGCGACTATTGTATATATTTTTTCCCCCGGGGGTGGTGGGTCCCGCCCGTGGCCGGCTTTCGGCCCCGCGGCTCCCCGGAGGGTGGATGCCCTAGATAAATACATCTCTCCCCACCGTCAATGCGCATGTGCAAACTTCACCCCAGTGTCATTACACCTAGACAAATAACAACAAATCAATTGACCTTGACCCCATTAGACTCGATCGATAATCCTTGAATAAATTATGTAACGTCGGCGTTAGACTCAATTGTAGATGGCAGCATGGTGTTGTTGTGGGGCTGGTATCAGTGGACCACACAGAAACGATCTGAATGGTGTTTTAAATCGATACATAGTGCTGCTGCTGCTGCTGTCGACAACAGTCGGACTACAACGAGCCGTAAATCATACTTGTCCAATGAATAAGTAGTAATTTTTTCTTAGATCTATCTAGTACAAGAACAACAAAAACAATATTTCATTCATTTATTCGACATAAAAAACACTTGTTCAACAAGAATAACATTTATTGACATAAAAACACTTGTTCAAACATGAACAACATTTATTATAAAAAAACACTTCTGTTTCAAACATGAAGAACAACATTTATTATCAAAACACTTCTGTTCAAAAAGAACAACGAAACTATATGTACAACACTTATTGTCATAAAAAAACACTTTTTGTTCAGCAAGAACACACTATTTGTACAACATCACTTTTTGTACATTAGCACTTTTTGTAAAACACTTAAAAAAACACGACCATGAACTTGAACAATAGCACAGTTGAAAATTATGAATTTAAATACCCTCCACCCTCCGGGGAGCCGCGGGGCCGAAAGCCGGCCGCGGGTGGGACCTCCCCCCCCCCGGGAACCCCGAACCGAAAGCTGGCCGCGAGCGGGACCCTCCCACCCCCCATCCCCGGGGGAAAAAATGTATACAATAGTCGCCGTCACTGCTGCTACAGGTTAGAGTATTTAATTCATGAAAGGGTTAGGTTTGGTTGGGTTAGGGTTGGGTTAATTTATGAAAGCTTAGGTTAGGTTAATTTATCCAGACCAAGTTGATTGCGATAGTCTATGCATTCAACACGGTCTGAAATACGGTAGTGGCCATGGGGTAGTATACTTACACCATTCTCGAGCACAAAGACTTTGTCGGATATACATGACATTGCATTCTTTTCCACTCTTACAGTATAATTTTTATACTGTAGAGAGTGAATTGCAAGCACTTGTGCTCTCGGCACTAGGCTACTTTCTACACAGTCTCTGTACACACTCATGTTGAAATTGTTCTTTAAAAAATGTGTAGGCACCCCTTTACACGCCTGCTTTACATCCCTGTTATGAGTTTCCACGCAATATACTTTAGGACCCGGGAAAACCTCCCGGATATCAAATCACTCCCCGTCTCTGATTTTAACATTAGTAGCTGATTGGGAGCTTGACGTTTCACAACCTCGGGGTAGAGGGACGGATTCCAGTTGGTGAAATCCATCCGTGAGCTGATGTGCTCCCCATTTTCTAAATCCCCCAATAGATCCCCGGTTTTTACTTTTAGCAGCAGAGAACCTGTATCCCCATAGTAAACTTGAACCTCCCCCTCCCTTGGCCATTGCACCTTGCACACATTGTAAAAAAACGACAACATGAGCTTTTTGGAAATTTCAAGTACTGAACTACCTCCTGCTAAATTCTTGTTCAGTACCACATTTCTCTTTTTCCTGTGTAGAAGAACCATGCTCGCCTCTATGCTTGTGAACGATGTAAAATTGGGGTCAGCAATAATTCGTGGACACTCTTGAGGGTCAGTCCCGACGTCACAACGAGATCTGTTCCGTACGCTTTCACACATTTTGCCAAACGCTGAATTTAGAATGAGCTTGTACATTTCCTTCTCTATTTTAGTGTTTGCCCGAGAGCATTTATCAACAAAGGTGTCGATAAACGTCTTTAAGTAGGGTTTTTGACTGAATTGCTGGACCCTATGTATTTTGGTGATCTTGAAACCATTGTTCACCATCCAGTGCAAAAGCACATGATGAACAACGATATTCTCTTTAGGGTCCAGATCTGCAATCAGTTTTTGCTTAGAGGGGGTCCAGTGCATCCCCATATCCTCAACCAATGATCGATTGTAGGGACACAGTGAGTCCCTAGTCACTGGTCGATTGATACAGGGAAAAACAAAATCTCTGACTGAATCATGACGCGCCAATGGAATGTGACCATCAATTTCAAAGAACCATTCTCGTGGCCCATTGTCCTCGACGGTGTTAATGTCGGGGAACTCACAGGGATTCTCAAGCCATTTATAGTTTCCACACGGCAAAGAGTAGTGAGACATTGCCGAGGGGTACAATGAGTTCATGTCCAAGAACACTGCATTTGACTTTACACCGGTGCTGTTTTGTCCGCTTGGATCTCTTGTCACAACGCGATCCCCATGAAAAGCATACCCACCCCTCATTGATCTTTCTACAAAAAGGTGTTGATCTACATCAGTTATTAAGCCTATTTCCTCCCTACTAATTTTTAAAATCAAGTCCATCACCAAATGTGGTGTGGAAAAATAACATCCTATATCTAGTCCAAACTCTGAATAGATTTGGTCTGTGTTCTTGCAGACAATATCCAACAGAGTTAAAACGGCACTGGCCAAGTACAGTCTACAATAATCCCACCCATTTTTACAATTCCCGTTAGCCCACACCTTCTTGGAAAATTCATATTCTTCGGCTGTGCATTCACTGTCGCCAGAACAGTAATAGTCGTATGCATATACACCTTTACAGGTCATTAGGTCATACATTTCACTGTCTGGAAAGTGCTGTTTAAGCAAAGGAAAACTATCAAAATTGTCATTTTTCTGCACTTGAATCAATTGACTCAATGCCTTGGGAAAAAACTAAAATAATCTAAAAACCTGATTTTATTCCAGCACGTATGCCCATTATTTACTACCTGCCATTTCAACTCGAGAAGCACCAACTTCTCTGCTGATTTCATAATGATGTTATAGTTAAATGAATTATTTACCCATGGACTATCTACTCCCCCTCCCTCCCTGTGCATACGTGCCACAGCCGGTAAAATAAATTTTAAATCATAATTTGAATTATGAATAAAAACTGGAATAAAAAACTGCTCGCTAACGTTCATGTTGCATGATTGATGTGCTACCCCTCTTAAATTATTACCCCCAGAGGATATTTCCTGCCACAAGTGATTGTTGTCTCTGACTTTCCCCTTCCCCCCTCTTTTCCCTCTTGTCCCTTTCCCCTTATCCCCCTCTTCAAACTCCCCCTTACAAACCCAGCATATTTTTTTTATTTTTAATCGCAAGACGAACCTCTGCAGACAACAACATAGGATAATGGGTATTTCTCAAACGAGAAATAGCGCCATTAGCGGTGCCAATTAATTTAGTCAGTGCCTTGACCATGCACTCTCCCTCATCCAACGTTTCAACTATTTCTAACAGCTGCATAGTGTTAGAACTGTCTCTTTGCGCGTGGGCGTAGGAGACTGCAATAGCTCGATGTTCTTTGATTTGGAAATCGAGGATCGTTCACTTCCACTAGCTTCGCTTCACAATCCAAAGAGATTTTATTGCTCTGGAGGAGGGTATTTTGAAAATTTTTAAAGCGTAAAATAGCCCTATCCCCTGAAACAGTTTCCACTGACTGGTAGCCATGCCGTCTACAATGCTTCATGTGATTCCGTAGTTTTAAATCGCTACGGAATTGTGACAGGCATGTTGGACAGTAGAAACGTACCCCTAGATCCCTACCCCCTCCCAGAACTCTACTGATGTCTGTAATTGGGTTGAAATGGCCAATTGCATTGGGTTCACTAGGTGGTGTGTACAACAACCCTACCCAGTGCTTCACCAATTTAATCGACGTTTCTCTTACTGGGAACACCACCCCCTTCTTTTTAGAACGAACCCCATCCTCAAATTCATACTGAACCACAGTAACGCCGATATTTAAATGGGTATTGGCCCTTTCAAAAATATCAATAGACCTGAGCGTTACTGGGTATTTCCCCTCTAAACAAGTGAGATCTACAATAGGAAAATCGGACCCCTCCTTCCCATGCACAGCCCAATATTCTAAATTTGTCTTTGTAGCGTCATCGCTAGAGGCTCGGAAAGCTGAAATGAGGAAAGCGTACTTGAAACATTTTTAAGCTGTTTCAAAACAGATTCGCTGAACACCTCTGCAACCCTCTAAATCTGGATTATATTTTAAAACTCTTGAACCCTCAGAACCTGCCCCCCTCTTAAAATAAAATCTTTTTTAAATTTACAAATATTAACACTTAAATTTTCGACAAATAAAACTACAGACCCACTTCCATTTTCGTTATAATTCTCGAGATGCATAATAATATGGCCTATCCAATCTGATAAAACACCCTCAAAATTTTCTAAATGGAGATAGACCACTCGCATCTCGGTGTGTACATAATGATGATAAACCTCACTTTTCCCTCATTTAAATAAAACACCTTTAAAACAATTGAAACCTCAATTGAATCCCTACCTCCCCACAACTGAATCTGGTTTTCTAGCAGTGCACGAATTCTATCTACATATTCATGGACAATTTCTACAGGGTCAAACACAAAATTATCCCCTAAAAGCGAACTAAAAGGATCCTCAAAATTTGCAGTGTAAACAACTATTGTATTTAAAATTGAGTTTGACAGATGAAAGTCAGGAAATGATGTAAATTGGATATTCTCCCCCTCCTCCCCCTCTTGTATATTATCACCACCCCCTCCCCCACATTGTTCAATAATAGGGCTATGGAAAGCCATTTCATTAGTTTGAAGTGTGTTCATGTAATCTGAGGGGGGAGGGTTCCCTGTTAATTCCCGGGTAAAATCGTCTAAAAGCTGCAAGGTGTTTGGACTCAGCAAGGGTAAGTCCCCCTGCTCAACTGTGCTACTATCTACATTAAAATAATCAGCTAAAAAATCATCAATATTGACATGAATTTCGTTAGCAATACCATTCCATGTTGAAGTGTTTGAGGGCTCCAAAGATGCATCTTCTTCTTCTCCAACTGACGAACAGGGGGGAGATGGCGAATAAGGCACCAATACAATCTATAAAAGAAAATAGCTTATTTTAAAAATGTCTAAATCATCCCTATTTTTAAAATTGGATTATTGTTTAAAATGCACTTAGTAGCATTTAGTTCCCTACTCTATATATATTCTGAAAGTTCCAGCATAATACCAATCTAAAAGATGACATAGAAGGTTTTGATTTGTTCAAACATCCCCTCAAAAAAATTCATATTAATACTCTATATCTACTTTGAAAAAAAACCGGGTCTTTACTTGATAGCCTATCCCATTCAGGCCATATACAACTCTTTCCGATAGAAAATTGTTTTTATAATAAAGCAGTTTATAACGCAAAGATTTTGCTATTGTGAAATTATGTCCGGGATATAGTGCCTTTTTGTTGGCTTCGCTATGAGAATTCAGCAGGCTGAGTGTATACAATAATTGACCTGATTTAAAATGGGGAACAATGTCTTTTAATATCTCTGACATGCTTTTACTGTGTTGAAAAGAATAGCCTAAAAAAGGCTTACTTCTATGTCCCTTAAAACTATAATATTCTAGCGAAAAATAGCATTACTAGTTTCAAATGGTGAGATAAAAGACTCTCTAACAGTAAACTAGAAATTAGCGAAAAATATTATTATTAGGTTGAAAAATAGCGAAGATGCCTACAGTAGGCGGAGAAAATAAGGTGATAAAAAAAGAGCGGGTTCTTTGACAAGCAAAAAAATTACATTATATTTAGGTGTCTCTGAGGGGAGGGAGCAGAGAAATTTAAAACAAGGGGTGGGGGGGGTTATAGCGAAAATAACATTTTAATATCTCTGACACACTTTTACAGTGTTGAAAAATGGTGAAAAGAAAAGGCTAACAAAAGATGGAAGAAATATGTAGATATTTCTATATTCAGATAGAAAGTAGAGGTAAAAATGCTTACATTCCCATATTTCGGCTGGACTTGTGTGCCAGATGGTCCTGGCAGCGCGGTGACATCACACTCTTGTGTAATGGGTGCAGCAGTATCAGTGGCTTGCATAGATGTGGTGGCGGCGGCGATGTCACTGGCTTTTACAGATGAGCCAGCAGGGTTCATCATCCTGTGAGCAGCCGCCCATTCTCTTTTCGGTTTTTGACCAGACTGTATTGCTTCCTGCATGGAGGACACGGGGGGCTGGTAAAACGTGGCCCTGGATGGCTCAACTATTACGGATTGTATAGATGGCGTGGAGGCTTGGTGTAGTGCGCCCCTGGACAACCCAACATACCTTATGACGGAAGGCCGTGATACTCCTACAGGAGTCACTTCATTTAGCCTAGCCCTCTTGCTCCGTGAGTGGCATTCTTCAAAATTGTCCTTAAAAGAAGAAAAAATTTAGTATGGAATAACGATTCCCCTTTTTACAGAAGAAAAATTAGTACCCCCGCTCCTAACCAGAATTTATTGTCAGGCATAATTTTGTCTAGAAAGCATTTATCTCAAAGAAGCCTTCCTCACATTTCAGTAAAGCAAAAAGTAAAAACCCATAGTATAACTTTCGAAATGTTATAAGCTCAAGAAACAGAAGGTATATAGGCTTTAAATAAGATAAAAAAGATTGTTAACACACAGCTTATATGCCTAAAATTTGCGATCATAGGTAAAAATGCTATTCAATTTATGCATAATAAAGCTATGTATCTTTTTCTTAACCCCCCCTTACTTTTCACGCGAAGAAACAGTTTGTTTTCACCTTACAACGAAGGTGTTACAATTGAGGCATTGACCCACCCCCCCTTTACATAATGTCCTAAAAATATTGTTAGGCATTAATTTGGAAATAACTCGTTTCCCTACTTCCATACAGGTTGCGTAGGCTTAGCTTAATTAACGCAATTTCTTTCTGCATGAAACTGTTTTAACTCGATGTGAAAAACAATCCTTTTTCATTGAAACCTTTGGTTAAACCACTAACGTAATTCAAGTGAATTAACAAGCAGGAAGTGCAATTGTGGGGTGTCAATAATTATTCCCTATTTAAATCTTCACGGTTTAGCGTTATAAGGGGGTCAGTATATTAAGAGTTGACGGAAGTTGGCTGTCAAAAAGAGAGTTCAAAAACATAGTTATTTCCATTGGAAGAATTAAAGTTGTAAACAGAGGGGGGAGGTTTACATGGTAAAAAAGAGCGTAATTTACGCTTTCTAGCGAGTATAAACAACATATAGTGGAGTTTGTATTGTGGGGGGGCCTTTACGAAGATCAAACTCTAAGTTTCCCACCCTCTTTGGCCTAAACCAGAAAAAAATAGGGAAAACACTCGAAATATTACCTTGAGATGGTTAATATTATCTTTGATAGCTAGGCTAGATCTGTCATGCTACAATGTTTACAGATGTAAGAAGATTCACTATGAAGAGATATCAAATGAAATTTTAGCATCTCTTCATCCAAAGTTAAACACCAACATTCGTATACACTGCAAACGAATCTCTTATTCTCGGATATAAATCGGGGTAGACACATAATCTCTTCAGCCGATAATTCTACTACTTTTTCTCCTTCATTGAACTCAACGCCATATTGATCGTTGTATCAAAATGCTTTTCTTCACTTTCCAAACATGGCATAGGGTTGACTGGGTTGTAATCACTTTTTTGTATGGGAAGTACTGATGTTTCCTTTATTCCTTTTTTTACGCTGAGCTTGTTTGAGGTTTTTTTGACAATTATAATTCTGAACTTAAAGTTATCGATATCATGATCGATAAAAGACTTATATTATAAATTAGTCATTTTTTATTCAGGCTGCTGGTAGTTCCTTTCGGTGTCGGTTTTGTGTTTTCACCAAAGCGCTAGTTTTTAGAGTTCAGCAGATTTTAGAAAATATCACAAGTCAGCTTATTTGAGCAAGTTTTGTAGATATATCTTCCATAGCTGCATAGTAAAGCAATAATTTTTGTTCGTTTTAAGTTCCAAATTCACTGTTTACTTCCGTAAGAAAAACTTTTTTTTTAAATTAATCCGAATCAAGGCCTGAGTATCCATTAATAGAAAAGAAAACTAGCATGAAGATAATTTAGAAGCGACTCCCAAGAGAAAAACCATCCACACCACCAAGCAGCTCTCAACTCTACTTCTTTTTTTAATTATACCATCTATCACTACACTGTGATGCAAATTTCATTCAAAATGTATTTAACACCCGAGTGAAATTATTGTCGCATTTGAGAATATCATCAAAATTACCCCACCACTACAATGCCAATAATGTATCCCATTCATAATATGTCATGGTTGCAGCGGTAGCTGCAACCTAGTAAAGAGCGAACTATAGCCCATTGTAACCAAAGGTTAAAAAACGCGTTTTGAAAAAAATTGCCTAGTGAAAAAAATTCCCATCTGACACTGACTCAGGAATGGTAACTATTATTTCGGTTCGTCTTAAAAGTAAAAGTTTATTGCAAAAAGAAATTTATGGTGATTTCGAAAAAAAGCCTCAAACCCCTCGAATATGGTGTCAGATCATAATGAAAAGTGTACTGTTGGAATCATCAATGTCGAAAACCTAATAAAGGGAAATTAAAGTTCCCCTCCTTGAAAAATAAGGAAAATCACAGGCCTTTTTACCAGGCCTAGCGGGCTACCAGAACATCATAGATAACTGCTTAATGGCTCATTCAAAAGCTTTTTCTCATATCTACGTGCTTTTTATAAATTCTGCCATCTGTAAGTGCCATATGACACTAAAATGGCACTTTTTGTGTCATTTCTCAAGGGGTGGCACTAGCAGACTACCAGAACATCGTAGACAGATCTTTTATAGCTCATATAAAATATATTGCTCATATCTACGTCCTTCATATAAATTCCACCATCAGCAAGTTCCAAATGGCACTAATAACGGCACTTTTGGTGCCGTTTCTCAAGTGGAAAAACTGGGGCTATTGGGCTAGCAAAGCTTATAAGAGTGATGTTTAATGGTTCTGAAGCACAAAACAGTTCTGAAGCACAAAACAGGTACTATTGTAATAGTTATGTTCCAGAACCCTTAACTGATGGTTTACAAGAACTCCTTTCGTACACTCCCCCTCCCAGCCCCCTTGGTAAGTTTCATAAATCGTCTGCACATCAGTAAGCTACTGTAACATTAGCACGTTACCACAACATCATAGATACATGTTTGATGGCTCAATTATAAGCTATTGCTTATATTTACTGGGTTTTTTAAAAATTCTACCATCTATTAGATTTCACAGATTTTAATGTTAACTAATTTCTGGGGAGAATTTGCAATGAACTATTTGTCATGGTTGAAGCATTAGTTGCAACCTAGTAAAGAGTGAACCACAGCCAATAGTAACTAAAAGTTAAAAAATGTTAAAACGGCCTTTTTTTTCTTCTTCTCTCTTCCAGGCCTAGCGGGTTACTAGAACATCATAGAGAGATACTTAAGAGCTCATTCAAAAGCTATTTTTCATGTATACGTGGCTTATATAAATATCGCCGTCTGCGAGTGCCATATGGCACAAAAAAGGCTTATCAAATAGATTTTTGATAGCTGATATAAAAATTTTTTATCATATCAACGTTCTTCCTATAAATTCCACAATCTGTAAGTTTCAAATGGCACTTTTTGTGCCATGTCTCAAGTGGAAAAGCTGCGGCTAGTGGGCTACCAGAACTTTTTAAAGTGATGTTAAATGGCTCATTTTTTGCTCATATCTACGTGCTTTTTATCAATTCTACCATTTGTAAGTGAGATATAGCACTGAAAACAATACTTTTGGTGCCACTTCATGAGTGGGAAATCTTGGAAACATAAAAAGGTATCATTGTAATAATTATGGTCCAAAACCCTTAACTGGAGGTTTGCAAGAATACCTCCCGCAAATTCCTTCTCCAGGCCCCCTTAATAAGCTACGCAATTAAAGTCCTACAAACACCATTATATTAAACTACATTATTAGAGTTGTGGTTCTGTTAGTACAGCAATAGACTTCAAATTAGATTATCATGCGCTCGATTCCAGCTTGGATTTTTTTTTTCAATCATGGTTTGTCCCGTCTTATGATTCTTTTTCGGATAATCCACTATTTTTGCAAATGTGATGCACTCATTTTTTTAAAGCATATCCCGTAAAGGCTCATTTTAAACCTATTACTCATGTCTACGTGCTTTTATCAATTTTACCATCCAAAAGTGCCATCTAGCACTACAAATGACACTTTTGGTACCACTTCTTAAGTGGAAGAGTTTGGAAGCGTAAAACGGTACCATGGTCCAAAGCCCTTAACTGGAGGTTTATAAAACCCCTTACATATAATCTCCCTCTAGACCCTCCTAGTAAGTTTCATAAATCGCCTACTCATCCTGAAAGTAAAAGACTTCCGAAAAAAAAATAACTAAAACTAAAAGCTTTTCAACTGTAAGTCTACCAAAAATTAAGCTTGAATCATCAACAGTTTTGAATTGAACCTTCAAACTTCACTCTTGCGATGAAGCCTGTATGGTAGTTTTAACGGTGGTAATTGAGGAGAAGTGACGTCCTTTTCCCCTTAGTTTTTTGCTCCTGACTAGGTTTTTAAAAAACACTTTTTTTGTCATTTCATTGGGAAAGGCACTTTTTTCATTTAAAAATGGTGGAAACAACCGAAAGTGCACTTTATGGGAATGTGCTATCAAGACAACTTTATAAAAAGCGATTAGGTATAAAATATAAGCTTTTAAAGGAGCCCTTAAACAGCTCTCTTTTGTTACAGCGGCCTTCTAGTTTCTGCTAGTCAATAGGTGATTTGTAAAGCCCTGTCTTCATTATGGCTTTTTCAGGCGAAGTCGGCCGAGTAGAAACAGCTTTTTCCTCATCGAAAAAACAAACGTTTCTGAAAAAACATGTATTGTTTTGTGAAGTATGGATAACGAACTTTATGCTATAGAATAAAAGTTTTTCGTAGCAGTCAAGGTTGTTTGCAGTATTTTCTAGAGGTGTTTTATCTCCCCTAGATCGGTGATAATTAGAAATTATATTAAAAATAAGATTTCAACTGAAACTAAGGAGTGACATTAAAGCTTAAAATGTCATACATTATTCCGTATAAATAAAAATATCATGGCTGCGTTGTTTCTACATTAAATTTTAATCAAAACGAACAAAGATTAATTTATAAAAAACATAGTTTTTCCGAGCGAAGTAAAGAGCGAAGTTGAAAATTAAAATGGACAAAAATTATTACTTCACAGTCTATCTAATATATATCAATAAAACTTGTACAATTAAACCAACTAATTATGTTTCCCTATGCTTTTAGGATTATAAAAAACTAGCGCTTTACTGAAAACACAAAATAATACAGGAGTTTTGGTACAGTAAAAGAAAACCAATTAAGGACCCTTTTTACAGAATAAAAATTTATCAATCCCTTTTAGGATCAATCCTTTTTAAGGTAAAGCAACAATCCATTTTTTACGTTTAATTTGGTTACACTTCTGCACATTGGCTCAGTTCAATGACTGGCTGTCGTTTTGGTTCTGAAAAGGACATGTCATGATTAGTTTGTACACAAGTTTGAAGTACAGCTTTAGAATTTGTACCAAACCTTGAAATCCACTGCTGTATAGAGAGAAATAAACAGATTTCCAGAGTTCATGTTATGTCTTATTTGATCTTCATTTCAAGTAATACTATAGCATATTTCTTACAATTTAAGTCTGTATATTACTCACTATTCATATGATAACTGGTGAGACCAAAATGCTACCCGATAAATCAATCCAATATTTATGTATTCTGTTCAGTTACTTCGCGGTTATTAAAAAATATTTAATTTTACGCTTATGTTTTTAAGATAATTTTAATGGTATGCTGAAAGTTACTGATGTCACAACTGGTATAAGACTATGAAAAGCTTCATAGATTCGTTTATTGTTGTCAGGCTGCATACTCACTTTTGACTGCCAAATGAATATTCATTTTTTAATACTTGACCTTTGTGTTTTCAGTAAAGCGCTGGTTTTTTATAATCCTAAAAGCATAGGGAAACATAATTAGTTGGTTTATTTGTACTAGTTTTATTGATATATCTTAGATGGGCTGTGAAGTAATAATTTTTGTCCGTTTTAAGTTTCAACTTCGCTCTTTACTTCCCTCGGAAAAACTTTGTTGTTTGAAATTAATTCAGTAAAGCAATGATCAACTTTCAAGCGTAAATCTTGATTTTGACTAATCAGAATGAAGATTTAAGGCATAATTCTTTGAGATTAGGAAATATTTAAGCTAAAAACCGCAGTTTTCCAATCTGTATGATCAAAAGTGTTTCAGCGTTAATGATAGGAACAAATTCTTTTATTCTGTACTAAATTAGACCCCGAGTTCATGCATCACCATTTATCATACCGTAAATCCCCCCTTCCCAGATAAGCCCCCCTTCCGTGTGTGCATTATTGCCCCCAACTCGATCATTAATTATCCTTAATGTTCTTTAAAAAAAAATTAATTGCTAAGATAATTAAGAAACGTTGCATAATATATGTTTAGAAAGAGGGTTCCATGGTTAACGCTACGAACAAATTCTTTAAACCCTCTACTAAACTGAAGGTCCAAATTTTTGTATTGTATTTTAACACGTATCATAAATTCCTCGACGACCCTTCGTCTACTCCTGTGACAACAGTCAATTTGTATGACATATTAATTACGAAAACTCTTTCACCAAATTTTCCTACCTGCAGTGAATTTCTTCTTTCTTAAGTGAGGTGTTGACAATTTCCTGGCTATTATCCGACTCTTACGAGTAGGGCTATGGTACAATTCTTAGTCGACTTGGGTCTTTTACTGTTAATGTCTGGGGACAAATTAGTCGGATAAAGGCTTTTCAGACCATACTCTTGTCATTTCAGTTTTTCACTTCTAATGTACAAATGTTAAAATCAAGGAAGAACCCATGTCATTCATGAACCTTGGCTTTTTATCAGCAGGTGTGACTGTGGTATGACTTGGGGATGAAGTGCCAAGAAACTTGCTCCCTATGTTCTGGATAAGAATTAGGCTTTTTCAAAAAAGAGCTCCGTACTCCGAGCCTGGAAAACTATAATCTTTACGATGGGGATCTACTACTATAGTTTATAAGAACTTAACGAACAACGTGTTGTATATTATAAGCTTAACTAGTATGAGTAAAAAAACAATTAACAGATTCCAGAAAAATGATATTATTACAACAAAAACAACTAAGCTAATCCAACAACCACTGCAATAGTTAAACCTAGAGATATAACTCCGTATGCATACCAGATCAATTCCAGACGGCTCTCCTGAAACAAAAGAAACATAGAGTTATTTAATCTGCATTAATCAGTGGGCGATTCAATGCACATGCAAAAAAAAAAAAAAACAAGATAAAAAAACAAAAAAACAAAAACAAGATACAAAACATAGACAAGAACCAGCGTTTCGACGCGGTACAATTGTGCCATTTTTCGTGCAACTTAGAGGTCCTAGTACAACGCGATATGTTTAGACATATTCGTGGTACAATCCAAAATTTCAGGTACATTTGGACTGTATTTGCAGGGTGAAGTTTAATTTTTCCAATTTATCGAAACTCATAAACTCACCTTTTAGGGATTTAAGCCAAAGGAAAGGGATTTTTGTTGACGTGATACAAACAGAAATATCCGCGAATTTCAAACTAATCATCATACGAGAAACAGCGCTCAAAATTGGTTTCTGAGTGGGAATGAACATATTAGTGAAAAAATAGTTGCTTGCCTTTCAGTTTATTCTAGTATTTGGGAGGGTGAGATGGATCTGACTTAGACTGCTATAATTGTGCCCCAAAGTCCCTTTTGTGGAACAATTTGTTTAGAAAACCGGTGCATTTTATCTCAAAGCGTCCACAACGCAGCAAAAAACACGGTGTGGGGTATTTTGTGCCATAGCGCAATTGGAAATTGCTTGGCAGGCTTCAATAAAAAAAATGAAGAAAAAATATAAGTCTATTACAAACATAACATTACAAAAATAGCGCATTAAATTCGTCTGCTTAAAGCTGAAGTGCATATTTGCAAATAAAGTTGACTTACAAAAAAAAAAAAAAATAGTGTAAAAGTAAAAACAAGTACCCTATTTTACCCCTTACTTGACCATCGTTTCAATAGTGCATGACTTAAGCTTTTTTTTTTTTTTTTTTTTTTTTGCTTGTTTCTCTCTTTTTGCTTTCTTTTAAGAGTCGTCTTTCTTTATTTTGTTTGCATTTATATGGTTTTTTTGCTAACACGTATCTTAATAGTTAGTTTCATTTGATTTTTTCGTTTATTCTGCTGCTGTATTTTATCCGTGAGCGTTTATAATGTATTTTGCATCTGTTTTTGTTCTTGTCTTGTATCTGTTTTTAGTCTTTGCATTTGTTCTTTTTTTCTCTTCTTTTAGAATTTGCTCCATTGCATACATTTGCTCCTGTACCAAAACATTTCAAGCAATGAATAAGTAAGGCAATTAATATTTAGGCTTAGCTTGTACTTCCCTTTAATAACAAAAGCCGCAAGTTCCTAATTGAGTTCTAAAATCCTTCGTAGTCTTTTTAACTTGCGTAAGAAAATATCTTTCCGTCCAAGTCTCCACAATGATACAACTTCATAAAAGTAGCGAAACTGGATCGAAAAAAAAAAATGAAACTGCTTAAGCATGGCCTCATTGCTTAACTTGACCTCACCACTTGGAATTCTCTTTTTTTTAATGTGCTTATTTAGGCAGCCGACTCGCGTGCTAATGCTCCACTCACAATAAGATTTTATTAATGTTGAGATTTAGTGCACGCTAATTGGAACCAATCCGACTTTTCATAGATTTTCTGATTGGCTGAAAATAGCGCTAGCTAAATCTTAGCATAAGTAAAATCTCATTGCGAATGAGACATATTATGCCTCATTGAGACATGTGAATGAGGCTAGTTTAATGGCGCAACTCTTGTTCTCTCCCTTGAAAATTGGGACCTGGAACGATTATGACTGGGATTACGAAACATCGGTCTTGGAAACTAATACTCAGGCGGTCTCGTAGATTTTGTGGCTTATGTTACCAATGATGTTACTGGATCTGACTTAAATTGATACATTATTTTTCTGCGTATGTGCGGAGATGTGACCAGGGTTGTCACTAATCACTTTTCACTGTGCATCCCAGAAACTCACAAAGTTTCTCTCTTTTGGTGCAAATGTGTCGCATTTTTAAATCTGAAATGTAAACTCATAGCGCTTCATCGGGGCTTGCGGTCCAAGCCCTTTCAGAGAATAGTCGTTTCTTCAAAGATTAAATAGAAAAAACAAGTTTTTTAAACTGAAAGTAAGGAGCGACATTAAAACTTAAAACGAACGGAAATTATTCCGTATATGGAAGGGGCTTTCCCCTCCTCAACGCCTCGCTCTTTACGCTAAAGTTTTTATTGTTTGAAAAAATAAAGTTTTGAGACAGAGTCAAACTTTAGCGTAAAGAGCGAGGCGTTGAGGAGGGGAAAGCCCCTTCCATATACGGAATAATTTCTGTTCGTTTTAAGTTTTAATGTCGCTCCTTACTTTCAGTTTAAAAAACTTGTTATTTTTATTTAATTTTTGAACGTTTTTGAATAAATGCAGGTTTTGATCTTGGCTCACCGTACATGAATAATTAAAACAAAATTTGCATATTAATTTAATTTTATTGGTTAAATGGTTTTCTCGAAACTTGTTTAATTTTATTTACGAACGTTTTTATTAGTAATAAATATACGTAACTTACGAAATAACTTACGTAACGAACTTCTATATTCATATAATTTTAATACGTATATTAGGGGGTTCGCCCCCTAATCAATACCTTGCTCTTTAAGCTAAAGTTCGAATTTTGTTCCAATTCTTTAAAATGACCGCTTAATCAAAAAGGCCGTTAATTAGAATAAATAGCTCTTATGAAAGTACTAAAAAATCTTTGGCTTAAAGAACGAGGTATTGACTTGGGGGAGAACCCCCTCATATACGTAATAATTTCTGTTCATTTTAAGTTCTAATGTTGCTTCTTACTTTCAGTTGAAAAAACTTCTGATCGTATTTTAAATAATGCTTGGAAATCCGGCGCCCCTTTCATAGAAATATCCCTTACCCCAAAGAAACATCCTCCACGGAAAGATTCTCCCGAGTAACCCCCTCTTTCAGCCCCCCCCCCTACCAGAAAAAAATTCTTCCTGAAAATGTCTGTATACTTCCCAATAACCAATACAATATGTAAGCAATGGGCAAAGTTCATAACTTGCAGCCCTTCCCCTGGGAACTGTGGGGGATTAAGTCATCGTAAAAGACATATTTATTAGATTTTCGACTATGCTGAACAAAATGGCTATCTCAAAATTTTGATCGGGTGACTTTGGGAAAAAAATGAGCGTGGGAGGGGGCCTAGTTGCCCTCCATTTTTTTGGTCACTTAAAAAGGGCACTAGAACTTTTAATTTCCGTTCCAATGAGCCCTCCTACAATGTTCTAGGACCACTGGGTCAATACGATCACCCCTGGGAAAAAGAAAAAGAAAAAAAAAAAAACAAATAAACACGCACCCGTTCTTCTGGCAAAAAATGCCAAATTCCACATTTTTGTAGATAGGAGCTTGAAACCTCTACAGTATGGTTCTCTGATACACTGAATATGATGGTGTGATTTTCATTAAGTTTCTATAACTTTTAGGGGGTCTTTCCCCCTTTTCTCGAAAATCAGCCAAATTTTCTCAGGCGCGTAACTTTTGATGGGTAAGATTAAACTTGATGAAACTTATATATTTGAAATCAGAATTAAAATCTGATTCTTTTGATGTATCTATTGGTATCAAAATTCCGTTTTTTAGAGTTTCGGTTACCATTGAGCCGGGTCGCTCCTTACTTACAGTTCGTTACCACGAACTGTTTGATTAAATAAAACGAGCCTTAATTTTCACTGAATTTCCTCACACGAAACTCCGAAAATGAAAGATGTGCCATGGAAAAATGAATATAACTATACTAGTAAAAAGCTATAAGAGACAAGAATATTTGTATTTACTGGTTATTCATTTTGGAATGTTAAGACCAATCATCTTAACTTGAATCCGATTCTACACTTTTTTTATACTGCGAATAAAGAATTAATTATGTTAATTGAGTTTGTCACACCAAAACGTAATACATGGGAAATGAAAGTAGATATCTTTTTGTTTGATTCGACTATTGCTTTGGAAAAAATATACTATTCCTAGAATTTTTATACTTTTGCTTTTAAAGGAGTAAAAAATAATTTCAATTTTCAAACAGTTTTCTAGCTACAAGACATAAAATCTGCTGTAAAGGCTAGAATCTTGGATAAGTTGTCAATTTTGTAATCTACAACAATTACAGCAAGTCTCAATCCTCTACGACGACTCTTTTAAAAGCAAAAGACAAATACTTTAAAAATGACCTTGAAAATACTTTGTTTGTCACTTTGTTTCCCACTGTTTCCTGTTTAATAGCGTTATTTTATGGGCCAACAGAAAGAAAGTGCTCAAATTTTGACTAAGTGGATGTAAATCATTTTTTTTTATTTGGATGAAAAGTTTCAAAAAGTGACAAGCACCACCCAAAGGATACCAATTTTTAAACCACCTCAGTGCCTGGAAATAACAGGAAACATATACTTTTTTTATGTAATGGCTAAAATAGACAGTTTCATGATTAGATTTACGAGGCCCGTGCGCTGTAATTTTATGGAGTAAGGCACAAATTCAAAAAAGCCGACGACTTCTGCAAAAAAAAAGAAAAAAGAAGAGGAAAACAATTGCAAAGCCCTAAAAACTTCTATGTTCCAGTTAAGGGGAGGAACACTAAATTCTTGTCTCCAGGACATCACTATATAGAAGAAATGGATACGCTTGAGCATTTTTAGGAGGAGGGGTCTGTCACAGGGGAAGTAGGAGTGGGGTAACACTTTATACAAGGCTAAAAATAGGCAAGTTTTGTAGAAAGTATAAGAAGTTATAGGAAACGGTGCTAGGCGTTTCCCCTGGAAAATTGCCCTCCAGAAAATTCCCCCCGCGGAAAACTTTCACTGGGAAATCCCCCTTCTGAAGAAAACACTCCTGAAAAATTGCCTCCGTGGAAAATTCTCCTCCCCACACTGAAAATTTCCCCACACGCAAAATTGAGTAGCCAGAAAGAAAGTACAAAATGGGTACCTTGAAATGTCGATCAGATGCCTTAAGGGGTAACAAAACGACCAGATTTCTGATTTTTTAATTAAATTTCATGATTTTTTAATTAAATTCTGATTTCTGAAATTCTGATTCTAAATCCAGATTTCTGATTTTTTTTAATTAAATTTGATTGTTGCTATTTCAGTAACAAAATTGAAAAAACAAAATGAATGGAATTAATAAGTTAATCACATATTCTGAACATAAATGCGAACGAAACAAACCTGCGTTGCCTATACTAAAGGGCCATACGGCTTCAATGTATTATTTTTTTTATTACCTTATGCACTTCATATGTAAGGGTTGGTCGTATAAACTTCGCCGGCATATATAGGGAACATCATGTCTTTATAAAGTTTTGCGGTAAAGGTACAGTTGTCCCCCTCCGCCCCCCCTTCTGTACGTGGATGTGCCTGAGAAGCTGACAGATGTCATCCAAACATAGTTATGTACGTTTTTGGTAGGTGCAACTTGGAGAACAAGGTAAAGACGATTCTTGAAACGCATCTGAAGTTTTGTGAGAACTTTGAATTCTATTATTCAATAGTGAATTCAATATTTCAATTCACTGAACATTGAATTCAATATTGAAATTCAAAATTTAAATTCAATAGTGAATTCTATTGAAGAAGTAGAGCATTCGAGAAACAGTAGTGGTTCTTGTGGCGTTGATGGATTCCGTTCTCAGCAATATAGATCTATCTGGAACTTAGGATAGAAACTGCATTGTTAATCTGAGACATTACCTAATTGAAGTGGTTTTAATATTTGCACGTAAGGTCAGTTGCAGGAAATCACATGGAAAATGGATAATGCACAAATAGAAAAGAAAGGCCTGAAACACAACAAGATTTAAATGCAACAAGTGTAACTAGAAAAAAAGGATTTAAAATGTACCAAAATGTCTAGTAACAATAGACCCCGAAGCCACGCCGAAAAGTCGGCGGCGCGCCGCCGAAAACAGAACGGTGGCGCGCCGCCGAGCTTGTATCAGCGCGCTGACGCCGCCGCTGATTCTGTCGGTGGCGGCGTCACTAATACGCCGCCGTTTTTTTTTTGTTTTTTTTCTCTCTTTTTTGGTTATCGATATCGACCTCCGGGCTTCAACCGTCATCCCGGCTAATCTGTTTCTTAAAGATAAATACTGCTCGCCATGTATATCGGTTCGTAGGAAGGAGAAGAAGAAATTTTTCTTGAATTAAAAATTCTACCTTCCACTTTAAAATTCTGTTCATTTTTCTTTCTGATTTTTCGGATGAAAAGAGGTAGGTAAAAGAGCATTAGGCAATTCAGGATGTTATCATAGGCAGCGCAATCGAGCTGCCTAAGTAAAGAACAATGTTGGCACAATATAGTATTTATTTTTTTTTGTGTTTTTTTTCCATACCAGGGCAACTCGTATCGAAGGAGTTGTCGTAGAAACTTCAAAAAGGGCTCATTCGATTGGAAATTGGAATAGCTAGTGCCCCTTTTAATAGTCGAAAGTGATTGGAAGGCAGCTAACACCCCTTCCACGCCCACCATTTCCCCAAACACATCCAATCAAAATTTTAAGATAGCCATTTTGTTCAGAGTAACTGATTTCCAGAGAGAAAATATGTTTTTGAGGAGATTACTCCCCCACAACCCTTAGGGCAAGGGTTTTAAGTTATGCCCTGGGGGTATATAAGAACGATGTTGACACAATGTATTATTTATTAATTTTCTTTTAGACCAGGGCACTTCATATCGAAGAAGTTGTTGTAGAAACTTCGAAAGGGCCCATTCAATTAGAGATTGGAGTGGCTTGTGCCCTTTTCAATAGTCGAAAATGATTGGAAGGCAACTAACACCCCTTCCACGCCCACCATTTCCCGAAACTCGTCCAATCATAATTTTGAGATAGCCATTTTGTTTAACGTAGTTGAAAGTTCTGGAAATTAGGTCTTAGAGGATGACAACCACCCTCACAGCCCTTAGGGTAAGGGTTGTAATTTATGCCCTGGGGGCATATACGGTGTTTATAGAAAGCGTTGTCGTAGAAACTCAAAAAGGGATCATTCGATTGGAAATCGAAAAGCCTAGTGCCCTTTTTAATAATCGCAAGTGATTGGAAGGCTTGACATTTTTATAGTAGAGATCGACGTGGGTATAATGTATCATTTTTTTTTTTTTTTTGTTGTTGTTTAGACCAGGGCAATTCGTATCGAAGGAGTTGTCATAGGAACTTCGAAAAGGGCTCATTCGATTGAAAATAGTAATGGCTGATGTCCTTTTTAATAGTCGAAATGATTGAAGGGAAACTAATCCCCCTCCGACGCCCACCCTCCCATTTGCCTTTATGTTTAAAAAGTAAATGTTGCTTTAAGATTAAATAAAAATGCACTTTGTTAATGCTAATTCCCAATAAGGCATCTCAGCAGTATCCCAAGAACGACTGAGGGTATTATGTTCAAACTTTCGGGGCTTCTTCTGCTCTTAAAATTTGACCAAATCAAAATAGCGTAAGTGTATCCAAGCTATCAAAGAAAGTAAACAAATTTTTTTGCGAATGTTTTCAACTTTTTCATTTCAGATCAACTAGAGGAGGTATGAAACTAAATTAAACACTACTATTTGAT
Organism: Artemia sinica; assembly: GCA_027921565.1. Taxonomy (NCBI): domain Eukaryota; kingdom Metazoa; phylum Arthropoda; class Branchiopoda; order Anostraca; family Artemiidae; genus Artemia; species Artemia sinica. Next base: position 43,923,425 of record CM051261.1, on the reverse strand, counting down.
TCCAGATTTTTAAAGGGTCTATGTTGTTAAAAATTGCTGAAATTTTTTTTCCAGCATACAATTAGCAGGCCAAACTATAAATTCTTAAAAAAACGAAAAGATTTAAAGTATTATTTTCTTTTTCCCTGAAAAGATTATGTCAATATAAAACGAACAGAAATTAATTAAAAAAACTGTTTCCACAAAATAAGTTTTTCAAAGAAAAGTAAAGAATTCCATTAAACAAAAAAATGAGCAAAATTAAAATCAAATAATCTACCAAGCGGGAAACTACCACAAATCAGCATCGATAAATAAATGAAACCCAAAACGAACAGAAATTACAATAAATAACCGAGTCAAACTCAAAACGAGCAGAAATTAACATAAGTTGGGCTCAAAACCCATATGCCTTCCCAAGGCCAAAACATAATTTGCACTTTACTGAAAAAAAATACAAATGAATGTGCATTGTCAGTTTAATAAACATATACTGATATTTAGTAATTAAAATGTTAATATTATTTGATTTATTAAAGTTATAAAAGTAAAAACATTTATATTTTTTAAGTTTGATATTTTTATATAAATATAGTATTATATTTTTTAACTTTGACTTGAAACGTGATAACTTGACCACTTCTTTCAGAAAAGAATTTTGGAGGGTTATTCCGTGTTGATAAGAAAAGAGGGTAAAGGTGCAGTTTAGTTCCTCCTGTAGTGTAGAGCGCAGGAGCCCTATGGTAAAGGTGCAGGTGTGTTCTCCCTTATAAAAACAACTTATTTCAGCAGATACAAAGAAGAAGCCCATTTGCCATTTGCGGCATTCTGTGGGACCCCAATGTCCAATGCTAGTATCAGATCCCGCGATTGGCAGTTTACGCTCGTAAAGTTCTGGCTGTACCGGCTACAAGTGCCCCAGCTAAACGGCTTTTTAGCACGACAGGACTGATAGAGACTGCAAAAAGATCAATGGCTTCAGGCACAGTGAACAAACTCACTTTTGTTACATCAATTGTAACCGAAGTGATGTAACCGCTGATTTAAAATTGTTGGTGTTGTTAAGCCATGGTATCTGACTTGTATACAATGTTTTTTCGATGATGTTATTTGTTTTGTTTTTTTTTTTTTCACTTCCTTTTCGTGTGTATTTGATGAACAGGAGATGTTTGAACTTCAGACTTTGAAAGTTATACACACATTAGCCCAAATCATTAACAAGAAGTAAATGACTAAACAAGGGATTTTATAGGAACAATGCGATGTTAAACATAAACACAACATAGGTTTCCCTGGGTCTAGTGGCTAAAAATGAGAATTCTACTTGGTCTGATCGATGGTGAACATAAACACTTTCCGCACGGCCCAACAAATTCCTGTTTTGTCATATTGTTCTTGTATGTTTTTAGCCAACCATTTAAAAATCCTTACTAAAATTGAGGTTGAAAGTGCTTGGTGAAGTGGAATTTTTATTATTATTTTTAATCAGAAAAGTCGGCGCGCCGCCGCCGATACTAAATCACACATTCGCCGCCGTCATGTCGACGTGGCGCGGCTTCGGGGACTAAGTAACAATAGCTTTGTAGCTTTGCAGATCAAAAACAGGATACTTTCTCCAAAAAAAGGTTCATGTCTACAAGGCTGCTTGAATTTGAAGGGTGTTTCTCTAGTCATGAGCAATATAGAAGGGTACACCCTGTGTGAATTCTTTAGACTGCTTAAGGTGAAACCAAGATAGGCGTAGCTCCAGAATTTTTATTTGGGGGGGGGGGGCAATACGGGTCCCTATTTGGATAGAAAAGGGGCACGGTCTATATAATGATTGTTTTCTCCAAATTATTAGGGTGGGTAACTGACCCCTTGCCCCCCCACTCCTGTGGAAACCAATATCAATAATAGTTCAATCCTCTATTGTAAGGCACCTGGGTAATGCTTTGATGAATGATTTGTCTGAAATGTCGCTTGAAAATGAACGAGAAGCTGCACAGTTAGCAATTGAAAAAATAACGAAAAAAACTGCTTTGGTCTTATTTTGAAGTTTGTCGTAAACTCAAGAAAAAAAGGCCTTAAAATGTAATTTTAGGCTCCTTCTCCTGTAAAGTTCTGGTTTTAAAAATTTTTCCCTCGTCGAATGGATGATATTGCCCTTTATGGTATCGATCATTTCAAGCTCCTTTCGTATCCCAAAAGAATATTAACGTGTTTTTTTCCTTTTTTTTCAAGAAAAAAAGGCCTTAAAATGTAATTTTAGGTTTCTTCTCCTGTAAAGTTCTGGTTTTTAAAATTTTTCCCACGTCGAATGGATGATATTGCCCTTTATGGTATCGATCATTTCAAGCTCCTTTCGTATCCCAAAAGAATATTAACGTGTTTTTTTCCTTTTTTTTCAAGAAAAAAAGGCCTTAAAATGTAATTTTAGGTTCCTTCTCCTGTAAAGTTCTGGTTTTTAGAAATTTTCCCACGTCGAATGGATGATATTGCCCTTTATGGTATCGATCATTTCAAGCTCCTTTCGTATCCCAAAAGAATATTAACGTGTTTTTTCCTTTTTTTTTCAAGAAAAAAAAGGCCTTAAAATGTAATTTTAGGTTCCTTCTCCTGTAAAGTTCTGGTTTTTAGAAATTTTCCCACGTCGAATGGATGATATTGCCCTTTATGGTACCGATCATTTCAAGCTCCTTTCATATCCCAAAAGAATATTAACGTGTTTTTTCCCCAAAAAACGGAAGAGGTGGTCGTCTACACTCCTGATTGACATTCCCAGCTTGAACAATAATTAATATCAAGCGATAAAGACGATCAGCTGTGTAGTTACTGGTTATAGGCCACATACCTTAGATTTCAACTTCTCTGAATCGTCAGATTCCGACTTCTCTGAATCGTCAGGTTTTCTAAACAAGAAGTAGGCAACTTGGCAGATAATATATGCTGCACCAGACGCAACAACTATCCATCTTGCCCATTCTTCACCTTTCATTAGAGTGCCAAGAAAAATGCTCACCACTAAAAAAATAAATCAAAGTTTGTGTTTTTATTTTTCATGCTGATTCACGGTAGTTTTACGCTGAAAAAATTATTTGACTGTATTTCTGCTCATCTTTGGGTTAATGTATCTCTTTACTTTTCTTCGAAAAACTTCTTTTGTGGAAAAAGTTCTTTAAAACTAATTTCCGTTCGTTTTTATTTGACATAGTGGTTTTCATTGGCTAAGAAAAGAATATTTTAAATAATTTCGGTTTTTCTCCATAAGAATCCAGATTTTGGCTTACTATTTATATGTTGGACAAATTTTGCAATAATTTCTAATAATAGCTGGAAATAATAGCTGGGTTAAAAATCTGTTTAATCTTTGGGATTTCATAGGGCTGACAGAATTCTAACCCCCATCACGTTACATCCTCGACTATGGAGAAATATAAATCAACTATCCCTCTCCACACGCCCTGTAAGTTTCTGAATAAACATATCCTGACAGTTTTAAATTAACATCCTTAGTCGTTCCTGAGAATTCACAGATATGGCCTATTGACAAAACTGGATGTACATAGAGTCAATTCGTTTACTTTAACATCCCAAAATACATACTCTGAAGGTCCAACGCCTGAGTTTTTCCTGGGATACTGCACAGACACCCTTTTAGCAGCCTGAATATACATTGTTTATTTTCATTGAGTTTTACACCCCCCTTAACTTTCCCTGAAAGTCTTAGTAGTAGTAATAGTAGTAATATTAGTAGTAATAGCAGTAGTAGCAGTAGAAGTAGTAATAGCAGTAGTATTAGTAGTAGCAGTAGTAGTAATAGAAGTAATAGTAGTAGTAGTAGGTTATTAGTAATAGTAGTAGTAGTTGTAGCAGTTGCAAGTAGTTACAATTGCGTATGGCCTCAGTTGCAGCTCCAGTTTGTCATATTAATATGACAAACATTCAATATAATATGAAAGTTTGTCATATTATATTGAATTAACAGTCACAAGTAGTTGCGGTCGTAGCAGTAGGTTAGTAATCGTTAATAGTAGATTAGTAGTAATAGTATTAGTAGTTGCAGCAGTTGCAAGTAGTCACGATTGCTTGTAGCCTCAGTTGCAGTTCCAGTTTGTTATATTAGCAGTCACAAATAGTCACAGTCGCAAGTAGTTATAGTCACTGTTTCAAGCATTCATAGTCGCAATTACTTACACTCGCAGTTGTAAATAGCTGCAAATGCAATTAATTGTTGCAGTCATAGTCGCAAGTAGTCGCAATATTGATTCCAAGTAGTCACAGTCGCAGTCATAAACAGTTGGAGTCTCAGTCACAAGTTTTCACCGTCGTAAATACTCACAGTAGCAGTATTAGCACTAGTAGTAGCATAAGCAGTAGCTGTAATAGTAGCAGTACTAGAAGTAGTTGTAATTGTTTAGTAGCCCTGAAAGGTTCAATTTAATACTAAGCCGTTCCTGAGGTATTGCTGATATACCCTTTTCACAACCCGTATGGATGTAATGCGTTTTGATTTTGTTCAACTTACACCCTAAGCTAACATCCTCTGAAAGTTTCATTTTAATCCCCTTAGCCATACCAGATATTTTGCAGATCCGCCTTTTTAACATCCATATCTAATTAAACGTCATCCTCAGCATGCCATCAAAGCCTTTATCGGTTCCTAAGATATTGCAAATATGCCTTCATGTCAAACTTGGATGAACATAGTGTCTTTTGGTTTAGTTCAACATGTCCAATAACATGTTCTGAAAGTTCCAGCATCTGGTATATTGCAAATACAGCCTTTTGACAATCAGTTTAAGCATAGAACCATAAACTTTCACTGAAAGTTCCTGCTTAAACTTAAACTTTAAGTTTCATCAACATAAACTTTTCCTGAAAGTTTCTACTTTTTACCCTATTCCAGTCTCAAGATGACCTATGCCGTTTTGGTACCCTGGATGCACTTTAACTATTTTGATTTAGTTTAATAGTAGCAGCAGTAGGAGTAGAAATAGTAACAAAAGTGGTAGTAATTTTAGTAAACCGGACAGTTTTTGCTTCATAGCCTAAGGAATTTCTGAGATATTCCTGATACACCTTTTTGATAATTTACATGTACATAGTGTGCTTTAACTAAGTTCAATATACCCTCCCCCCCAAAAATATCACCTGAAAGTTTAACCTTAATATTCTAAGCCGTTCCTGAGATACTACTCATACGCCTTTTGACAGCCTGCATAAACATAGTGTGTTTTGATTTTGCATAACGTCCCCTCAACAGTTTCTGAAAGTTTCACCTTAGTCCCTTTAGCCATAGTAAAAGTAGCACTAGCAGCAATTGCAGCAGTAGTAATGCTACAACTGGTAGTAGCATCATACATATATTGCCTTTTTATTAGTTAAAATTCCTAAGATATTGCTGATACGCCCTTTTGACAGCCTGCATGCACACAACGTCCCCCTCTCAATTTCTTATAAATTGTTGCTTAATACCCTTAGCCTTAGTAGTAGTATTAGTAGCAGCAGTGGAAGTATTAGTAGTATGCACATAGTGTGAATACTACTATAGTGTGCATACCCCCCCAACAAGTATTGAAAGTTTCAATTCAATACTACAAGCTGTTCCTGGGATATAGCTGTAATGCCTTTTTGACAACATATATTGACATAATTTGTTTGATCTAGTTCAACCTCCCTCCCTAAATTCCCCTAACATCATCCCTCTCATCTGACTAATACCTGAGTGCCCCATCTGTATTTAATTTATCGAAGTTTCAAATAAGGCGATGTACATCAAATACGGCTATGCAGAAAATTCAACACGTATGCAATTAAGATAAGCAACAATTAAAAAAAAGTGCGAAGAAAAGGTTAATAAGTAAAATATAACTGAAAGCAAAACTGCAAAACTGAGGATAAATTTTGACTCCCCTCCCCAAAAAAAGAAACAATACCGTAAATATTTTTTAAGATTTTTAATTTGTTTTCCTTTCTAATTTTCGCATTCGAAGGAATACGAAAATATGCCTGCGTTTTCGACAAAGTTTCCTTCGCTTCCCATAGTTCAGGCTTCGTAATCTGCCCACCTCCCAACCATCCAAAAGCCCTGCACGTGTCCCTGTTTTAGATATGTAGGCTACTTTCTTCACAAGAATTTTCCGCCTTTGGATAAAGTTTCGCTGCATCGTGAGATATGTAACATCGAAACTCCCTTTACCTAGAGAATTTTTTTAAGCCAAATTTTAAATCTGTCGAAAAATATTTCCACTACTTGTAATCTTGTTCTCACATGTCAAATCATCATTACATAATCTGACGTCATTCATGTCTAAATTCTTTTTCCCAATGAAAATTTTACGGGTTTTTCTCAACTACTTTAGAGATATTTGCTATCTTTTATAATGACAATTTCCTACAGATGTTTTCTTAAAGTTTCGTTAAATTCGTCTTCAGTTTGTGTAAATATATTCGATATCAAGTTCTATGGTGTTTGTATTTGACATTTATGTTTCCCATTTTTATTTTTATATTTTTGTTTCCAATTTTTGTTTGCATTAATGCAGGGCTAGGGAGCCTCGGTCCATCTTTGCGGATCAGAAATGACAGGCAAGGCCTGATATAGTGTTGTTTTTTTGTAAGAAATTAAATTATATCATGCTACTCTATTCTCCTTGGCCCCTTAAGTTCTTCAAACAGCATCTCCGATTTTAGCCCATACTATCGTAGACGAGTCCAACTACCTCAAAGAATGACAATATAGAAATAAATTTCATCGAATTTTTTACCAAACAATTAAAACATTACCTGATTCAGTCAAAACTATTAAATACCAAGAAGTTGACGGAAGTTCATAGAGCTGAATTGAAAATCGAGGGGGGGGGGGGGTGTCATAAAACGGGCTCTAAAAAATTAAATACTCATATTCAAAATCTTTATGGTGGACTATATCGTTTTTTCATAAAGACAATTCAACATGGCCTTTGGCGCATTTTACAGCAGTATTTTTTTTGCTTGTTTTGTGGTGTTTAACTAATAAAATCCTTCTCCTCGTACAAGCACTCAGGCATCACTACTACTCAACATAAAAGCCTGAAATAAGACTGTCGATTTGAAAAATGGATTTTAAAAAGTGACCTGCTGACGCATAGGTGGAATATTTTTTTGTTTATTCGACACAAATTCGAATAAAACACAAAAAAAGGCAAGCTTTACAGAAAATAAAAGGAAATTCTTAAAATGCTGATACAAAAATGGTGAGGTGGTGTAGAGACTCAGTAAAAAATCACTCACTTCCGAGAATGAAAAGTAGGTATCCAGTACATGCATGAACGACATTGAAAAGCCATCTTTTAGGATGGTCTGGGGCTGGACGCAACATCGACCCAAGAGGCTGCAAGATTGCCAATACTGAAAAATAACAAGAAAATTTTATTGCATAGCCAAGGCATTAATGTATGAAGCAAGTACAAAGCCTATGCCATACGGCTCTACGTCATTCTCATTTGTTCAATTATCTACTGTACATAACATATCTAATATTTGTCTGACTCATGACGCTTTAAACAAATATCTATCCTAAACAGCCATGGGAAAATCAGTGAATCTTGGTTTGCTTGATTAGGGGAACTACACACACGGTATGTTTTCTAATTTTAATCAAAGAATATACAGTTTTTGAATTTAAATGCCTTTGACCTTGTAACTATTAGTTGAAATGATAAGCTGCGCACGAAAATGTTTAAAGACCATCGCTAGATCACATTAATCATAGGCAAGCAAATAATCCGCTCACAACATGCTTATATATTTATTGTATGTTTAGTGTACGCTTATATTCAATAATCCATGGTCTAATTTTTGTATTTCGCTGGAATTTAATTTCGGGGGTGGATAATTTCTCAGTCCAAGATTAGCGAAGGCTAAATGATGCTTCCATTATTGCGTTGATTTTTCTTCTTGTTCTCTTCTTTGGAGATTTTAAAATCATTTTAGATTTTAAAATCACGTTAGATCCTCAAAGTATGGTCTAACATCTGGGACAACTAAAATCAGTACTTCGATACCTGGGTTAGGCCCTTTTGGATCTAAAGTCGGAATATCAATTTTCTAATTTCATCCTGGTGCCCAAGAAATATAAAGGCATCTAAGCTTGGGGAAAGCGATAGCTCCCAATAGGAAATTGAGAAAATATGTCTGTCCTTCCCCCCTCCCCTCCAATACCAAAAAGTCTTAAGTCTAGAATTAAAAGTTAATTTTACTATAAGGTAAAAAATTAAACATGGTTACTCTAACCGTGGAAAAAAGGAGGGAAAAATTTGTCAGAGATTTCTGTCTTAAAAAAAAGAAAAAAAATATCTTCAAAAACCGTAAAACTTATTAATACATGTATCCCAGGAGCTTCTTATAGTCTAGAGCATACTATCGCACCATCTATTTTCCTTATTATGTTATTTAGGATATCCGAACTATCAAGCTTCTATGTAGAATTTCGATACTTTCGTTTCCCAAGATTAGCAGGCCTCTGCTGGGCACTGAAGATTCAATTATAGAGGAATGAAAACATAAGAGGTGTTAACCCTGAACTAAAGCTTGAAGTCGATACCTAGCACCATTAATACGCATAAACTGCACCTTATTATTTTTTTTTTCACGTAGACACGTGACTTGTGTTTCGAACGGAATTGCTTTTTTAAACGCAAAAAAAACATTGAAACTCACGACCTATACGAATTCTGAAAACAGAATTATACGAATGATGAATGCCAAAAAGAACTAGCTTCAAAAAAATGGTTATACCAGGTACGTTTTCTTTAAAGCGATGTGGTACCTTAAGGAATTGCCCTGTTTTGTTCATTGTAAACTTTTGTAGTTTGTGTTGTCACACTATTAAGAACTGATTGGGCAGTCTCGCCACGACTTGTAGATTTTGGATAGCAGACCCGAATGAACGACAGAAAACTAAAAGCCAACACCGACTTTTCCAGAAATTTTAGAGAAACGATTTAACTTCTCCTGTTTTGTCCCAGATATTAAGATTTTCAGATTTAATTAAATTTACATCATTAGAAACTGGGAACTTTATTTTTCTATTAGACGGAGCAAAATTTTCTTTTTAAAGTTGAGGAAAGGGTAGTCCCTAAAAAAATGTTCTAGCATACCTGTTACGAAAACGTTAACAATCAGCTCAAAGGAAATATCATTTCAGTAATCCGGCAGCTTTGCGAGTTCCCTGTGGTGCTGTACAAATTCTCTAGTGGGCCCTTTGTCTTTTAGACACTCAGCAGACGCTGCGGCTCACAAAATGATTTTTAAGCTAACGACAATAAGATCACTGTTGATTTGTATTATAAATTCAATTTAGCGCAAGTGCTAATTTTTGTGTCACACGCAAATAATTTCTTAGATTACGCTGCCTTTCCATTTTTTCCTTTGCTGTATTGCGTGTTTTCATCTTATTATTTTTCTGTATGTGTTAATTTTCTAATCAATTTTTTTTTATTGATTTATCAACCTTGATATTCGGGTGATATCTTACGTCGACGTTTTACGCAAGTTTTGCAATGCAATACATTGTAGTGATAGACTTTTCTTGAACGTTTTCTTCAACAATTTCCTTCAACACTGAATGAATATACCTTGAACATACCTAAACGTTCAAGATTGAATGAATAAATGAAATTCCTTTTCCAGATTCTTATTTGTTTATTTTTTTAGGGTCCTTCCTTATTCTTTCTATATCGCCATGACTCTTAAATAACATTTTTTCTCCATATGTTAAGATTCCAGTAAAAAGATCCCAAAATTCAATTCAGAACCATTAGAAAAATTCTGAGCATCTGAGCCCCGCGGAAATGAGGGAACTTTTGCTGAATTATTATCTATCTTCTTACTAATCTTTTATAGTAATTAATCAAGATCATCAAAAAATGGATGTTAAATCTAATGAATGAGTTCTCAAATTTAATTTGATGGAGAATCAGTGAGGAATACAAATCCCTTAGATAATCAAGCCAACAAGAAAACTAACGCTCTCAGTGGATAATTCTTACCAAAAACAGTTGATTGGGGTTTAGATCATGGGGAAATGATACTTTCATTTAGCTTTATATGACTCAAATCAACTGAACTTAAAACCAAGAACTTTTTAGCTAAAGAGTTCCGATAAAATCAAGAAATTTTCAGTTCAATGGTATGTGCCCCATGCATGAGTTAAGATATAAAAAATAACAAGGTTTAAAAGTGAATCTTGATAAAAAAAAACAAAAACAAAAACTAAGGCCTCGTTGCAAAACAGAGGTAAGTATTGACTCGATGCAAAATTAGGTAAGTTGATTAGGGTAAGGCTATAGAATTATAGGCTATAATTCTAGCCTATAAGGCTATAGAATAGATACGAAAGCAAATTTTCACCCGTTTCAGTGCAAAACCTACAGAGGCGGCTCCTGAAGCTCATTAAGCCACCTTCCAAGGGAAATTCTTGCTATAACCCCGTGTTCAGGAAGCAGACTTTGTCTTTTTATTGCTGATATAGGTTATAATTGATTAGATGATATCAGAATAATTGTCATGTATGATCGCTTTCAATATATCTAAAAGAACCTAACAAAACGGATGGTAGAATATGCGTACTAATCTATTTTCATAAAATTCCTTTTATTTAAATATTTATACCAAAATACGGTAAGCTTTATCAAGCTTGTCGAACTTGTCACACTGTTGCCAGATGTTTAGTTGAAAATACTGAAATAACCAAATCTTATTTTAGTGACAAAGTTATTTATTCTTCTGGATGTTATTAAAGCTATGGAGTAAAATGAAGGGAACAAAATGAGAGCAGTAATTGATTATAATGAAGAGCATTTGTGGTAGTGGTGGAAGTAAAGGTAAGCCGTTCACATACTTCAAATATTACATGTCATTTCGAATGTGCAGGGGACGCATGTACTCCATTTACCCGAAATAAGTCCATGACAAGGGCGCAAATTCACGAATATGTTGGGGGAGGAGGAACTTATTTCAAAATCTTAGAGGGGCAATTTTCTTTTCAATTTCTTCCAATAAAAACACCAAAAAGGGTATTTTTCAATGAAAATACCAAAAAGGTGTGTTTTTTATTCTAGAAGGAGGGAATGTAGGGGCAAATGCTCCCTGTCTCCCTCTCAATTGACTACAGTGGTCCCTAAAACATTAAAGATCTTGCACTATAAAGCTTACCGGGAATTAAAAAAATAACCGAATAAAATTTAAGATAGAATACTACGTTTACTGCAGCTAATCACCAATCGCCACACAAAGCCATGTCAGTTTCTTGGCTGTGATTGGTCAAGGCTACTAATTATGAACAGTTGCAGACATATTCGTTCTTTAGGGCGGCGGCTCAAAACACGAAAGAAATAAGTTTTTAGGCAAAATGTTCCTGGGACAGGGGCGGATCCAGGATTTTTTTTAGGGGGAGGGCGCAAAATAGGTTGATCCGAGAAAAAAATTTTAGGGGGGGGGGGTCGCAAAATAGGTTGATCCGATATACTTGTGTTATGAGCAAGTTTAATCACCGCAAACTTGAGTTAATTAAGTAAATTACACTACTTAAGACTACGCTAGGGGGGCGCGCGCTACCTCGCCCCCCTGGGTCCGCCACTGTCCTGGGAGTAGTTCTTCAGACCAATTTAATAAAAAGGGACGAACTGACCAAAATTTTACTACCTGTGAATTAATTCATATTTTGGCCGGAAATTAATTAACGAAAAAAAAAAATCGAAAGTGCATGATGACGGAGGGCCCCGGCAAATGTTAATCAATATTCCACCGATGCCATCATACTGTGGTGGGCTAAAACAGCATTAGCTTGCGACAAAATGAGCAAAAGTGTTTGAAATAGTTATCCCTTGAGCTTGACAAGAATGAAAATCAACAGGTTCTGGGAATAAGTTAGCAATAAATGCCAAATTATTTCCCTATACTAACCTGTTATAATGACTCCCATGACTGCATGACTATTCGCAAGTTGATCTTCCACATTGACCCAGCCTGCTTTTGCAATAAATATGATGATGAAAGAACATGCTGTCAAGGCTACAGCCACTATAGCAAGTAAACGATGCAGCTAAAAGAGTAAGAAGAAGAAGAGAATCAACTAAGGCTCTTTTGTGCATTCTGAGAACATATTGTAAGGGATAAAATATTACTTTCTTAAGCATTAAAGGATGAGATCACAATGATACACTTAGGGAAGGGTGTCACCTCATTCTTTGGGACTGACATTCAGGGGCGTCGTTTGGGGGTGGCAAGGGGGGCAGTTGCCCCCCCCCCCCCACAATAATGTGGAGAAAGAAATATTATACATCCCATGCCCTTTGACTATCCAGATATGGACCGCTCTTGCCCCCCCCCCCCAATAAAAATGCTGGAGATTCGCTCCTGCCGACATTGAATATGCAATACGCAAACCAAATCATCCACATCCGTACAAATATTGTTAAATAAAAATAGGATAATCATTTTCTTGAACAAGACTTTAATATATGAGCCATTTATAATTCATTTTGGTTGACACAAATTTGTTTTTATCTATTATAATGACAATAGTCTCGATTGGCTTTGAACTGTCTATTCCTAATGATTTTGTCCAATAAAGAGGATTAGCACCCAAATTAATTGGGTACTTATTAGGTTAACTTTTAGGTTATTTGACAATGACTAACGTTTTCTTTAGAAAAAATAAAGACTGTGCTATTCACTAGATATCAAGCATCACAAGTCCAGCAAAATTCGTTAGACTGGGCTACGATGGTATTTGCATTCAGAACACAGAATATAAGGAAAAAGAGGTTGAAGAAAATAGAAGCGACACTTAAAAAACGAAAAAGAAACAAAAAATGTGCTGGAAAAACGGCTACCTGTCTTTTTTTCGTTTCCCCCAAAACAGGTAGGAAAAAAGAAGAAAGAAAAGATTCAGGAACCATGGTGCCGACTGGTCGTCTCAGCGTGTGCCCAAAAAATGCTAGTGTTCGTATTTTTATGATTACCGAAATATTTTTCTATGAAGGCAAATTATTTTTCAACACTCAAAAGAAAGAAAAAAATTTGATTAATTTCTAATTTGTGTATCCACCCAGAGGATCTTCCCCAATTTAATACCCAATGGCAAAACAGGACACCGAATATCAAATAATTGTTATAAAAGCCAATTTGACTAACTACACTGGTATTTTTAAAACACATTCTTTTTTCAACAGAAAAATAATGAAAGTTATTTTCATGTGAAGATTACAATAGTTTAAACTAAACATGTGATTTATTTCTTTCACATCTTTTTGTTTTATGGATTTGGCAGCTCGGCCCCCGATGTATTTTACCTAAAGAAAAACCTGTCAGTTTTATCCCCGATACCATGCAAGGCTCCTGATTGAAGTGTATGCTGCTACTGCCTCAATAGGGGAGCAGCTTTGCCATCCAAAAGCAAAATTGATTTTGTATATTTTCTACAGAGTTGAGCTTGACGTAACGCATATCAAAAAGTTCACGGTGTAATGAACTGTAAGTAAAGAGCGACCTGTACCAATAGTAACTGGAACCCTGAAACAAAATTTCGGAAACGATATATGCATCAAAAGCATCTCCATTTCATCTTGATTCCAAATATATTGAATTTATTAAGCTTAAAGGTACCCGTCAATAAGTATTAGCCAATGCTAACTTTCATAATTTCAAAAAGAAGGGGATTTCCCTCAGAAGGGATCCTTTCGTGACAACAATGCATCATTCAAATTCTTAATTTAAAAGATCCCATAAGCGAATTCTCAAGCCTCTAAATTCGAAAGTAAAAAGTTTCATATTTTCAGTGTTATATTTTAAGCACGTTTGACTATTGTATTTTTTTTTATTTTGGGAAAGATTTAATTCTAACAAAAATCACGAGCAATAGAACCCAGTTAATCAGCCAAAACTGATCAAGGTGCAGCCGGGTGCCATAGCGCCGTCACGGTCACGGTGCCCATAAGAACAAAATTGGCTTTGCGTTAAGATTAAAATTGGCCATTATTACCAGAAAGGTCAAAATAAAAATATTGCTCCAAAGCAAGCATGACCATGCAGCCCCCGGGAAAAGGCTAAAAGTTTTCAAGAAGCTCACTTCCTATAAAAAGCATCATAGATAAATCTTCAAGGAAAAGTAGGTTGGTTATACATGTGTAGCCTAAGGTTTGTTCTATTAGATTTGTGTAATTTTATTAAAAAGTAATTTTAGCAAAAAGCATCCCCTCTTTCATGGAGACGAACAAATCATGCAAATACATATTTAAGACCCAATGGCAAATTCATAAACTTTGGGAGAAAGCTAGCATATTTCAACATTTTGAATGAGATATTGGGAGAAGGTTTAGTAGTGCATGAGTCAAGGATTGTGTGCCTTCTTCTCTCCTAAATAAGACAAAAGCTACGATCACGGGGGCTGTTCAAATTTAAACCAATGGCCACAGAATACTGGAGGAGGCGAGATGTTCCATTATGCAGAATATGCCACTACTTTGAAAGTGAAAATAGTTATTTTAATGAGAAATATTTAAATATACAGAAACTATGTTTTGGAAGCAAACTTCCTGAAATACCCTAAATATTCTACTAAAAACGAAAAGAAATCAAATTTAAGAAACACTTTTTCAAAGAGTGACGAGAAAAAAGCAAAAACGAGCAGAATTTTTCCTGTAAATGAGGGTGGTCATACATTTTTGCTGCATAAAACAGAAATTTGTACTTAACTTCAAATCAGTTTTCATACCTAGGGTGTAAAGTTTCAACAAGTGGTAAATGGGAGGCCATATTGATTTTAATGGAGAGTAGAGGACTACAGGCGATGTAGAGTTTATTAAGAAGTAGTTTAAGGAATATAGGCCTGAGTGAAATTAAGTTAATGAAAATGATTTTCAATTGTAGGTTAAGGGCACTGTTATGTAAAATTTGGGAATTCAAAAATAGGAATAAGCTAGGAAGGATTCAGTCAATTTTCTTTAAGAAATTGCTAGGTGTAAGCAGTAAGTTTAATGGATTAGTTTTAAGGGTGATTTGGCACTGACAAATTTAAGAGTAAATAGATTAGTTAGTATGGTTAGGTATTGGGAGAAACTGGTGTCTCTGCAAGATTATAGTCTATTAAAGGCAGGATACCAAGAGTGCTTGAGTGACACGAGGAAAGGTTGTTGAGCAAACCAAGCAAGATGTATTTTAGAAAGTTGAGGAGAAGCTAAGCAGTGGAATAACGGAGAAGGGTTAGCGCTAGAAAGGGGAGTGGTTTCCAAACAGGAAAAGGATTATTTAGAGAACTAGAAAATCCAAAAATGGTATTGTGATATATTAGCGTCCCCATCTCTCTCTATCTCTGTAAATTAGGATTAAAGAAGCTTGGGGAGAGGAACTATATTTTAAGGGAGGGCTTAATAAGAAGGAACTAAAGTGGGCAATATCAGCAAGGGGAAAAATTTTACCATTTGGTGATACGAGAAAGAATCTGGGGAGGGCGAAGTTGGATATACGTCCTTAATTTTGCCCAATGTGTGGGGATGGGAGGATGACTTAATTCATTTTTTGGATTTTTGTTAAGAATTAAATGGTCGGGAAAATCGGGAAAAAAGTGGGAAATTTTTCCGGGTGGAATACAAGAGAAGAATGGGTGGATATAATATTAAATGGCAGAAATTGTATGGGGATTAAGAAGTTGAGTAAGTTTGTTGGTACAGGTATGAGACATAGGGACAATTTCGTGTATTGTTTTTTGTAATTTAATCTGGATTTAAGGGTTTTTATTCGGCTATGATTCGTATAGTATTATATTATTTGTATTAGTCCTGGCCCGTAAAAGCATTAGAGTTAATAAATCTCATGTGATACCACATCGTATATGTGAAGTTAAGTTTAAGAAAACAAAATATTTTCTTTTTAAATGAAAGGAAAGATTAGCATTAAAACTTAAATCATACAGAAATTGTAGTATATAATAAGGGATATTACCGTCTCAGCCCCTCAGACTTTACGTTACTACCTTTTTTTCTCAGATACTTTTACTCAAGAGCACCGAAATAAGCGCTTAAAGGTATAACACTTTATAGCACTACTTGGAAATTGTTCTCAATCTGTTCTTATTTGATTATCCTCACTTGCATTAAACACTTAAGTTTTCAATTTCAGATTTTTTTGAAAGGTCATTTGTATGTAAACACTTGAGAGCATCAGTTGGCTATGTATGCTTAACCATGCTCATAGTAAATTGCTTGCCAAATTTTGGCGTAGAGAATTGGATTGGAGGTTGAGAGGTTAGCAGCCCCCCATAACATGGTGTAATCTCTGTTTGTTTAAAAAATGACATTCATTTTTACTTTCATTTGAAAAAAAAACTTTGTTTTTTACTCAATATTTTAGTAACACAGTATCTGAAAAAAAAACGAAAAAAAATTTTGCTTTGTTTCATAAACAAAAATTCTCATTTCTTTGGGAAATTTTCATTCCTTTGTCACTAGTTCCCAGGGGACAACAGGAAACATTTGGAAGCTCACCACTGGGAGGAAAATTAGCCGATATTTTGGGTTTGACTTTCATTTAGAAATTTTCCTTAGGAAAAAACACGCGTGGTATATAAGAGGTTGTTTAAAGCTAGGAGTCATTCGGCCCTAGCTTAAGCTTATATATGAAAAACTAACTGCAAACCACGGTGGTAAGCTGAGTAGCTTCTTCCCGTTCCAGGATTGCTTGTGTTTGGGCAACAGTGTAGTAATTGGGACGATAAGCATCCAAGCAATTGTCATAAGTATCCCATGGCAGGTGATGAGTCCTTGAACGTCTCTGGCATTTACTTTTCCGTAATCATCCAGATCTACTTTTTCACTACTTACTGCATATTCCCAATGTTTACGGATTAAACCTGAAATATTTAAAATAACAGTAATTAGCCAACTTAAAAAGATTTCTTTCAGTAAAATTATACCGTATTTTCAAGTATGTTCCGTTGCACTGCGTTTCTTTTGTACCTTTTAAAAAGCACACATCTATGAATTCCCGCTCAAATATGCCACCGCCTATGTTTCTGAAAAACTGGTCGGTTAAACAAAATCTATGGGAGACAAATCGGTCGTTCCAACTCAACATTTCGCCTTTGCCCTGGAATTCAAGTATTCACTTCGAAGTCTTCTACCATCAAACCGTCCGTGGTAATAAAGTGATTAAAAGTAATTGCCTGCATGTAGAAAATATACCATCTTTTTGGGGGATTGTGTATTTTAGGTTTTTTTATAAGGAAATTAAAACTTCTAGCACCCTTTATAAGTTACCAGAAAGACTGAAGGGGCTTTAGGCTCTTACCACGCCCCCTTTTTCCAAAGACATCTGGTTAAAATTTTGAGAGAGCCATTTTGTTGAGCATAGTTGAAAGGTCCAGTAACTATGCCTCTGGGACTGTAAGTTATGAAATTTGCCCATTGTTTACACACAATATTTGTTGTTTGAAAATACACAGAGATTTTTCGAAGGGAAGGATTTCAACGGAGGGTGTTTTCCTTGGGGAAAATTTTCCACGAGGAAGAGAGAGTATGGGAGGAACTTTCCGTGAATTTTACACTGGGGGAAGTGGCCAAAATTCACAAACAGGATTCTTTTTATTTATTTTACTTTCTCTTTGGCGACTCAATTTTACATGTGTAGATGTTCCGGGGCAATTGACCAATGGAAATTTTCTACGGAGAGGGAATTGTCTGGGGATATTGTCGCATGAGGAATTCTTGACGGGGGAATTTTCTGCGGGAAACTTTCTGTTGGGGAGGGGGGGGGGGGCTTTATTGAAAACCAATTTTATTACAAATAATTTATTTTGTACTTAATATTGAATATAAACATTAAAATTACAGTAAAGTTTTGAACTGATGAGCTTTCAGCAATTAATATCATTATACATCAAATATTCAGTTTAATTTATTAGTTCTTTCTAAAGTTGTTCAAGACGAATATAGTTTCACTACAAACAATAGTTTGGATACTGCCCTCTTCCTTAACTGTAAATAAAAACCAAAACCCTACTGCGTCATTGGTGCTTAACTGAAAACGAATTATATTACAAATATTTTCTTTTCCAATTCTTACAGCATTGAAAATAAAAATAAAATTACAGTGAAATAAATTCTTGAACTGATGGATCTTTCAACAATTAATATCATTATACATCAAATATTCAATTTGATGTTGTTTATACTTTCCAAGACTCTTCAAGACGCATATAATTTTCAGTAAAGCGCCAGACGCAGTAGGTTTTAGACTTTTACAGTGAGAGAAGGAGGCGATACCCAAACTCTTGTTTCTAGTGATTTTTGTTCGTTTAAAGCTTGATTTGCATATTCAATTTAACTTTCACTCATTTTAATATTTATTTATTCATTTATATTAATATCTATTGTATGTTTGTTTGCATTGATTGTTTATTTAATTTCTGTTCGTTTTAAGTTCCATTTATACTTTAATAGCAAAATATTTTTTTCGTTTTAAGCTTGATTTTCATATTCAATCTAAGCATTACTCGCTTTAAGATCTATTTATTCATTTATATTATTACTTGTTGTATGTTATTTGCTATGATTGTTTATTTAATTTCTGTTCGTTTTGGGTTTCATTCATTCTTTAATAGTAATTTCTGGTCGTTTTGAGTTTGAATTTTAACAGGTATTTGTATCTGCTGAGCTTAAGTTTAAAGTGGCCTTTACCTCTCTTTGAAAAACTTATTTTTCGGAAAGTTTTTTTTTAAATTATTTTTTGTTCGTTTTTAATTGCAAAAAGTTTCAAGTTATTAAAAATTCCCTATTTCAAAATCAAACTTAAAAAAATCAAATGTTCATCAAAGTATCAAAACTGATATCAAAGTACCAATATCAAAGTGAAAAAATGGGTTTGTGTCAACTTCGGAGTTTTTATTATCTGATGTTTGAACTATTTTTAACAAAATGGCTCTCTCAAAATTTTATCGGATGGGTTTGGGGAAAAAAGGGCGTGGGGAGGCCTAATTGCCCTTCGGTCTGTTTTGACTCTTTAAAAGTGAACTAGAACTTTCTATTTTAAATCAAATGAGCCCTCTCTGAAGTTTATACGAGCATCCCTTCTATAAGAACCATATATGCCCCCAGGGCACAACTTGCAATGCCTGCCCCCGGGCCCTGGGTGGTTGTATCCACAACGGAGTTTTTTTTCGATCTGACCTTTGAACTATTTTTAACAAAATGGCTATCTCAAAATTTTTATCGGATGCATGGGGGGGGGGGAAGGGGCGTGGATGGATAGTTGCCTTCTGATCTCTTTTGACTCTTAAAAGTGGAACAAGAACTTTCAATTTTAAATAAAATGAGCCTTCTCTGAAGGTTATACGAGCATCTCTTTTACAACAGCTGTATATACCTCCCAGGCATGACTTACAAAGCCTATCCCGGGGCCTGAAGGATTGCGTTGACCCCGGAGTATTCGTCACATGATCTTTGAACCATTTTTAAAAAAATGGCTCTCTCGAAGTTCTTATCGGATGGGTTTGAGGAAAATAGGGCGTGGAGAGGGGGGGGGTCTAGTTGCCCTCCGATCTCTTTTGACTCTTAAAAAGTGAACGAGAACTTTCAATGTCCAATCATATGAGCCCTCTCCAAAGTTTATACGAGCATCCTTTCCATAATAACTGTATATGCCCCCAGAGAATTACTTACGACATCTACCTCCGGGCCCTGAGGGGTTGTGTCGACCCCGAAGTTTTCATTATATGATCTTTGAACTATTTTAAAAAAAAATGGCTATCTCAAAGTTCTTATCAGATGGGTTTGAGGAAAAAAGGGCGTGGAGGGGGGGGGGGGGGGCTAGTTGCCCTCCGATATCTTTTGACTCTTTAAAAGTGAACTAGAACTTTCAATTTCCAATCATATGAGCCCTCTTCGAAGTTTATACGAGCCAACCCTCCATAAGAACCACATATGCCCCAAGAGCAATACTTACAACGCCCGGCCCCGGGCCCTGAGGGGTTGCGTCGACACAGGGGTTTTTCTTATCTGACCTTTGAACTATTTTTAACGAAATGGCCATACGTAAAGGAGTTTTGTTATATGATCTTTGAACTATTTTTAACAAAATGGCTACCTCAAATTTTTTATCAGATGTATTTGGGGACAGAGGGCTTGGGGGGGGGGGAGCTAGTTGCCCTCTGATCACTTTTGACTCTTAAAAAGGGCACTAGAACTCCCGATTTCCAATCGAATGAGCCCCCTTTGAAGTTTATACGACGACCCCTTCTATATAAAGTGCCTCTGGGAAAAAATAAATTGGAGTGTGGGGAGGGGGGAGGCTAGCTGCCTTCCGATCACTTTTGACTCTTAAAAAGTGAGTTATAACTTTCAATTTCAAATCAAATGAGCCCTCTATGAAGTTTATACGAGCATCCCTTCCATAACAACCATATATGCCCCAGGGCATAACTTACAACACCTATCCCTGGGCCCTTGGGGGCTGTGTCGACACCGGAGTTTTTGTTATCTGAAGTTTCAACTATTTTTAACAAAATATCCATCTCAAAATTTTTATCTGATGCATTTAGGGCGTGGAGGGGGGAGGGGGGTAGGTGCCCTCCAATCTCTTTTGACTCTTAAAAAGTGAACAAGAACTTTCAGTTTCCAATCCAATGAGCCCTCTCCGAAGTTTATATGGGTATCCCTTCCATAATAACTATATATGCCCCCAGAGCATTACTTACAACACCTGCCTCCGGGCCCTGGGGGCTTGCGTCGACATAGAAGTTTTCCTTATCTGACCTTTGAACTATTTTAAATGAAATGACTATTTCTTATTGGACGCATACGATAAAATTCGTATATGTCCAATAAGAGAGTCATACTTACTCCTACCATTTACTCGTGTCACAGCTATTTAAACATTTGCCTCTCAATTACTTGGACTATCTATCTTGGCTTTTCTCTTTCTACAATTAGCCATGTCTTGATGCAACCTACTACAAAATACTTGATAACTTCAATTTTGTCCAATAATATAAGAATTTTATTGGATGGGCTTGGGGAAAAGGGTGTGGGGGGGGGGGTTGTGCTAATTGCCCTTGGATATCTTTTGACTCTTAGAAAGTGACTTAGAACTTTCAACTTTCAATCAAATGAGCCCTCTCTGAAGCACCCTCATAAGATCATAAGAACCATATACGTCCCCAGGACAACACTTACAACGCCTAACCCCCAGGCCCTGGGGGGCTGTGTTGACACCGGAATTTTTGTTATCTAATTTTTGAACAATTTTCAAAAAACTGGCTATCTCAACATTTGTAGCGGATGGATTTGGGGAAAAAAGGCGTTGGGGGGGGGAGGCTAGTTGCCCTTAAATCTCTTGACTCTTAAAAGTGAACTACAACTTTCAATTTCCAATCAAATGAGGCCTCTATGAAGTTTATACGAACATCCCTGTCATAAGAACCATACATGCCTTTAGGGCATAATCTAGAACGTCTTCCCCCGGGCCCTTGGGGGTTGTATTGACACGGGAGTTTTTCTTATCCGACCTCTCAACTATTTTTAACAAAATGTTTGTCTCAAAATTTTCGTCAGATGGGCCTGGAAAAAGAAGACATGGGGGGGCTAGTTGCCCTCGGATCTCTTTTGACTATTAAAAAGTGAGCTCGAACTTTCAATTTCCAAACAAATGAGCCCTCGCTGCAGTTTATACGAGCATCCCTTTCATAAGAACCATATATGCCCCAGGGCATAACTTACAACGCCTGTCCCCTGGCCCTGGGGGGTTGTGTCGACACCTGAGTTTTGTTATCTGATTTTCTAACAATTTTTAACTTAATGGCTATCTCAAAATTTTTATCGGATGCATTTGGGGAAAAAAGGGGCGTGGGTGGGGGGGGGGGGTTATAAGTTATGCCCTAGGGCATAACCTATAACCCTTGCCCTGCAGACTGTGGGGGAGTGTCTTGCTCAAAGATATAATTTCCAGAACTTTCAACTACGTGTAACAAAATGACTATCTCATAATTTTGATTGGATGTGTTTAGGGAAAAGGTGGGCGTGAGAGGGGGGTTAGTTGCCCTCCAATCACTTTCGACTATTAAAAAGGGCACTAGCCCTTTGAATTTCCAAATCGAATGAGTCATTTTTGAAGTTTCTACGACAAATCTTTCTATAAAAACCTTATAAACCCCCAGGGCATAACTTAAAACTCCTGTCCTGAGGGCTGTGGTGGGAGTGTTCTTCTCAAAAACATAATTTCTATCTGGAAATCAAATATGTAGAACAAAATGACTATCTCAAAATTTTGATTAGATGTGTTTGGGGAAATGGTGGGCATGGAAGGGGTGTTAGTTGCCTTTCAATCACTTTTGACCCTTAAAAATGGCACTAGAACTCTCGATTTCCAATCGAATGAGCCCCCTTTGAAGTTTATACGACGACCTCTTCCATATGAAGTGCCTCTGGGAAAAATATAGGCAACGCTATAGAGTTGCCTCTGAAAAAGAACTAAATTGCATGCCTTAGCCACATGTTATTTTGTGAATTTTTTTTTCATATTAAACCAGAATATTCAATTTTAGGCCTTCTAAGCTTACCATCAATTCATGTAGATATTTTAGCATAGTAAACTATGCTAAAAAAATAAAATAAACTACAACTTTACATAGAAAAGCTAGTAAGAACTTTACAAGTAAATCTTTTTTTTACATAAAAAGTTAGTAGGCTATAGTAAACTACGCTAGGATCAGCAAAAAAAGATAAATAAATAAATTACCTTGTTCGGCTGGGCCTGCTGCAACCATTATATGGTAGTTAATACCAGATATATCAAAATTTTGACCATTATGAGTTATCCTACCATTACGCAAAAATTTGCAGTATATGTATCCGTCTTCAAACTTCACATCTAGTTTTTCAATACCAAGATAGGGCTGAAAGAGAAGTACATTCAAAACTATTAATCCTTGGTTTATATTGAGAATTGCTGTAAATGAAATGTACATTAGAATCTTTTCACCCGAAGCCTGAATTAATAAAAGGAACTAGTGCAGCTAATCACACTCAAATCATAAGTATAATCTAAGTTTAGAAGTTTTACCTTCCCATCTGATTCTATGCTATCACAAAGCCTTTGCCGTGTTACGTAGGATACTTACATCGAAGTAATCCTGCCAAAAGTAAATGGAGATAGAGCGTATCGAAACCAGCTACAAGCCTTAATTCCTACCTTAACCGTAGCACTTTTGTTCTCTTACATGTCACTAATGTCATTAATGCATTATCATTACTAAGGCTCTTCTTTTTACTGAATTAAATGCTTGTTGATAATCTGTAAAAACTGAGGACTAAATGGGTCTGATGACTCCAATATTTGTCAATTATTAACCTAAGACTGAAAATTTGATCTCTTACTCTCCCTTTCCTAAAACAATACTATTCTTCTCTTAGAACTTTATCTAAAGTATTTCTATGTCTAAAAAGAATCATCCTAAAATCACTAGATACATCCCCTTTTTCAATAATAGTATTAATAATCTTCAATAGTCTGTCTCTGACCTGTCAACCTCCATATTTCAAAAACTCATTTACCACACTATCAGCACCGGAGGCCTTAATACTTTTAATTCTTTTAGTACTTTCTCTGACTCTTCCTTCAAGAATAAATCTTCAATCACATCCGTATTTTCGCAAACTTTTTCATTCTTTTCCATATCATTTCCTACTACTTTATCGTGGTATAGCATATTCTCAAAATGGTCTCCCCATCACTCTTCAACGCTATCCTTAGCGCTAAAGGAAACCCGTCCTTATCTTTAACTGGGACAAGTCTAGATTGACTGCTCCCTCTGGCATTTTTAACATATCAATACAATATTTTACTAATACGACGTCTGGCAGCATCTTCTAGACCTCCGACCCTTTTTAGACCACTTCAAACCTCCTTTATTCATATTTTAATACTTTTTCTACTTTCGGCTAATGCTCACATTATCTATCACTCAAATACTTCTTGTACAGCCCCCTCACTTTTCTACCATGCCAAAACTGTTTTCACTTATAATACTAGTCGCGTTTCTAACTTTCCTCTATAAGATACCATCTGCTACTTCACAAACTATTTCCTTAAGATTATTTCTTCTAAGAAAATCAGTTGAGATGTTCAACTGACTACTGAATATTACTTGAGTGATACTTGAGAATTACTGCTGCCATTGAAGTAAATTAAATAAAAAAAAAGTTTTTTAAACTGAAAGTAAGGAGCGACATTAAAGCTTAAAACGAACAGAAATTATTCCGTATATTAAAGGGGCTGTCCCCTCCTCAACGCTTCGCTCTTTACGCTAAAGTTTTTTATTGTTTTAAAAAATAAAGTTGTGAGACAGAGTCAAACTTTAGCGTAAAGAGCGAGGCGTTGAGGAGGGGACAGCCCCTTTCATATACGGAATAATTTCTGTTCGTTTTAAGTTTTAATGTCGCTCCTTACTTTCAGTTTAAAAAACTTGTTTTTTTTTTATTTAATTTCTGATCGTTTTTTAGTTAATGCAGCTTTTATTTTGGCTCACCGTCATTGAATAAGTAAACAAAATTTGTATAAAAATTTTACTTTTCTTTTGCTAAATGGATGTCTCTAAATTTGGTTAGGACGTAATTTACAAATTAACTTACGTAACTAACTTCTATATTCGTATATTTTTCTTCTGGCAAAAAATACAAAGTTGCAGATTTTTGCAGATATGAGCTTGAAACCTATGTAATAGGGTTTTCTGATACGCTGAATCTGACGGTGTGATTTTCATTAAAATTCTTTCACTTGTAGGGGATGTGTCCCCCCTCTTTAAAAAATCGGGTAAATTTTCTCAGGCTCGTAGCCTTTGATGAGTAATACTAAACTTAATAAAACTTATATATTTAGAATCAGCATTATAAACCCATTCTTTTGATACATTTATTGACATCAAAATTCCGTTTTTAAAAGTTTCGATTACTATTGAGCCGTATCGCTTGTTTTTGTATTGTCTTTTTATTACGTATATGTTATTACGTATATGAGGGGGTTCCCCCCTTAGTCAATACCACGCTCTTTACGTTAAAAGTTTAAAAAAATTTAATTCACAAACCCCTGAATCACAAAGGCCGTTTAATTAGAATAGATAGCTCTTTTGAAAGCACTAAAAAAAAAAACTGTAGCGTAAAGAGCGAGGTATTGACTTGGGGGAGAACCCCCTCATATACGTTATAATTTCTGTTCGTTTTAAGTTCTAATGTTGCTTCTTACTTTCAGTTGAAAAAAACTTGTTTTTTTTTTTAATTTAATTTCTGATCGTTTTTTAAATAATGCTTGGAAATCCGGCGTCCCCTTCCTAGAAATGTCCCTTACCCCAAAGAAACATCCTCCACGGAAAGATTCTCCCGAGTAACCCCCTCCTCCAGCCCCACCCTCCAGAAAAAATCCTTCCTGAAAATGTCTGTATATTTCCCAATAACCAATAAATAATGCTGGCAAGTCCGGCGCCCCCTTCATGGCAATTTCCCTTCCCCATGAAAACTTCCTTCATGGACAGATCCTCCATCATAACCCCCGACCCCCCCCCCCCCACTACCAGAAAAAAACCCTCCTGAAAACTTCTGTATACTTCCCAATAACCAATACATTGGGTAAAGTTCATAACTTTTAGCCCTCCCACCGGGGACTTCGGGGGATTAAGTTATCCTAAAAGACATAGTTATCATATTTTCGACCATGCTGAACAAAATGGATACTCAAAATTTTGATCGGGTGACTTTGGGAAAAAAATGAGCGTGGGAGGGGGCCTAGTTGCCCTCCATTTTTTTTGGTCACTTAAAAAGGGAACTAGAACTTTTAATTTCCGTTCCAATAAGCCCTCCCACGATATTCTAGGACCACTGGGTCGATACGATCACCCCTGGAAAAAAAAAAAAAAACAAATAAACACGCATCCGTGATCTTTCTTCTGGCAAAAAATGCAAAATTCCACATTTTTGTAGATAGGAGCTTGAAACCTCTACAGTAGGGTTCTCTGATACGCTGAATATGATGGTGTGATTTTCATAAAGGTTCTATGAATTTTAGGGGGTCTTTCCCCCTTTTTTTGAAAATCAGCCAAATTTTCTCAGGCGCGTAACTTTTGATGGGTAGTACAAACTTGATGAAAGTTATATATTTGAAATCAGCATTGAAATCTGATTCTTTTGATGTATCTATTGGTATCAAAAACTCGTTTTCTAGAGTTTCGGTTACCATTGAGCCGGGTCGCTCCTTACTTACAGTTCGTTACCACGAACTGTTTGATAAAAATAGCCCATGGGCATCCAGGTTTTTAAATTAGATCAGGTTGTCAATATGTCTAGGTGGGTTATCTTAGGACTAGAATACGGTATAAACAGTGGTGTAGCAAGGTCTTGTGACACCCGGGGCGGAATTTCAACTTGTCCCCCCCCCCCCCCTCCAACAAACATTTAAATATAAACATATTTTTTTATGGTGGAAAAATACAATTAAAAAAAAACTATTTGAAGTGTCTAAATTAAGGAGTGAAAGGAAAAGTAAATTGCGTGCTATATAACATTAGTATAGGAACATTTTAATCTTAATAACTTATTAACATTATTATCATTATAATCTTATACATATTAACATTATTATTGCAGTATCAAACAACACAATTTTAATTCGTGGCTTATATTAAGTAAGGCTAAAATGGGCAGGGACATTTATTATAAACGTTTTTAGAGGAAATACAAGAATAGCTATAGCTTTCGTATTTTACTATAGGCCTATCCGTGGTTTTTGTACTTTGACTTCAAACACCCAGGTGATTGAATTATATATATATATATATATATATATATATATATATATATATATATATATATATATATATATATATATATATATATATATATATATATATATATATATATATATATATATATATATATTATATATATATATATATATATATATATATATATATATATATATATATATATATATATATATATATATATATATATATATATATATATATATATATATATATATATTTATCGGTACGAATTTAACAAAATGCACTGTATTTAAAACCCATATTTTCATTCAGCACCTCTTCTTTTTAACTTTAATTTCTGTAAACTTAGAAATAGCCTTATCAAGATATATCTTTTTTGCTACATTGTTTTCAATAGATAGCATGGTTAAGCTCGATAGTCGAACTTTGCTCATAGTAGATCTGAAATAACTTTTAATAAGCTTGAGCTTAGAAAAACTCCTCTCCCAAGAAGCAACAGAGACCCATAATGTCAGGTGAAACCTTAATGCTAAAGTTAGATTAGGAGTCTGGAAGCTCATATTCAACTATAAACTGCAGTAGTCTCAAAGAACTCCACTTTAGAGCCACTTCTTCAGGAACGTTTGCCGCTTGTAAAAACCTCCTCAGACGTGGAATCTCATTTAACATGTCTGCTGAAGATATTTCTTCTTAATTCTCAACTAAACAGCCCACTAATTTTAGCACTTGAGTTTCTGAACACTTTAGCAAGTTCCTGGTCTCCAAGATAGCAAACCGAAGTGATATTCCTTCCATGCCTTGGCAATGCGTGTTGATTTCTTGTTGAAAGGTGTCAATCCACTCTAACATCGATATTGTTGGTTCTTCTTCAAAAGTTAGAGGCTCGTCTGCAGCTTTTTTTCCGGGCATGAGTTTATTTCTTCTAATATTTCTTCGTTTGGCTACGGTAATACCCAAAGGCCCCGGCAGAAAATTTTACAGTGGGGAGGCAGACGCCAAAATAGCAGTGGTGGTTGGGTGACAGTTTAGGTGGTTTAGGGCACCAAACTACGACTTTACCCCGAAAAGGACGAATATGCAATCAATTTAAAATCCTGAGAAGCTAATTGATTGAAAAATATCAATGACTATATTTTAGGCTTCCCAGTTGCAAAAGAAGTAATGCCACACGGTGACAGTAGTGGATTCAACAAGTTGATCACTTTATTTGTAATGAAATTAGACTACGTTTGGTGATCTGTAATTGCGCATCAGCTATAATGAGGGAGGGGCGAGTAATTGTTTAGGTTGTGGTAGGGTAGATTCCTACAAGAGTACTTTCTAATGAACAAACTGCTTACTCTTCATGAGGCTTCAGATAAATGTTGAAAGAGGTAGGGGGAATGGGAATTAATTAAAATGTTTCTCTATACAGCTAAAATGTTACATTCCCCAATCTACCAGCACAGAGGTGGAAAAGACAAGGCAGGTCATCATCAGCCCCGCCCGAAAATTTCTTTGGGGTGGCAAATACTGCTAGGAACTTAGTTTTCAGCCATTTCAAATTATAATATTTTTCTTTTTCTATCTACATGCAGTACTTCAATGTATTTAAACAAATGTATTTAACGTACTTATCGATAAGAAAATCATATTTCAGAGATTGTGATGGCTTCAGTTATCAAGAAGATCAAAAGTCTCACAGAATTTCCGTCCATACAAACAATAATACTCTTTTTCATCCAACCGAAATTCTTCAGTAGTAATGTTAACAAGGACTTTTCACCAAAATTACAATTCCTCACCAATTTTTAAGAATATTCAAATTTAATCCAAAATTGACATTGCAAATTTAAACGTAGGATGTACTTATCAACGTACAATTAATTGATTTACACATTTTAGAAGCAATTAACCAGAGATTTAAGGGACCCATACCTCAAGTTAAATCTTGGTTAGGCCTGGGTATGATTTGGAAAACAATAAGAAATGAAATAATAAAGAGCTTTTCAACTAAAAGCAAGGAACAGATTTGAAACCTATTTGAACAGGTTATTCTTTGTATGAAGGGGGCTGTCTCCTCCTTACCTCCTTACTGTTTACTGTGAAATTTGGCTTTTTTCCAATTTTTTTAAAGAAAATTTGCAATTGACAAAAAAAGATTTTTCAAAGCACTAAAAAACTTTTGTTTAATGAGCAAGGTATTGAGAAGGGGGCAGCCCCCCGTTATATACAGAGTAATTTTTATTTGTTTTAAGTTTTAAACTTGCTCCTTACTTTAGTTGAAAAGCCTTTTCTATTTGTTTAGTTACATTTCATGAAACGCAGAAAAAAACGATCAATATTTCAATGATCTCTGTTTGGATTTTGATGGGTAATCAAACAATTCGTGGTAACGAAGTGTAAGTAAGGAGCGACAGGGCTCAATAGTAACCAAACTCTAAAAATCGGAATTTCGATGCCAATAGATATATAAAAAGAATTGGTTTATTATGCTGATTCCAAATATATAAGTTTCATTAAGTTTAGTCATACCAATCAAAAGCTACGAGCCTGAGAAAATTTGTCTGATTTTCGAAAAAAGGGGAAAGACACCCTTGAAGTCATAGAATATTAATGAAAATCACACCATCAGATTAAGTGTATCAAACAACCCTACTGTAGAGGTTTTAAGCTCATATCTGTAAAAATCTGGAATTTTTCAAATTTTGCCAGAAGAAAAATCACGGATGCGTGTTTATTTGTTTGGCTTTTTTCACAGGGGTGATAGTATCTACCCAGTAGACCTAGAACGTCGGGAGAGGACCCATTCTAGCGGAAATGAAAAGCTCTAGTGGAATTTTTAAGAGACCAAAAAATTGGAGGGTAACTAGACCCCGTCCCACACCACCTTTTCCCAAAATCGTCCAATCAAAATTTTAAGATAGCTTTTTTGTTCAGCATAGTTGAAAGGCCCAGTAACAATGTCTTTGGAGATAAAATGACCCCCTAAAGCCCCTAGGGAAAGGTTTTTAAGGTATAAGGTTTACCCTTTGTTTTATTTGTTATTGGGAAGTATGTATACATTTTTCGGGTGGGGAGGGGAGGAAGAATTTTCTGCTGGGAGAATTTTCCATGGAGAGGGAAGTTTCCAGGGGGTGAACTTTTCAGGGGAAATTTTACACTGAGTGAATTTGCCAAAATTCCTATACGAAATTTCTGTATATGGCTTGCTTTCGTTTTACCGATTCAATTTTACGCGTGGAGATATTAAGGGTAATTGTCCGGGGGAAATTTTTGCCAGGATTAAATTGTCCAGAGGATATTTCTGTGGAAAAGAGGATTTTTTTGTGAAGGTTGAGCCAGGAATCTGCGTTATTTTAAAAAACAATCAGAAATAAAAAAAAACAAGTTTTTTCAACTGAAAGTAAAGAGCAACATTAAAGATTAAAATGAACAGAAATTATTACGTATATGAGGTGGGTTGCCCCCTCCTCAATACCTCTCTCTTTGCGCTAAAATTTAAATTTTGTACCAATTCTTTGAAAACGACTCCTGAAAAACAGGGGTTGTTTAATTAGAAAAATAAGTAACTTTTTTTAAAGTGCTGAAAAACGGTAGCATGAAGAGTGAAGTGTTAAGGAGGGGGGCAATCTCCTCAAATACGTAATAATTCCTGTTAATTTTAAGTTTTAATAATGCTCCTTACTTTCAGTTGGAAAAACTTGTTTTTTTTTTATTTAATGAAGCCTAGAGACAAACATTTTTCTAAAGGCAATGGAAAAAGTATGTCAATTAATGTAAAAGTATATAAAAGTGAAAAAAGTAAGCAATCACAAAAGATACACAAAATAACAGCCTACTTACAAAAACTAAGACATAAACTCCCAGTGTTCAGGTCTGCTGAGCAATGCCGAAGCGTTGGACGGATATTTTTTAACAATATTGACAGTTTTGAACTTGGTTATCAAACACCAAAATATTTAACGCCCTTTAGACTCAGTGTTTATAAAAAGTAAAGCATTATCAAAGAAATTTGCTCAAAGTAAAACATTAGAACTAAGATTAAGAAAACCAAATAAACATTTTTAATTCAATATTTTTAATTTAATTTTGAACATCAAAAACCAATATATTTGACACCTTTATGCTTCATAACTTTAAAAAATTAAATCTTTTCAAAGTGATAACTAGATAAATACAATCACTCCTGGAAATAAAATGGTAATAAAACACAAAAACGTATCCGTTCAGGGGGAAAATACAGAAATTCCCAGCATTTCGTTCAGGGGAAATATTTCTGATTATAGTGGTTATATACTGATTATAGTGATTACAGTGTTCATATAACAACTAATGGGAACTCTTGCAATGCAAGCAAAAGTTGACGGCATATTTTTGCCGAAATTGCCCATTATTAAGTTGTTTTCCTTGTGTTTTCTATAATTATACGAACTTTTTTTGTGTACTAATAACTGCACTAATTACTAATAAACAAATACATATTTAGGATCACCATAAAAAGCTGATTCTTTGATTGAATATTATCAATAGTTAAACTCTTATACTTTCGTTATTAACAATGATCATTATTTACTTACCATTCATTACTATGAAGATTTTTTTTGCTCTAACCAAATCATATAGAAAAAAATGATTGTGGTAAACTGGAAAGGGGTCACTCGGTCGCAAATTAGAACTTTTATTTTCCTTCTTAAGGGTCAAAATCTATTGGCAGGCAGACAACAATGGGGCAAAACACATTTTTTCCACGGTTGTCTCTATTCTGCTCTCTTTCCTTTGGTTTCCTTATAATTACTTTTTAGTCCCAAATTTCCAGGGGGACAATGCCCCCCCTCTGCCGGTGCCAATGGTAATTTCCATCTCATCAAAAATAGCTTTTGTAAATTCCATTCCCTTTCCCACAAGATCATCTCTATTATCATTCAAAAAGACCTTTAAACTCCTCATTTTGATGAAGCACTTTTCGAAAACTTATTTCAATAATTTTCAGGTATTTTTGGGTGTGGTTGACTTCTTCAAGGACATTATTCCATAAACATAAAAAGCAAAAAAATGAGAAATCCGACATCGAAGTCGACAAAGTTTGAGCTGCTCTTCTAGTGTCGAGTGTTTCTGAAGAGTCACAAAGTTTCTCAATGGTATTGACAATCTTCTAAAAGCATTTAAACACTGGCTTAACAGCTTCATAGTGAGCACTTCACCTGGTTTCTACAAGTCATTTGAACGTAATTTCAACATTTGCCAAAAGGACATTCCATCTGTGTTTTGAGCATGAGAAAAAACGTACAACCTTCCCAAAGTACCAAAAAACGTCACACAGGAAGGAACTGTAGCAAAAGAGTGCACTCCGCAAAGATTTTGTGAATGGTTGGCACAAGGTACAAATTGCTTTAGGATTAAGCTCACGAATCCTAACTTGCACTTCTGAATGTACTCCAGCCGTTGCTGGAGCGTTGTCGTAGCCCTGCCCTCCGCACATTGCTATATCCAGACCATTTTCTTCAATTGCATTAGAATATCCTGTGTAATGTCCACGGCTCTTTTTCCTGTAAGCTGATAATAGCCTAAAAATGACTCTTTTACTTCATTTTTCTTGTTCTCAATGTGCACGTAACGAATACTTCACTCATTTGATCAATGTGCGAGGCATCGGCTGTGTTGTCAAACATTATACTAAAATACTTTGTCTTTTTAATATCAGTTAAAATATTTTTCTTTAGCATACCACCAAGAAGTGAAGAAGATGAACTCATTTTGAGTAATAGGAGACAAATAGCTCGTCAATACCTTTTGTGTCTTTGACTGCTTTGAAAGTTCTAGTTTGGTCAAGTGTTCTCTGAGTACAGGATCATACTTTGATAACAGTTCAATCAACTCCAAGAAATGCCCCTTGTTTTCTGATTGCACATTTTCCCTGTGCCCGCGAAATGGGAGATTTTGACCAGCTAAAAACAAAGTCGTATCTAACAGTCTCTTTAAAATGTCTCTCAATTTTCGTTTTTCTGTTTCAGCAGCTGCCTGGTTTTCTTTATCAATTCTTTTATTGGCATTTATATTTAGTTGTAAAGTTTTAAACTAACAAAATTTAAACTCACGGCCCAACTGTCTAAAATAACTCTCTTTGCATCGATGCTCACAATTACAATGAGCGTAAACGCGTTCAAATGAAATTCTTTACCACGAGTCACAAGAGAATCTTTGATGAAATGATATAGTCTTATAAACATTATGCTTTTAATAGTATAGGAAGAAAGGTCAGTAATTCAATGATCTATGTCTGGGTTTTGATACGTAGTAAATAATTGGGACAACTTTGGAAAATAGTTAAAAAATTATGTCAAGTTAAGTGAAAGTGATAGTTACTAGGGGTGGATTGTCACTAGTGATAAATCGCTAGGGGTGGCAACCCTGAACGAAAGGGGATTTTTGGGGAACCAATCTTTCTTCGAGACGACGCATTTTTGGGGAAATCCTCAAAAATTCGGGGATAGTTGAAGCACTGGTATTTTCAGATAAAATCTGCCAACAAAATTTGCTAGGCCATGCAAAGTGCCAAGTAGTATTGCTGCTATGATACCCACTTTTTGCAAGGCGGAGCACAACTTGTTTTTAGACAGTTTAATACATAAATATGGTATTAAAATACCATATTTATACTTATTCCAATGTTTTGCTCAAGAGCTTTACTTTTCTATGTCAAGAAGAGAGAAAAAAAAAAACTCACATCGGCAAGCCGGAAGTTATGGTGCCCATCATTGTAAGACATTGTCACGTCGTTAATTCCATCGACGACAGTACACTCTGTGACACTATCTTGGTCCATTTTCAAATCATTTGAGAACCCAACAGCAACATAGTTGCCTCCTTCTCTTAGATACCCCGAAACCATGCCGTATAGTTCAAACTCATATTGGGTAGATGATGCGTTTCTGTAGGATACAAGAAGTGAACAGCTCTTTGATTCTGTACACTCAAGTGGGTAACCAAAACATCCTTTGATGTCCCCACATCCGGAGTATATAGGGTGAGAAAGATCTGGTGCTATTGTGGTGGGGGCCACAGGGATAGAGGGTTCATCAAGGCTTACGGCATATCTTGTATGGCTTGCATATCCCCCACCTTCGTGCGTCAGAACATTATCTAGAAAAAGATATGAATAATTTGAATAGAAAAAAAACATTTTGATCAAAAAAATGTTTTTTGATCAAAAATAGTTATGTTTATTTATTGAAAAAAAACATATCTCTCCCCCTTCCTCAGCACTCATATTATACGCTCAGTCCAAACATATTCTCTCTAAACCAGGGAGATAATGCAAACACAAATGATGAGTATTCTTCTTTGGCTGAGAGGAAGGGAGGATTATTTTGAAAGAGGGTAGAGGAGGGTTTTTGAACAGAACTAACTACTTTGGACCAAAAATACCACACTGTGTGCATTAAAAAAATTTATCAGAAATAAAAAGGCATAAAATAAGATCAACTATGCAACGGATGTTGATCTTATCTGGTTGATCCTACATAAAAAGATCCATAAAACAAAGTATAAGGTACTATTTCATTTGATGGGAGGAGTAGATTCAGTTGGAGCATTCATACCTCCCCTAAAACTTTTCCTGATGTCAAAGGGCTGAAATCCCCTTTTCATATTCATCTGAAGGACCTCTGATGGAGAGCTTGGAAATTTAGGTCTTCAAAAATGAGACGGCGAGGGGGGGGGATGCATATAAAAAGGTCTGATTAGCCTCCCTTAATGCGTGGTGCACACCTAAGTAATGTTGTATGGCCGTTCACAACTGCATGTACTATTAGGAAGAAATGCACCAGCGCACAGGAATGTAGTCTCTTCAATAGTTTTAAACCAATGAGCTACCTAGGAATTATATATCAATTCCACTTAGGCTCAATTTAGGCCACAGCTGTTATTTTTCAGTGCCAAAATAGCCCATATCAGCACTGTGCTCAGGCGTGATCTCTATTTATTTATAACCCACAAATGAACATTAGACATGACAATGCGGAGTAACACAAAACATGAACAAAAAAATCATTACGAAATATCACTAGGAAACAATAACCATTGTTATTAATAAACAACACAAAAATCAACCACCAAATCAATAAACAATAATCGTCGAAACAGCAAAGAACAATATCAATAATCATAACGGAATTATATAACCCGCAAATCAACATTAGAAATAACATTGTAGAGTAAATTCACTGTGTCCATTGTAAATTCATTAAATATTATGAATTCAATGTTTGAGCACAGAGCGGTGTACAAAGTTTGAGCCTTCGTTGAAAATAAGCCTCGACTGATATTCTAAAACGACCCATTCAATGCTATTATTCTTAAAAAAAGAAAAAAAGAGAAAAAAACAAACTTAAGTGCATCCGTAAACATCCTTCTTAGGGAAAACACGAAATATTGGATTTTTGGTGACAGATGGACTTTATAATGCAATTCACCGAAGATGCACCCTTTTTGAGGATGTTTCACCCCTTTGACTAAAGTTACTCCAAATATTCCATGCAATTTTTTTCTGCACGAAAATCTAAAATTAATGGATTTTCCACCTTTGGAGTCGACTTAAAAAGGGTACTTTTACACGTAATGTCATCAAAATTCTCTTTCTAGAATTCCGGTTTCTGTTCACACAAAACATGCTTGTTGTATAAAATACAGAAGGGCTATCATCCATTTTGCAACCATTCTTCCAAAGTATGGGATTTTGGGGAGGTGGGTATTCTCCTCCGTATCGATCAAAGGTTGTCTTAGGACCAATGGAAAAATTCGGCCCTAACAGTATAATTTAAGGGCTTCTGACAGGTCTCCCCTAAATCCCTCTCTCCCCCAAATAGCGGGTGGGCAACCATGAAACATTTTTTACGACAACCGTTCATTTTTATTGACTGCATCATCGTCATGGTTGGTTTTGGCATGATAGCTATAACCGAGCAAAGAATAGACCACGGTTCATAGTAACCAAAAATTTAAAAATGCGTTTAAAAAAAACCTCAAGTGAGAAGAATTGTTGCTAATTCTAGAGCGGTAACTATTATTTCAATTAATCTTAAGAGTAAAAGTTTATTGTGAAAACAAATCTATGGGAGTTTCGACAAGTAGCCATAAATTTCTCAAAATTGGCGTAGGATTGAAAAAAAAAAAATACTTCATTGGAATTGTCATTGTTGAAAACCTTACACGAAACTTACAAGCCTGCCTTGAAGAGCAAGAATAATCACTTTTTGCGTAAGTACCACTGATGTATCATCGTTTCAGATTATTTTTACAACGTCATAGAGCTGTTTAAGGGCTCATTTTAAAGTAAATCGCTATATCTACGTACATTTGTGAGCACCAAGGCATAGGATGATATCATTTCTGGTATGATGTGATATCTGAGTGACTGTGCTGCCTGGCTCCCGGGGGATCGTTCTATACTCTATCCAGCTAAAAAAAACTGAAGGTTTTTTTCTGTTCGTAAAAAACGAACCGCAGCCTAAAATAAACAAAACTTAAAACATTATTACTTTAAAGCTCCTCAATTCTTGCCTGGGAGCTTCCCGGTGCAAAATTTCTATTCCCTCAGGAACAAATGTATGAACTAGCACTAATTCGGCCTATGGAAATAGCAGGCTTTGTGCATATTCGTAGTTCTTAGCCGATTTTGGGCTGCGTAAGGGTCAATGATATCACGGTCTATATAGCAACTGTTAATTTTGTACAGACTTCTAAGCCCATTCAACTAAGTCAGAATGTTCCGTCGACTTAATTTGAAATGATATCATCACTTAAAAAGGGCACTAGAGCTCTGGATCAGCATTTGAATGAGCCCTTCCGATCTTCCACGATTCTCACTAAAATATGGCCTCTGGTAACCGAGTCGATGCCCTGTTTGATCTAAAATCGGGACAGTATTTTGCTAATTTCGGGACCAAACAAATATAAATAATGAATCTCGTTGGTTATAATATCTCCACCTCTTTACTTGATATTGGCCAATACATTACGTCAAGATGAAAATTGACAGGGACCCAAACAATTCTAAGGTCGGGATAGCTTGCTAATTCTGGTTCCCTGGGAAAATAAAAAAAAAGTATATATAGATGGTGCCCCCTTTAAGTAAAGTGGCACTTGGATTCTTGTAAAGTTTGACTCAAACTTTATTGTTGCAGTGGTTGGTCCTACTAATTGAGCAAATAGTTATTAGAAACAGCGCAGAAATCGCAAACAATCCCAAATTTGCATGCCTTTGGTTTATCAAATTAGCAATGATTAAACTGTTACATTACCAAAAGGGAGATATTTTCCTTTTTTGGGGTATCAGAATTAGTAAGTTGCTATCCCGATTTTAGACTCCTTCCACTCGCGGAATTTACAATTATGCAACTGCTACTTTACATAAAGCGAAACGCCATCTATTTAATTTTTTATTTTAATAGAGAATCAGAATTAGCATGCAGTTATCCCACCTTTAGCTTCGTTCGGGTCCTGGTCAATTTTCATCCCGGCATAATTTATTGGTCAATAGCAAGTAAAAAGGCGTAACTTTCTTAGGTAGCGAAATAAGCAAGCTGTTGCCTCGCCTTTAGATAAAAATAGAACTGACCAGGGTACCAAAGTCCCAAGATCAGACTTTAATTTTACCGAATTTCCACGATCAGTGTTTCGATACAAGATAAATCATGAATGCTCCTTCTTGTTCAGGACTACCCTATAGAGAGATCATCAGTCACTAAAGAAAATTCAAATCAGGAATAAATGCACCATTTTTGATTTAAGACTCAAAATAATTTTCAAGGCATGAGCAAAACTTACTCCATTGGGCAGGACCACTGGCAATGTGTACAAAAATATCTTCGTGAAGGTTAAATTCT
Source organism: Artemia sinica (assembly GCA_027921565.1). Classification (NCBI taxonomy): domain Eukaryota; kingdom Metazoa; phylum Arthropoda; class Branchiopoda; order Anostraca; family Artemiidae; genus Artemia; species Artemia sinica. The sequence continues at coordinate 43,885,793 of CM051261.1, read as the reverse complement.
ACATTCTGCACAATGTGGTAGCTTTCTCTTGTGAAACGGCAATACATTTCGTCATCTCTTATCCCAGCCTCAAGAAGCCTGATTCCGGTATGATTCTGAAATAGAAAAGGGGTCAGTTAAAAGTGGCATAGTTAGGTGTGGCAAATTAGAAACCGGTTTTAGTAAGCCCATACCAAATCTAACAGAAAAAGGGAATAAGGACTCAAAAGAAAAGAAATTTAAGAAAATTACCCCATGAGAAGTTCCACTTACGAAACCCCCCTCCCCTCAAAGAAAAATTTCCCCGCGGAATATTCCCCCCAAAAATCCCCTACAGGAAATTCCCCCTTCTCTGTTAAAAACTCCCCCGCGTATTGGTAATGATCGCATTTTTAGATTTAGAAGTATTTGGAAATTTCACCAGGAAAATTTCCCCTGTGGGCTATCTTCCCCCCGGAAATACCCGAGGAAAATTCGCTTCATTGGGAATCGAGTCCATAAATTGAATAACGCGATAATGCATTAAATCGATAAACATGAACATCGATTTTTTCAAACTTCATACTTTTCATAATAGAGTCGATCCCAGACTGAATGAAGTTGTTCTTTACCCTGTATTTATGTAAATTACCCGAATAATTTATTTTGATTACATATACAAAGAATCCGAAAAAGAAAAACATTTTCTGTATGTAAAATTGCTATAATAATTTAAAATTTGGAATATTTTTTTTGTAATTTCAGAAGTATTTTAGACGACCAAATTCAGACTTAAATAACCTGTCAATTGAATATCGAACTGTTTGATTACTGTTTTGATAAATGTGAATAATTTACAGGAAATAACTGTCAATATATTTATATTGCATTGTCTCCAATTGCATTAGTGTGAAAAGTATTAAAAGGGCCTTGAGGGAAACTTTACTCTAAAAATAACTGTACGAGTGTACTCCTCACCTTCTTAAAGTTCCTTGACGATCTGATGAACAACGTAGTAACGCATAAAGGACAGACACAGATACATTGAATTTTATATACATAGATTCCGTATTAAGTTATCTATATTAAAATGTTTACATACAAATTCCTTAAAATACACAATTCACCTCTCTTTCTACTTCTTTGTTTCCGTAATATAAACATTTTTAATGAGTTTTGTTTATTGTTTGTTTAACAGATAGGAAAATAAATCTAAAAAGGGAGGGGGGAGGGGTAGACGTTGAAATTCTGCCGCGGTGTCAGAAGACTCTCTCTCTTTCTCTTTTCTCTCTCAACTATTGTGTTTATTTATATTGTCTGCTCACTTAAGGTTAATCTACTTAAATTCTTAGACACAGACCAGGCGAATTTGAAACACGCCCATTTACAACCCGCTCACTAATAGATTCACCCCTTAGGGTGATTTATTCCTTGATTGTATTATGAGTATGTTGACTAAATGCTTGATCGGGAGATAATGCGAGTAAGCTGTATGACTCTAAGTGGCCCTCAAATATTGAAGAAGCCCCTGGTAATTTTTTGAGGGGGGGAGCTTTATTTATTAGCACGATTGTGCACGGCCTCTTTTGAATCCATCACTATAGCAACAAAAGAACATGCATTGCACCGATCTATTACCCATGGTCACTAACGTGACTATTGCGTCCTCCCCCCTAGGAGCCAAGATATAGCCCTAAGTTCTATACAAAGTTACTGATATTCTTTTTCAAAATACATTTTTTGCACTATGAAGCCAAAGATGATGAGAAAGGCGCCAAAAAATCATGCCAGCCAACAAAGGAAGCAACAGTTTTGTATAGAAATTAAATTAAAAAAAAAGTTTTTTCAACTGAAAGTAAGGAGCAGCATTAAAACTTAAAACGAAAAGAAATTATTGCGCATATGATGGGGGTTGCTACTCCTTAAAAACCTCGATCTTCACGCTAGTTTTTTAGAACTTTAAAAAAAAGGTTCTTATTGTTCTAATTAAAAGAACAGTGTTTCGGGAGTCGTTGTTAAAGAATTGGGACATAATTCAAACGTTAGTGTAAAGAGCGAGGTGTTGAGGAGGAGTAACCCTCCTCATATGCGTAATAATTTCTGTTCGTTTTAAGTTTTAACGTTGCTCCTTACATTCAGTTGAAAAAACTTGTTTTTTATTTAATTTCTGATCGTTTTTAAGTAATGCCGGGAAATCTGGCAACATCTCCACGGAGAAATCCCTCTTGCTCACAGATTTATTCTCTAGATAATTCAATCCTGGTGAAAATTTACTTCGGAAAAGTACCCTTAACATCTCCACGCGTAAAATTGAGTCGGCAATAAGAAAGCAATAACTAAGAAGAATAGGAATTCTGGCAAATTCCACTAGTTTAAAATTTCTCCTGAAAAATTTACCGCATGGAAACTACCCTCCCCATGGAAAATTATACCCGTGGAGAATCCCACCAGCAGAACCCCCCCCCCCCTGAAAAATGTATGCAAACTTCCCAATAACAAATACTATATGTGAATAATGGGCAAATTTAGTAACGTAAAGACCTTTCCCCACGGGCTGTGGGGGGCCCAGATATCTCCAAAGGCATAGTTATTTGGCCTTTCAACAGTGGCGTCGTTTGGGATTTGCAAGGGGGCATTTGCCCCCCCCCCCCCAATAAATTGAAAAAAGCTATTATATAGCCCATGCTCCTTGACTCTCTGGATGTGGAACTTGTTTGCCCCCTCAATAAAAATGCTGGAGCTACGCCCCTGCCTTTCAACTATGCTGAAGAAAATGGCTATCTCAAAATTTTGTTTGGACCGTTTTGCGATAAAAGGGGCGTGTAAGGGGACCTAGTTCCCTTCCAATTTTTTCGGTTACTTAAAAAGGGCACTAGAACTTTTTATTTCCGTTTTAATGAGCCCTATCAAGATCTTCTAAGACCAATGAGTCGATACGATCACCCCCGGGTAAGACTAAACTTAATGAAACTTACATATTTAAAATAAGCATAAAAATTCAACTTCTGATATATCTACTGGTATCAAAACTCTGTTTTTTAGAGTTTTGGTTACTATTGAGCCGGGTCGCTCCTTACTTAAAGTTCGTTACCACGAACTGTTTGACTAGGGCTATATCGAACCCTATTTGGGAGGAGATCTGGGATACGGTATTATCACGGTAGCAGTCATTGCATATGGGAATAGTTTTGAATGCGAATCTATGGGTCCCATGTTTTTGCTAGTATAATGTCTAGTCCAGAAAGCAATAATTCCAGAAAGCAGATCAAAGCAATGATAAATTGTAGGACAGTCATTGAAAACCAGATAATAGCAACAGACTGCCAATGAAAATATGTCGTCATTCAGTTATCTAGTTTATAAATTAGCAAGGGTGCGGAAACCTCTTGTTCACTTTATATTTGAAATTGAAGTTCCATTTAAATGTTTCTGAATTATAATCCACTCAAATCTCTTGACCCAATATAATTTTTATCCCATTGGTTCAATATCATTAAGTCTTGTATGCAGAATCAATCAATAAGCAAACCATACTTGTTCGGCTAATTTCTAAGTTCTATTATGCACCCCCACCATCATATGTAGATTTAGTCAAATCAGGTTGGTGATTTAATTTTTTTAGTGAGAAGGATGTGTGCATGAATATTTCTCGGGGAAGGCTCTAAAATAAAATACAAAAATATAATAATTTGAATAAGAAAAATGCAGAAATTTCCGGAAAAAAAGGATATCAGGCCTCCGGTCGATTAGGATTTCAGCTTCCAGGTCCCGAGATCACTTGCATCCGTACAGTTTTAGTAAAGAGCCTGGGAATAAAAACTTGACTAAACTTAACCGAATCGTCTTTACGAAAAGAAAAACAATTCTGGAAAGTAAAAAACAGAAAGACATAAAAAATAAGATTATTACTGTTACACAGATTGAGACTAATTTTTGGCTGTGTCAATTCATGAACCCCAAAATTTGTTCAGTCTCAAATAGTCTGGAAACTTACAGTGTTTGTGAAACAGGGTCAACTAGACCCTAATAAAGACATAACCTTTTAGAATTTTGGTTGTATCAATATTAAGCGCCTAAAACTTCCCAAAAAACCTTTCCCAGTTGCCTTAAACTTACAGGGCATATAGACAGGACCAATGGAGGCCCCCTTTAATCAGCATATAAAGATTAAAAAAAAAGTATTAATAAAAATCGGTTACATCAAGTGGGGACACCCGAATTTCTAAAAGCCTTAAATTCTCCTCTTTTTGGCTTGAAACTTACAGGGCATGAGAAAGGGACAAAGGGAGATAAATCAAAACCCCTATGCTTTCTAAAAGCCAGAATATTCAGAAATTCAGTACTTAACTGAAAAAAATTCTTTTAAATGTTTTCATTTTTATAACTTTAAGAAATTAAAATTAATTAAGATTTTAAGGAATAAATATGAGCATATGTATATTAAACTGACAATGCACACTTTTTTCAGTAAATTCAATTGAATATTTTCAGTAAAGTAAAATTTATATTCTGGCTTTTGGAAAGCATAGGGTTTAGATCCCTACTCACATTAATTTCTGCTCGTTTTGAGTTTGAATCTGTTATTTATTTTGATTTATGTTTGTTTTGGGTTTCATTTGTTTATTTATGCTGATTTGTGGTAGTGGTATGCTTGGTAGATTATTTGACTCTATTTTTGTTCATTTTTGGTTTAATGGATTAATTTTTTTTTGAAAAAACCTCATTTCGTGGAAAAAGTTTTTTAAATTAATTTTTGAAAAAGTCAGTTGTTGTGTATTGATTTGCCAAACCCCAAAATGGGATAGACATTATTTTTCTTCTGTCAACTTAATTGATATTGATCAAACAGTCAATAAGACCGGGTCAAGACAAAATTAAATAAAAATAACGAATTTTAGAAGAAAAAATTCGGCTATATCGATTCCTAGTAAGACAAAGTTTAGCATTCTTCCTAGCTAATTCGTTTGAAAACTACAAAACAACTGAACGTAAATGATAACATGGGAACCTCAATAGAAAAATAAGTCAAGAAACAATAGTTTGAATTTTTGGCGAATTTCGAATTCTTTATTTTATCTAAATACAACAAAACAGAATTTCTATAAATCACATTGTCATGCATCTATTAAAAAATAATGGTTCTGACAAAACAGTACATGAAATAATTCTTTTGATAAATAGTAGAAAAAGATAAAAGTATATTCAAGGGCTTCTACTAGCTAAGGGTCGAACGGCCTCAGTGCTAGACTGAAAATTATAATACTCAATCCGTATAATTATAAATCCTCCTCCCCATCCACCCCGTGCAAAAAATACTAGTGAACAGGTATTACACAAAACGACGGATGATAGAAAATTTTGACATAATGTTTAAATCTGTTGCATTCCATTAAATTTCGATTAAAAAAAAAAAAAAAAAAACAACTGACAAACCCAGCAGTGGAAAACTCTACCAACACTTCGACAATTCACCCTCAATGAAACTCTTTCAATTAATGCGAATACTAGGCTAAGTAACAAAAAAAATCTGTTCCAATAAATTTTTCAACGAAAATCAAAGAGCCATACTATAACCTGATAAAATTATATAAAAAGTCAAACTTAATATTAACACAAATTGCTATTATACAATAAAAGGAACATAAAACGAATATCAATTAAAATTAATAATTATATCAAAACTTGGAAAAAACACATTTTCCAAAAAGCTTTTCAGCGAAAAGTAAAGAGCCATAATATATCCTGAAATGACCCGAAATAAGTTCGTATAAAAAGTCAAACTTAATATGAACACAAATTCCTATGATCGAATTAATGAAGTATAAAACAAATATCAATTAAATGAATAATTAAATAAAAAATAAATATAAGAGATGCTACTTTGGATGAATAGACGGAACCCATAAGGTCCAAGCATTAAAATGAAAAGTCAGGTCTTATCACAAATAAGACATTGACCGCCTGCCTTTTTCTGCCTTCAACTAGCCAAGGGTCGAAACGGCCTCAGTGCCAGACTGAAAACATAATATTCAATCCGTATAATTAAAAGCCTCCCCATCCTCCCCGTGCAAAAAATATTAGTAAAAAGGTATTGCACAAAACTACGGATGATCGAAAATTTTGACAAAATGTTTAAATTGTTTAATTTTGAAAATCTGTGTTGCATTCAAATTTTGTTGGTAAAAAAAATGACAATCCAGCAGTGGAAAACTCTACAAGCACTTCGACGATTAACCTTCAATGAAACTCTTTCAATAAATGCGACTAAAAAAACAACACATTTTCCAATAAGCTATTCAACTAAAAGTAGAGAGCCATAATATAACCTGAAATGACCCGAAATAAAGTCATATAAAAAGTCAAACTTAATATAAATTGATATGATCAAATAAATGAAATATAAAAGAAGGAACCCATAAGGTCCAAGCATTAAAATGAAAAGTCAGGTCTTATCACAAATAAGACCTTGACCGCCTGTCTTCTTAACCCATCAAAAGCCAGAGCGTCCTTTGGGTGTGTATTTACCATAACAAATCAACCAAGAATCATTAATCTGATAAGCCTTGAATTTTTATCAAAGATTTTGTTCTTTTCATCAAATTTGACTCAAAACCATATTAAATAAACTGATAAATGATTTATATGTTCGTCGCCCATTAAATTGTAATAAAAATAAATATAGAAATACAAGCCAAAACTACGGCTCAGGTTCAGAGTCAGACCAAATAATTGGCAAAAATTCTTCAGCTTCTAATTCTTCTTTTCTCTGTTTTTTGTGGTTTGTGTTGTTTGGGTTCAAAATCTGCCTCTTACCGCTATTATAGCCCAACGTTTTCATAGCTGTTCCAATAGATATTGGTTCTCTGGGCTCTAGATTCCTGAGAAGGCGCGAATCAACTATTTCTGGTAAAAGACTTTCCTTCCAGAAGCTTAAAAGGCTCGGGAATACTCGGGCCCAATGCTCTCTATTGCGTTCAATTGTAAGGACTTCCCAATCCTTCTCGTTATGATGGACAAGTAGGCAACATTTTTCTTGATTTGAAATTTCAAGCTGTCCTTGTTTTTGGCTATAATACTTGTGAGTGACTTTGAGCTTAATATCCAAGCCGATACTCTGCAGAAAGAAGTCTTTGACAAGGCATTTCGTACGAGCTGCATCAATTATAGTTTTGTTTTCTGGAATATTGTGGACAGTCTTAACCTCTATTGGTGTCCCATCTGGCGAAATCCCGTCTAATGAAGTACCAAGAAACTGGTGTGTCGAGTGAACCAAAAGACCAATATCCTCACCTTTTGTAATTATCGCGCCAATTTTTTCTTCATGTGCTCTTAAAGCAACAGGTCCTAACCGACTACCTTTCAGCATAGCAGTTGAGCGGTAACCACAACCTCCACTTCTAATATATTTCACAATTGGTGCAGTTTTATTTGATTGTTTGCGTGTAGCTATTCTGTGAAAGTACGTGCTTGTTATTCTATTACTTCTTTCATATATCCAGTTTTCATTGGAAGATTGGCCTTTGGTTCTCTCGTAAAGTTCTTTCAAAGCGGTGTCACTACTCTTTAGATAGGACTCCTCAAATGTAACCATAGCTATTTTTGGCTCCTCTTCTTTCATATCAGGCCTATTCAGCTCGGTCCATAGTCAGAGTTACCCAGAGAGAGTTGTTGATTGCATTTTCTTTTGGCCTGGAATCTACCTCCATTATTACTATAGTACCGTATCAGATTTCGCTTAGATTTAGCTCGGTGGCTTGCAGTTTTACTACAGAATTTCTTCATTATATTTGTTGGACTGTGATTAAATGTTTTTTTTTCCATGTATAAGCATGCCACTTTGGACCAAGTGCGTAGGACAAGCTTGCACCACCAATTCGGGCATGATATGACCCTCGCTTTGACCTAATAATTAGCTTGCCTCCGCAAAACTTGGCAGCTACTGACATGTAATTTTCGGCAAGGTTCGTTGTTACATCGGTAAGGAGGAAATCTGCTTTCTTGCACACGTTCTCAACCCCATCTCTCACATCTTGGAGAACCTGTACTGGCAAGTTGTACCAACGATCCTCTATAAAGCTATTGGGTAGTTGAATTTTTTGGGGGCAAGTATCATTGCACTTTACATGATTTCCAAAGACATGATCGGGCCTTTGTGTAGCAAACTTTTAAAATTATCGGCTGTACACTCCAGGGCTGTATCCAGGATTTTTGTTCGGGGGGGGGGGGGTTACCCAATTTTTTCCCGTGGACTTTGTCTAACATCCTCGAGCAACATTACGTTAGCTCGAGACCGTTAGTCCGCCCCTTGCGAACGAGGACGCGTCCACTAGGCATACTTTCGTATCTATAAGGTATCTATAGATACGTTTCGTATCTATATTTCGTATCTTTTTTTTTTTTTTTTTTTTTTTTTTTTTTTTTTTAGTAACGCAAAAACAAGACAAGTATTTACATACAGTTAAATACTACAAGCTATTTTTTTGCGCAAAAAGAAGCCAAATAGTAGGCTAGAAGTAGTCTATATATTTTTTAGTTTTTTTTTTAGCTAAAAGTAAGGGTGAATATCTATAAAACGATATCCAGGCGACGATTTTTCTTCTCTGCAAAAATGTCGATGACCTTGTCAGGGCAGATGTCAACGTCCCTATGGACTGCAAGGAGGGCTAAGCTACTCAATCGTTCTTCTCCTGTTGTAGATGAATGCTCCGCAGACGTCCCGCTAATGCCACTGTCAGAAACATCCCTGGTCCACTTGGGCGCGAAAAACGACGTAATGTCACACTTCCTCTTCATGTTGAAAATCGCTCTTCTCTTAGCCAAGTCCGAAATTGAACTGAACTGAACTGACAATCTTGCACTCTCTTATACCATACCTCGAGCGCCCATTAATCCTAATTTACTATGCAAGGTCAGGTGAACATGGGGTTACCTAATTGCGTAAGCTGATCAGAGCGCATATTATTAACCCTAATTTACTATGCAAGGTCAGGTGAACATGGGGTTACCTAATTGCGTAAGCTGATCAGAGCGCATATTATTAACCCTAATTTACTATGCAAGGTCAGGTGAACATGGGGTTACCTACGGTTACCTAATTGCGTAAGCTGATCAGAACCGTTAACCCACAAAATGCAATAGGATTTAGTGTGGGAGCATATTTTTTTTCTGCTAAGGTTTTGTCTTTACAGGTATTTTTTAGACTAATTTTCGACTCGGTCAAAAATTTCGGGGGGGGGTTCAAAGCAGGTAACCCCCCCTGGATACGGCCTTGGTACACTCCTCTTCTGCATTTTTTTTATTGCCCCACGACGGTATTTTGTAAGTCTTTGTATAATCTCTCTTTTTAGAAATTTTGCATGTGCACCTTTCTTCATTTTCACTAGATTATATAGATACGAAGTGTAGTTTTTCGTAACATGGTTTGCACACTCTTCTTTTTCAATTAGAAGACCGTATGAGATGTTCTGTTTCAATTTGTATAAAACACTCGAGTCTCCATCTCCAATAAAACGACGGCGCTGCAGTCCATGTATTTCATCGCTCACTCTAAAACCTTCAATGAGAATATCCGTCTCCATACTCTTTGACGGGCCATCATAATTCATAAAACAAAAATGTTGTAGAGGAGTTTTTACCTCTTTTTTTGCCCGAAAACAAACATAGCAATATTTATTTTTTATGCCCACGTACAGCAATTTTTTGTGTAAGCGTCAATGATTACAGCCACACAACCCTTAGCTGTATAATCATGCCCCTTGCTCCGATTGTTCCACCCACCATCACAAACCACTTTGGTCCAGTATGTATCATCGACATATCGATCTTCGTGAATTGCACGCTGTAGGGATTCTTTTCCATTCTCTAGTACAACATCTGTCAAAGTATCCATCCATACTTTCCCTACAGAAAGTTGAGTTTTCAAAAATAAATTTTGTGACATGCCTTGCACACCTAGTACACCTAGAATCTCACAAAGTGTTGCGTAGCCTCCTCCTGAGCCCATGACACCCCACGTAGCCTTCAAATTGAGGTTTCCATGCACATTTGTGTAACGTTCAATTGATTCTTTCGGATTTTCTTCGGAAAAAGATGTTCAATAATCTTTGATCTTTATCACGGGTGGGTCAGGTTCATTTTTCACTAGTTTTTTCCACTTACAGGGAGCACATTCTGTCACTAGTGTGATTTAAGCCAACATTATATACACGAACGATGCGGATATCGGGGCTTTCTTCTCTACTTTGAAATTTGTGCAGTAAAAATTCTGCGAGCTCTTGGACGAAAAATGGAAGGTTCACTATGCAGCTGAGATTCGGAATGTTCCCTAAATCAACACTCTCGGGAATTTTCTTCTGTTTCCCAATGAGAGCTGGTCCTGCATCTGATACTGAATCCCTCGTATCATTTGTAGACTCATTAGCAATAGAAGTTTCCCTTGGAAGGAAGGACCTGAAATACGAAAAGTAAGTTAGTAATCGAAGCAGGCAGTGAGAGAACAAGCAATTTTAAAAGAAATTAATTATGCTATATTTTTCCAAAAACCATATTTAAAGGAGTACCACTCTAGCTAAACTTTTTGGCGCGCAAAATGTATTTAGAATAGTGTAATTATCAATAATCATTTATGTGTAAAAGATGGAAAGGGGGGCTGAAAAATTAACTGAGTTCTTGAGTGAATCTAGTTGGCTCCTGTTGTTTCAAAGGAGCCAACTCTGAAGATGAATTCCGATTAAAAAATAAAAGAAAATCTCTAACATAACACAGTAGTAAAGTAGAGCACATTTGCAACCACTTCCAAAACAAAACCTATCAGAGGCAAAAATAAGAAAAATAACTAGAAGATAACCATTTTCCTCTTGAAAAGAAATGAAAGTATTCATTTTGTTTATCTAGGCCAGCTGAATTGTAAATATAGTTCACTCTTGTCCAGAGGCAGACTGAACCGCTGGTCCTCCTGTCACCTGGTAGGTGAGTCCTCAATAAAAATGGCACTTGACCCTTAGGATAAAAACAAAAATAGATTGAGGAAAAAGTTGAAAAACAAATAATATTAAACTTAATGAGTATTATATATATGGAATAAGCATAAAAATTGACTTTTTTATGGGTCTATTGTTATAAAAATTCTGCTTTTTAGAGCTTCGATTACTATTGGGCCGAGTCTCTCTGTTTTTCAGGTCCATTATCCCTCCCCCACTCTCCTCGGTTACTGTTTGCCCTCTTCAACCGTTTCAAGTATGATTATGTTTAGGAGAGTGATTTTGTCGTTTTTTAATTTATATACATTGCTACCCATACATTACACGTTGCATACCACCCATATAAGCCTAATTTGCCCTTGAATCAGGTTTTGGTTAGTTCCTTCCATTAAAGGCTGCTCATCGTAAAATGAGTACTCCTTACTCCTATCTTCTCCCCTAAGATTTTTTTTAAATTTAATTAATGGGTACCCTCATTAGCTTAATCCAATACATTGGTGGTTATAGGTCAGGACAGGGAGAGGGCAGCGCTTGTATTTTATATTTGTATACTCATGTGGCATACCTTGCCCCTCTCCCAGATTATGAGGTCTAAGGCCCCTAATGATCAAATACTATACAAAATTCTTAATCTAACCAAAAAAAATCCTCCCTTTCCAGTTGAAAAATGCTTCCATGGATAATTTCACCATGAAGAATTTTTCTCATGGATATTCCCCCTCCAATGGAAAAATATTCCAGACAGTTCCAACCCAGGTGAAAATTTCTCCGGAAAATGTCCACAGAACACCTCCACATGTAAAATTGAGTTGGCAAGGAAAAAGTAAGACAAATAACACCATTTTTAGTACTTGTCTATTATATAAAACACACTCGAGAAGTGAAGTTTGGTGAATGCTAATGAAATGAAACAAAATTATGATGAAAATATAATAGTTTAGAAACAAATTTGGGCTATTTATTTGGACATTAGGGTGGGGGGGGGGGGGGTAAAGCATAGCATATATTAAATGCATAACCTAAACAAACCTATTTTAACCTAACCAAACCTATTTAACCTAATGACAAAAAAACATGATGAAAATAGAATGCTTTATTAGCAAAATAGTGAAAACTACAACTTGGAAATATGCTCCTAGAGCATATGTAATTTATACAATAAATTACGTATTTTATGCAACGTGATTTATACAATAAATGACGTAAAATTTATGTACTTACCGCACATGTTTTAGATTAAGCCATTCTTTGTTGATCTTTTTTCTCCTAGTCATTCTCATGCGATTCTCTCAGCAGTCAAACTCGAATTAAAAATGTTTCTGACCCGTCTTAGCCTTGGGTATGTTTCCATCCAGGGGGTGTATAGTGGGGTTATGTAGAACAGGAGAAATAACGTAAAAATATAATTTTTTTCATAAATAAATATAAAATTAACGACTCGGATTAAAAAGCTGAAAAGCTTGGAATATACTAAATAAAAAAATAGCAACAACTTGAAGTCAATTTCGACTTCGTCGCTTTAATACAAGCCCTACAAGAGTCTGAATTGTGAAAACGTAAAAACAATCGTGGAGGAATAAATTAAAAAAAAATAGAATTTTCAAATGAGCCAATTAATTTTAAAAGATTTTTTTTAATTTATGGTACTTTCAATTTTTTCAAATTTTCCTGTTTTTACGCTCCAGACCTTTTTCAAAAAAAGCTACCAAGTTTCACTTTAGATTTTTTTTCTATTTCCTGGGAATTAAATCAGAAAAAACAAAACGGCCAAATTTTAGATCCTTCTTCAAAGATCCCCTGTAAAAAAATTTGTTTTGCTGACATGCTGAGTCAGAGAGCTAGATCTCTTTTCATAGCATAGGAAAATTAACATTACAATGGATTTAGGGAGTTTAACCTTAATAAAAAAATCTTTTTGCAAAATATTTTCCACCAATAGGAAAACTGGTAAAATGACACGTGTCTTAAAATGACACGTAAAAAAAAAAAAAAAAAATTCGGACAGTATCTAAAATTGTACGTTTTCGTTTCGTTTTGAAGTTTTCATCATGATGTTTAAATTTTGACGGTTTCATGTCTAAAATTTACCGTAACATTTCAGACGTTTTCAACTTTCATTTTCAACACTCCTGATAACTCCTGATATAACAAGAATATGGCTAAATATTAACTCATGACTTACAGTCAGACAAATATCAATAATCAACACTTAAAATCGAAGAATTTCTTTGGTATTGTGAATCCTTTCGATCGAAATCTTTTCTTGGGCACCACCGACAGAAATTAATTTACCATTTAATGAATCTGTAAAAATTTAAGCAAAATACCAAATGGTAAAGGAGAATGAAGAACAATTTTCATTAAATAAAAATAATAAAATTGGTTTCTATTTATGTTTTCTATTTATTTATTTTTCTATGTTTTTTATTTCGTTTGTCAAATGTGTTCAAATATTTCTCAGGAGGTGATGGGTCTGAAATATCAAAAATAAATTTTAGAGTCTCATTCCCAAGGTTTTCAAAGTTCTCCGAATAAATCTTTTTTATAGGGGCAACACTGTTGTGATTAGCATGCTTTATGATTACAATTTCAAGTATTTGAATATATAACAGAGGATATCAAGTCGCCAAAAGATGCTTACACAAATTTCCCAGGGAAAATTGAAAACTGAATAGAAGTGTACCCTTTGCACTTTAACAAGGGGATTATAAAAATTAAAGACATTTAGTATCTATAAAAAGCCACTTGTTTATCCAACATCAAATAACACTAAAAAAAGAAACAGGGTTATACTGTAAAAGTATTAATGTTTAACTTTGATCTATTAGATTTCATTTAAAGTCCAAGCCTCTTTGAAAGCAACAATTTTCTGAAACTAGCCAGTTTATTTTTTTTTTGTGAACATTTTTCTCGATTATGAAATAGCTAGGGCTTGGCAGGTACGCAAAATAGATAGTTACACAAAAATATCTTCAGTACACTTTGGCAAACTTGCATCTTTTATCTGCTGCCCAATGTTGTAATATTCTAAACGTCTTGTATGCATGCAACCTCCCTCCCCTTTCTTGCTGTTCAGTAAGCCATTGAAAAATATTAAGAGGTCCTTTATATACTTATGCAATTAACTTACAATAAAATCATGTGTACTAGTACGCTGGGCTGCTTTTAACAGGTTAAATGATCTGAATATTTGTTTTTCTGCACTTCCTAACCGATAAATTTTTTGTTTACAAAATATTTTTCCTCTTTATTTTCCTTATCCAGATGAGAAATTGGAAACGTCTTTCACATCAAAAATAGCTGCATACGGTGGTATCCTTATCCAATTTTTCTTTTCTTTTGTTTTCTTCTCTTATACTCCGCTTGTTATTGTTTTAGAACGGGTCACACATAAATTGAATTCAATTCAATTTGGAAGAACAGAGCTAGAATTTACAAACACGCCCGTTTGGGAAAAGCAAATATGGCTAAACCCTCTAACACTCAAAAATTCAATATAAATTTGTCAAAAATGAATGGCATATTTTTTCAATGGTGCAATCGTGAAAGAAAAAATTTAGTCATTGAAAAAAAAAAAATGTGGAGTAAAGCTAAAGAAGTAAATACTTACATAAAAGAGAGTAAGAAAGAAAACATCATTCTCAGAAAATCTCCACAATCCAATTCATTCTTTTTTTCATTAATGGCTCATAATAACAAAAAACACCATTATTCATAATAATTTAAATTGAACAACAACAATGAAGAATGTTTCAAATCAACTAATAAGGCACATTTATTTTAAGAGCTTGGATTTCAAAAAAGAGGCTCACCTTCTCTCTTCTGTTGGAGAAATAATCACCTATGGCAGGTCGATTAAAAGAGTTGTACAACTTAAACTCTCCTTCAAGCCATACACATTCTGTAACACTGTCATTCCCCTACGGTAAAAATATTGATTATTGAGAATAATATACTTGGGCTGGTAAAAATCATTTTAAAGACGTGGAATCACAAGAATATTCGAATGGCAAAATATACTTGACTAAAGTTACTTTCTACAAGGTGTTGACAGAGCTCATAATGTTAAATTTATATTTACTATATTCCAGCCTGTAAAGAAAAACCCCAGACGAGGCTATTTGGAAAATTACCCCCGGAAATCCCCTCCCGTATGTGGAAAATGCCCCCCCAAAAATTCCCCCGGACAACTGCCCCCTCCCCATCCGCCAAATCAAATTTAAATCTTCATAAAGGCACTACAAAGACCCCTTTCGCAGTTTCTGCGACCGCGCTTTCCATGCGAAGTTTCGGGGAGGGGGCAATAATAATACATTGCATATTTTGACCCTTAAGGAGCGTATAAGTGTGTGATAATGCACTTATTGCGCTGCCTTTGGAGTGCCAGATTACAATACCTCTACATATTTTATTGCGTCCCAGGTTTTATTAAGAATTTTGGTTAGAAATTTGGATATCAGTGATTTATGGCTTTTCTATTCAGAGAGTAAAGCGGAAAAAGACAAATTATCTTCGAACTTGACACAGTGAATAACAAAATAGTAGACCACTGATGAAAGGATAGTCTAGCCAAATTCAAAACCTGCTCGAAAAGCATCACTTTTTCTTATTCATAAACGAAAAAAACTTAAATTCAGAGCTATGGTTGAACCCAATGAACCGAAACCCTTTTTATCAAAGTTTAAGTTTTTCATTTCCAACTTTTCATTTTTTTTTCTTTTCAGTAGGAGCCAAGTTGCTGTTTCCTCATAAAACTGATTGTGAATATTTTAAAGGCTTTTCAGAGTTAGAAAAAAGTATCTATAACCCTAAAGGGCGAGACACACGTAGCTCGTTTCGGCATCGATTTGCCAAATCAACACCCAATTGTAAAGAGAACGGCAGGGATTCAAGCTTCAAAAATTTTCTAGTTTTCGGTACCGATTTACAAAAACAGCACCGAATTTCATCGTAATCATAAAAAAAATATGTTCAAAATATGTTCTTCCTTAGGTGTTACAATCCTCAATCATTTCTTTCTCTTCAGCAGGAAAAAAACTACGTTGAGATCAATCAATCAATTATTGACAAACAGCAGTTGACTATTGGTGTCCATGATGTTTAGTTTTGAAAACATTGCGCAAAGGCCACTGTTTTTGTACCACCATCATTTACCCACTGAGCTGCTGAAATCAATGCCCTAAAAGCTATTTGTGTCCGGCTCTTCAGATTCTTTTTCAAATTTCCAATTTTTTTTTAGTGTAGGAGAAACAGATTAAAATTTAAAAAGAAGAGTATGATGTCTTAGTTTGGCACTCCTGAAATAGGAAAGTTTCAATGGGCTAGTTTTCCATTTCCAAGTTTGAACTTTCTTATTCTTAAACAGAAGTCAAGTTTCTATTTCTTCATGAAATCGAATACAAATATTTTATAGGCTTTTCAGAATTTTGAAAATACCTATGAGCCTCTGAATTGCATGTTCTTTTTGCTTGATTTTTGTGTTTTGTTTGATTTTTGCTGTTGTGACTTTTTTCTAAATCATCGAATTCTTAGAAGTATCTTTTTGATGTATGTTGTTATAAATAAATATCATTACAGGCATACTTCAATCTATAGATGCATAAAAGATATATGAACTGGAAACTGCTCTCGCGTGGTAAGTATAAACAGATTAAAAGATTCCTTTTGTCTGATAGATAAAAATAAATTAAAATCTAAAGAAAAGAGGACAATACCTCAATTTAACACTTTTATTGTATATAGGTTTAATGAGTTTCTCAAACGATGTTTCATCGAAAACTAGGTTTCACCTAGTTTTCTATGTAATATCTTAATTTGGGTATTTTTTTCAAGACCACACTGCCTTTCTATGGCCAACAAATAAACGTTCAAATAGGGATAAGTCCATGTATTAGACAGTAAAAACAGATACAAAATCTGGATATTTCAATCACATGTACAACCGCGATCGTCATCAGCAGAAATACAAAAGTATTACAATCAAAACTAACATATTTATACAGAACGAAATAATTATTTCCGGTTAATTTGCTCTGTATAAATATATTAGTTTTAATTTTAATGCTTTAGCGTTTCTGCTGATGACCATCGCTGTGCGTGTGATCGAAATACACAGACTTTTGTATCTGTTTTCACTGTCTAATAAATAGACTTGCCCCCATTTGAACGTTTATTTATTGGTTTCTCCTAGATTTACTACGATGGTACCTATTCAGGTACCATTCATCCAAGTAGGCCAACTACCATAAGAAAATGCGTGCTAATTCTACCTTGACTTAAGTTTAAAGTAACAACAACGGATGGCTAGCCTATGGGATGTAGTCAAATTTAGGCTAAATGATAGTCCAAACCTTTGTGTTTTCTTTCTCTACTAAGTTGAACATTTAGTTGAATTAAATATTGACCAATTCATCAACTTTAAAAAGGAAAAAAAGGATTTAAAAAATAAATTCTCTAGTATAACAAAGTTAGACAGGGGCATGAGGATGCCCCGCTAGGTTACTCCAATTCACCAGCTTAGGAAAGACTAGTATTTGCACAAATGTGGTAGTTGCTTCTAGACTATCAGAATATGGATTCTTTTAGAAACCAGAAAGACAAGGCCAATTTTCTGAGAGACGAATAAAGGCCAATTTTCTGATGTAGTCGAATAAAGGCTGAATGATAGTCCAAACATTTGTGTTTTTTCTAGACTATCGGAATATGGATTCTTTTAGAAACCAGAAAGACAAGGCCAATTTTCTTAGAGACGAATAAAGGACAATTTTCTGAGAGTCGAATAAAGGCTGAATGATAGTCCAAACATTTGTGTTTTTTCTAGACTATCGGAATATGGATTCTTTTAGAAACCAGAAAGACAAGGCCAATTTTCTTAGAGACGAATAAAGGACAATTTTCTGAGAGACGAATAAAGGCCAATTTTCTGATGTAGTCGAATAAAGGCTGAATGATAGTCCAAACCTTTGTGGTTTTTCTAGACTATCAGAATATGGATTCTTTTAGAAACCAGAAAGACAAGGCCAATTTTCTGAGAGACGAATAAAGGCCAATTTTCTGATGTAGTCGAATAAAGGCTGAATGATAGTCCAAACCTTTGTGTTTTTTCTAGACTATCAGAATATGGATTCTTTTAGAAACCAGAAAGACAAGGCCAATTTTCTGAGAGACAGTAGTAAGATCAGCTCCATCCCAATGATTAATAATTAAAATTTCTCTTCTCAAAAATATGACGACTACAACCGGATACAAATGTGCAGCTGAACGAGGGGAGCGTTTGTAATCCATTTCTCTGTAGATAGGGTAATCTAAGAGCGGGCTATCTGCTATTGTAGCTTTAGATGCCATTGTACACATGGCTCTATCAAATGTGTCGGAAACTTTTGCCTCTGCTTACTTGTGTTGGCAGATGTAGAAAACATTCATGCATCTAGCACATACAGATTACACTGATGTTCCCATACTCCCCCCCCGTGCGGACCCTAGGTGAATATCAATAGCCGCAGCCTGCATTGCCCTTAAAATTTCCAAACTTCCTAAAAACACACACAAAATTATTCATTCTAATCTTAAAAACATGTTACTCGCTGCATAAACAGTTAAGAAACATTCTAATATTGTTGACACCTTACCATTCCACGATCAAAAGAAAATCCAACAGCAAGGTAATTATTCTCTGGTTTATACATTTTACCCAAAATCTCAAACTCGTAGGCACTTTCATTGCTTCGTTTGTAAGTTACAATTAAGTTACAAGTTTGTGTGCCTTCGCAAAACCTTGGGCTACCAAAGCAACCTCTTGTTATACCACAGTCTTTGTAGATCGAAGGGACGAAATCAAGGTTGACTGGACTGCGAGTATGGCTTGCATATGCTCCATCTTCGTGAGTCAGAAGGTTATCTAAAAGTAATCTGAATGAGATGATTTCTTTTTTATTTTATTCCATGGGTACCATGGTTTTATAATGTTTTTCTTTTTTACAATTAATTGTGTTTTGCTTTTCCTGCAGAGAGGCATATATTCAAGGAGGGAGTGGGTTTTCTTGTCCCTAAACCCCTCCCAAAAATGTTTATATCTTTATGAATCTTCGTATTATTACTTTATATACAAAGTTTGTCCCAAAAGTATTTTTATTCATTTGTTCGTAACATCATGCCAATTTAGTATCCAAAGACACTGGAAAACTTTCTCGAAACCTATAAAAACAGCTGCTTGACGACAAAAAACATTATTTTATTTTTTTTTTTAAAGAAAGAATAAAGCTGCTTTTATTTTTTCTTCAATCTTAAAAAGTGAATAAAAGTTTAACTGATTAGATCGTTTTTACGTCCTGTTTTTGCATTGACACTACCGTTTTTTACCTAAAAAAAAAAAAAAAAAAAAAAAAAAAAAAAAAAAAAAAAAAAAAAAAAAAAAAAAAAAAAAAAAAAAAAAAAAAAAACAGAAAAATAGATCTGAGAAAAGAAAAGCAGCATTCACGTTTAGAGAAACCTATAAGAATTTATAAGAATCTATAAGAATTTATTCTCTCAGCAAAAACTAGAACAGTTCCAAAGATCCCAAACAAATAATGATAACAATAGCGAAAAATTGTAGAAATAAGTAACAAAAATCATGTGGAAACTAAAAATTCCTTTTGCCCTTTAATGGTGCCAAGTAAGTTGCAGTTTCGATAGTTGAGGATAATTTCAGATAACTGAGGATAAACCTGAGATACATGAGAAAAAATGAGAAGACTAGATTAAGACACTTTTAGGGCAAGAGAGTTAGTATGAAACCGAAGCAAAACTCTCTCGAACACGTCCACTAACTATGTAAGAGTTTCTTTTTCCATTCTCTTAGAAGCAAGACAGGTACTATCATTAGCAAAAGCAATAAGAGAATATAAGAAAGTTAGTTCATGGTTGTTGGCACGGGAAAATATAGGATGAAATATACGACATTAATATTATAACAGATATTCATTTCAAACTGCAAAAAAAGCTCATTTATATGGATAAGGATCAGTTAGGAAAAAAGCTGATATATTCATTTCTACAGCCTGTTACCTTCTAGTCAAGTTAAGTCTAGAACTTGTGACCGTCTTTAACCCTTCCCTCTCTCTCTAATAAGGCGTCAAATGAGGTTTTTAACCTAAACACTATAGCAGGAAAGGTTAACATAACCTGAGTCTTAAAAATGGTAGTAGCGGTGCTTTTACAACCCGAACCTCTGAAATTTTTCGGCTGTAGCCCCTCTTCAAGATCCCCCACCCCTCCCTGCGCATCAATACTGGTTACCAGTGTCCGTTTCCGTGCTTTTAACCACAGCTGGTAAGATAAACCGTCATTAGATAGATCACATCACTGCACAAGGTTAAGTTTTTATGTAGATAATACGGGAACTGTCCAATTCCTACTTTCGATTTGCATAGTCAATTCATTTTTCAACTAATCTGTTCTCCAATAAATGTGGTTATTCCCTGTCTCGAAGCGTCGTTTCCCAAATATATGGGAAGTGGGAACTATAACATTAGAATTTGTTACATATTAAGAAGATTATTCACCAGTGAGGCTTAGTATCTGCAGCAGGGATCGGGTTGAGTGTTGGGTGGAGTTTTCAAAACTTCCAGTATTGGGATTAAGCAAACTTAATTCTTACAATATACATGCTTTGAAGCTCTTGGTAGACAACCTAAGTAGTAAGGGTATAGGGAATATGAACCATACATTCACCCCTATGAGAATATGCTCAAAAGTGTAATATATATGAACCATACAAAACCAACCAGAGAGGTTTCTGGGCTAATAGGTGTATGGAAATACTGTGGGTACACCTAAATGGAATTTGAGGCTCGATAAAGTGAAATTATGTCGCTATTCTAGTTTTTCTAAACCAGTATTGCCTATAACTTAATATTTTCAAATATTTTGCCTATAAAATAGACAGTTGTGTTGTAGCATTTCACAGTTTGAATAACTCGTTCAAAGAGTAAAATAGATTATTTGCTCTGGATATTCAAATATGGAGAATTTTAAGAGAGTACATGTGAGTATATTTTTTTTTATGTTATATTAAAAGAATCCATTTTGCGTTGCATCAAGTTTTCACTGGCCTATATTGAACTAATGTGTAAACATGCTCTTATCAGATAGTGGAAAAACACTCTTTTCAGGTATGATGATGTAAAGCGATTTGATTATTTTATGGTGAACCTGCCTGCCCTGTTTGAATATTTACTAAAATTTGAAAAAACAGGGACTTTTTAATTAGAATAGGAAGCTTTTTTGAAAGTGCTAACAGCTTTAGCGTAAAGAGCATGGTATTGAGGAGGGGGCGACCCTTCATATCCGGATTAAATCTCCCGAAACTAATATGCAAATTGTGTTTTAATTTTTCATCCCCGGTGAGCCAAAATCGAACCTTCATAAGATGAAAAACATTCAGAAATTAAATAAAAAAAACAAGTTATTTTTAACTGAAAGTAAGGAGTGACAATAAAAGTCCTGCTTGATTTCTAATCAGGAAAATCGAAATACTTAACGACATAAGATAAGCTCCGACATTGCGGTTCAAATATTTTGCCTATAAAGTAGACTGTTGTGTTGTAGCATTTCACAGTTTGAATAACTCATTCAAGGAGTAAAATAGGTTATTTGCTCTGAATATTCAAATATGGAGAATTTTAAGAGAGTACATGTGAGTATATTTTTTTTATGTTATATTAAAAGAATCCATTTTGCGTTGCATCAAGTTTTCACTGGCCTATATTGAACTAATGTGTAAACATGCTCTTATCAGATAGTGGAAAAACACCCTTTTCAGGTATGAGGATGTAATGCGATTTGATTATTTTATGGTGAAACTGCCTGCCCTGTTTGAATATTAACACCCTTTTCAGGTATGAGGATGTAAAACGATTTGATTATTTTATGGTGAAACTGCCTGCCCTGTTTGAATATTTACTAAAATTTGAAAAAAAACAGGGACTTTTTAATTAGAATAGGAAGCTTTTTTGAAAGTGCTAACAGCTTTAGCGTAAAGAGCATGATATTGGGGAGGGGCGACCCTTCATATCCGGATTAAATCTGCCGAAACTAATATGCAAATTCTGTTTTAATTTTTCAACAATTATCTGGTTCAAATCTGAAACTTAAGTCTATTTTTGGATCGAAAAATAAAACTATTTCTGTAAAATCTGAGCTAATAAGGGTTTTTTGCCGTAAACTCTAGTTTTTTGTAAGAAAATTATGGAAAATACAATTCTCTGGTTCAAATCTGAAACTTAAGTCTATTTTTGGATCGAAAAATAAAACTATTTCAGTAAAATCTGAGCTAATAAGGTGGATGACTTGAAAATAAAATTTTAGACGAGAAATGCCTGAAAAGTGTTTTGGGGGAGATGGGTTGATTGGCAGAAGGATGTCTTAGTGTAGCTTTAGCATGATAGTGGGGAGCGAGTTGCCTCAAGTTTTTTGTAAGAAAATTATGGAAAATACAATTCTATGGTTCAAATCTGAAAATTGAGTCTATTTTTGGATCGAAAAATAAAACTATTTCTGTAAAATCTGAGCTAATAAGGGTTTTTTTGCCGTAAACTCTAGTTTTTTTGTAAGAAAATTATGGAAAATACAATTCTCTGGTTCAAATCTGAAACTTTAATCTATTTTTGGATCGAAAAATAAACTATTTCTGTAAAAATCTGAGCTAACAAGGGTTTTTGGCCGTAAACTCTAGTTTTATTGTAAGAAAATTATGGAAAATACAATTCTCTGGTTCAAATCTAAAACTTAAGTCTATTTTTGGATCGAAAAATAAACTATTTCTGTAAAAATCTGAGCTAATAAGGGTTTTTTGCCGTAAACTCTAGTTTTTTTGTGAGAAAATTATGGAAAATACAATTCTATGGTTCAAATCTGAAAATTGAGTCTATTTTTGGATCGAAAAATAAAACTATTTCTGTAAAATCTGAGCTAATAAGGTGGATGACTTGAAAATAAAATTTTAGACGAGAAATGCCTGAAAAGTGTTTTGGGAGAGATGGGTTGATTGGCAGAAGGATGTCTTAGTGTAGCTTTAGCATGATAGTGAGGAGCGAGTTGCCTCTAGTTTTTTGTAAGAAAATTATGGAAAATACAATTCTCAGGTTCAGTCTATTTTATAGGCAAAATATTTGAACCGCAATGTCGGAGCTTATCTTATGTCGTTAAGTATTTCGATTTTCCTGATTAGAAATCAAGAAGGACTTTTATTGTCACTCCTTACTTTCAGTTAAAAATAACTTGTTTTTTTTAATTTAATTTCTGAATGTTTTTCATCTTATGCAGGTTCGATTTTGGCTCACCGGGGATGAAAAATTAAAACACAATTTGCATATTAGTTTTGGCAGATTTAATCCGGATATGAAGGGTCGCCCCCTCCTCAATACCATGCTCTTTACGCTAAAGCTGTTAGCACTTTCAAAAAGCTTCCTATTCTAATTAAAAAGTCCCTGTTTTTTTTCAAATTTTAGTAAATATTCAAACAGGGCAGGCAGGTTCACCATAAAATAATCAAATCGCTTTATATCATCATACCTGAAAAGAGTGTTTTTCCACTATCTGATAAGAGCATGTTTACACATTAGTTCAATATAGGCCAGTGAAAACTTGATGCAACGCGAAATGGATTCTTTTAATATAACATAAGAAAAAAATATACTCACATGTACTCTCTTAAAATTGTCCATATTTGAATATTCAGAGCAACTAATCTATTTTACTCTTTGAACGAGTTATTCAAACTGTGAAATGCTACAACACAACAGTCTATTTTATAGGCAAAATATTTGAATATATTAAGTTATAGGCAATACTGGTTTAGAAAAGCTAGAATAGTGACATAATTTCACTTTATCGAGCCTCAAATTCCATTTAGGTTTACCCACAGTATTTCCATACACCTATTAGCCCAGAAACCTGTCTGGTTGGCCCAGAAACCTCTCTGGTTGGTTTTGTATGGTTCATATATATTACACTTTTGAGCATATTCTTATAGGGGTGAATGTATGGTTCATATTCCCTATACCCTTACTACTAACCTAGAAGACTTCGTCGTTATTATATATATGCCGTGAACGTTTTATGCACAATAAGTAAAGAAAATTTTCCCAGTAGTAGCAACAATCTTTGGCTGTATCGTCCTCGCTCTTTCTGGCACTCAGACTTACAGCTTTTAAGGTAACTAAAAAAAAAAAAAAAAAAAAAAAAAAAGCGTACCCTTCTATTTTTTATTTGAATAAGGAATCACTGCCGCTTCACTAAAGTGTTTCACTTCACCATTGACACAAACTGAATCTCTATTTGATTTCCATTTTCCTTTGGTTCAGGTCTATGATTTTATTGAATTAAAGTTAATTAAATTTTCTGGGCTATTTTGAGCACAGAGCTTTACTACATAACAAAACAGTACCAGGAAACGGCCTGATTCGCCGCTGGTCTCTGGCACCGGCTACACGGCAGGTTTTTATATATTGATTCTCACTGTCGCTTGTTTTGACTCGCCGTAATCTTCGCTGCCATTTCTCGGGTCGTCCTCTTTATCTTGTCTCATTTGATTGTCCATTTTTATTTTATTTTGAGCAATTGTTAACGTTTTTGTCCTCTATGTATTATGAAACTGCTTATAATACCGTTTGTAAATAGACTCATTACACTTCGTGCTTTATACTTAGCTATGTTAACTTTGTAATTTTGCATGCGTCATAGATAAAGCGATAAAAAGCGATAGACCACTCCTGAGGCAAAAATGACGTAGGCCTATTTACACTCTTGAAACGTCTTCATAAATATGACGTCACTCCTATGAATTCTTTTTCAGACTTAAGACTTTTAACGAACTTTCAGGAACTTTTGACCCATCTAGATCGTTTTTTCAGGCCAGAAGAACCCAAGATGCAAAATTTTCCAAAAAGATTTGGATTTTTTCCCAAAAAAACTACATAAATATACCATTATTGCTCGTTTAAAGAGATGAGACATAAAATGTTGCAGAAATTATCCAGAGATACCTATGATACCTATGTTATGAGACCCATGATAAAATTTACTTACTTGACTTGGCTTTCCCACTGGCAATTAGCACATACCATTCTAAAGAGAGGTCAAAATCAATTTTCTGGTTTATGTAGGTGACACTGTGAACTGTCGCTCTTTTGAAGCGACAGTACATGTAACCATCCTCAATAAGCGACTCAATAGGCTCTATTCCCGTCTGTATCTAAAAGAGTAAAGATAAAAGCTGAAATTTTATCTGTAAAACTCACAAACAAAAACTACATTTAAAAATCGTTATTAGTCAATTTTCAAGGAGGGAAATGGGGCCTTGAACCATTTTCAAGAGACAGATCAAAATAAGCCAAAAATAAATAAAAGTAGAATGCAGAATTAGAAACGCTGTAAGACAGAACTCGTGGAATATATGAGCTGAAATATTTGATTGAAGGACTTATTTAACATTACATAGCATCATTCATTTTCTTCCTACCTTGTGTATTTCATTTTTTATTTGTATTTATTTATTTATTATTGTTATTTTATTGAATTTACATCTGTAAAGTTCTACTTACAATTTGCTTCTTTTTTTTTCGAGAGCATTAGACAAGAAAATAAAACACCAAACAGGAAAAAAAAAGACTAAAAAGAAGAATGTTAAATAAGAGTTTCAGAAAAGCAGAACTGGTGAGGTATTAAATGATTAACTTAGTTCACACACGTTCTACGGTCTATAGATTGAAAGATGCACATTTTCTCGAACTTAAACGATTTTGTTTGCTATTTTAAAATCTAATTCTCTAAATATGCAACGAAAACTGCTTAATTACTGAAACCGAACTCAATATTAGTAAAGCTACAAAAGCTGCAGTCTATCCCCCCCCCCCTCTTCAGCCTAGTTTATATACTTATTGTTTTTAAATAAATTTTCTTTCTGATTAGCAGCATTAAAGTTTTACACTAAAGTTTTTTAATGCTTTACTAAAAGTATTGAAGAGTTGGTGGGTAATTGCAAGTGTTTTATTTACTGATGGGCTTTTAAAGCATTGACATACAAAATTGGGCTGTCATAGGCAGTGCAATAAAGTTGCCTAAGAAAAGAACCATAAGCCTTCAATCTGCTATTTATTCATTTATTTTTTTTTCTCAACCACTTCTTATGAAAGAGGTGGCCTCAGAAGCTTTGGAGGTATCTCACATGACTGGAAATCGAAAGTTCTGGAGCTGTTTTTCAGAGTAAAAAGTGATATGAAATTGACCAAACCCCTGCGCCGCCCTTTTTGCTTTTATCTGCCAAAATATTCTCCAAAGATATCCTTCAGTCTGTTATTTATTCATTTTTTTCTCTAAACTACTTCTTATGAAAGAGATGGCTTACAAACTTCAGAGGCATCTCATTTGTCTGGAAATTCAGAATTCTGGTGCTCTTTTTAAGAGTCAATAGAAGGTTGACCAGCCCCTTTCACGTACCCGTTTTGCATTTACCTCGTGCCGTAGCCTCCAAAGACATCTGATTAAAATTTTAAGACAGAACTTTTATTCAAAATGGTCAAAAGATCCTAAAATTTGCCTCTTAGAACGCCCCCATAGCCTTTAGAACAAAGGGCCAGAAATTAGCCATTTTTAAAATCTAAAAACATAACACACATAAATTAAAGACGATATGTGAACCAAGTAGTCAAACTAACTGTTGTCTTTGCGGATAGCCGAAGAGTCAGCTAGCTGGGTTGGACCATAAGATGTGATGGAGAAAATTTAGGCTCTTAAGCCTTAAAACTTTGACAAGAATACTAATGATTGGTAAATTTAATACTCTGATTTCCGGTAGTCGAACCAATGGAATGACACTTCTTTAAATCGGTCAAATTCATACAGTACCTCTTTTTAGTATTTAGCTAATGGAGTCACAAAACGTTTCAGTAAAAAGTCGGGTTAGAACACCATCTAGTGAAAATCATTCCGCCACCATCTTCGATTTTTGACCCTTAAATCAGTAAACTCCCCAATATGCGCCAACATATCAGAGGACATATGCATCCTCCCTCTTTGTCAGTCCATGGGGATGCTCTGGCTTATGTGGGATTACTCTTTAGTTTTGTTAAAGAATAAGAAATATAAACTCAACTGCAAACATTGAAAATATTTGGGAAGTATCATCGATAATTTGGAACTGAATTCAGCTTATGACATTATTTAGGAAAGAGGCAGAGATTATTTGGTCGATAATTAAAGACGAACAATAAATATATATACATATAGACCGCAAAGCACAGACCGCAAAGGTATCCGAAGGAGAAAAACGAGTACTCTAAAGCCATGTTAAGCCTTATTAAAGTGCATAAATTTACATCGCATCTTTATCCATCGATTAAAAAAAAAAAAATTACATAACAATCTTTTACCACCTAGAAACACTTTGGGTGTTAAGGACCATGGCACGGTTTGGACTAAGGACTACTAGGGACTTGAAGAACTCAAATACAAGTTCATTGCGCAGTTTTCGTTTTTGACAACACGTAGTCTGTCACCCGGTTTTGGCATGCATCATTGTAATTGCCTTATATTTTTTTTTTTGGGGGGGGGGTACAGTGATGTGGGTCGAAAATAAGCTGTTTCATTTTAATTTTATTTAAAAATTTTAAAAAGATTTAAAACTAAATTAATTAATTTTCTTTTAGCTAAGAGATTTTAAAGTTAAACCAAGTAAAGAATAAACTTACGCCATCTGATCTTCTATTGCTGTAGACATCGTTCACGTAAGGCCTATTATAAGAATTGAATAACTGGAATTCTCCTTCAAACCAAACACATTCCGTAACACTATCATTTCCCTATTAAAAACAAAGAAAATATAACTCAGAACGTATTAAACAATGCTATTTTCAAACATTGATACTAGAAATTAGCTTTCTAAGCCAAGGGTTAAAACACCAGATTCTAGAACAAAAAATGAAAATTTTTAAAAGAAAGAGGAGACTGAAGCATTAAAAAAAACAAAATGAATGACATTATGTGCTATTCATTAAAAAAACACATTGTTTATAATATAAATAAGTAAAATCACTGTTTAGTAGACTACTGTACCATTGCGACGCGTGCCAGAATCAGCCGTTAATTTGCAATCAAACACTGTTAAAAGTAGCAGCTACCGTCCTAGTTGGGTCTTTTCAAGGTTCTAACTCAAACTGACTTCGATCGGAAAATTATTTAAAAAAAATCCACAAAAGAATTTTATCAAAGAAAAGTAAAGAGCTACGTTGAGCCAAAGATGAGCAGAAATAAAATAAAACAATTTTTCAAGCGTAAAACTGCCATAGACGACAATAAATAAATAAATGAAACCAAAAACAAACATAAATTACAATAAATGATCGAGTCAAACTCAAAAGGAGCATATACTGATAGGAGTGGGATTGACGCCCCTCGTGCTTTCTAAAGACCAGAAAAAATACCACTTTATATAGCTGTCACGCCCTTTTAAAAACCTGCATCGACATAGAATGTTTCAATTTAGTTCAAGATCCTCCTCAACATTGCCTGAATGTTTCACCGTAATACCCTTAGATCAAGTTATATTAGTAGTAGTGGTAGTAGCAGTAGCAGTAGTAGTGGTTGTAGCTGTATTGGCAGTAGCAGTAGTAGTAGTACCAGTTGTAGTAGTAGTAGTAGTGTGCACATGGTCTCTTTTTGTTTGTTATTGCCTTTTTGTTTGTTATTTGTTTGTAGTGCCTATTTCTGGGATATTGCTGATACATTCCTTTGACAACCTGCAGGCACAGAATGTGTTTCGATTTAGTTCAATATCTCTCTAAACGTTCCCTAAAAGTTTCACACTCATACCCTTAGTTTTAGTAATAGTAATAATAGTAGCAGTAGCAGTTGCACTAGTAACAATCGCAGCAGTAGTAGCATGCAAATATTGTGTTTTGGTAAATTCAACATCTACAGACAACATGCCTTGTAAGTTTCAACTTCATAGTCCAATCAAAGAACATATAATAATGTCTTCAGCGCCCTGGGGATAGGGTTGTAAGTCAAAGTGCCTTTTTTAAGAGTCAAAGTGATTTGAGAGCAAACATCCCCCCCCCCCTCCACGCTCAGCATTTGCCTTAACATCTCCAATCAAAATTTGGAGATAACAATTTTATTCATCGTAGTTAAGGTTCCGGGAATTATGTATGTGGGGAAGACACCCCCCCCCTGCAGCTCTCAGGGAAAGGGTTGTAAGTTATGCCCTTGGGGCAGATAAGGTTCTTATGAAAAGGGTTGTCTTATATGCTTTGGAGGGGATTCACTGAATTGGTAATCATAAGTTCTAGTGCCTTTTTTAAGAGTCAAAGTGATCAGAGGGCAGCTACCCAACACACACACACACATACAAACACGTCGTGTTTTCCTGAGATGTATTAAGTAGATATTCTGAGACAGTATAAGGTTCTTATTGAATAGGTGGTCGTATAAACATCAGATGGGGCTTATTTAATTTTAAACTTGAAGTTATAGTGACCTTTTTAATATTCAAAGTGATTTGAGAACAAACAGCCCCCCTCCCCTCCACACTCAGTATTTGCCTTAACAGCTCCAATAAAAAATTGAGATAACAATTTTATTCATCTTAGTTGAAGCTTTCGGAAATTATGTCTGTGAGGAAGACAAGCCCTCCCACCCCCCCCCCCACCCCCCAAGGCCGTACTCAGGATTTTTTTTCGTAAGGAGTTTTAATCAATTTTTTCGGGGGAGGGGGGAGGGGGGAGGGTACACAAAAGGACCTCAAAACCACATACAAAATTTATTTATATCCCTTTTTTTTGTGTTTTTACGAGTCAGAAAGACATTTTTTTTGGGGGGGGGGGATTCGAACCCCCCTAGCCTCCCTCTGGGTACGGCCTTGGTCCCCCCCAATAGCTCTCAGGTAAAGGGTTGTAAGTTATGCCCTTGGGGCATAAAAGGCTCTTATAAAAAGGGCAGTCATATATGCTTTGGAGGTGACTCAATGGATTGGTAATCAAAATTCTAGTGCCCTTTTTAAGACTCAAAGTGATCAGAGTGCAGATACCCCCCCCCCCCACACACACACACACACAAACACGTCGTGTTTTCCTGAGATTTATCCAATAGATATTTTGAGACAGTCCTTTTATTCAAAATAGTCGAAATATCATATAAAAAGGCTTTTGAGATTGATACAAACCATCAGAGCCCGAGGACGAGGGTTGTAACTTATGCCCCTGGGGCATTTAAGGTTCTAATGGAAGGGATGGTTATATAAACTATAGAGGTGGCTCATTTGGTTGAAATTGGAAGTTCTAGTTCCCTTTTATGAGTCAATAGTGATGGAGGTCAAGTAGCACCCCCCCCCCTCACCCAACTACCCCTCTATTCACCAAATGCTTCTGATTGAAACTCTGCGATGGCATTTTGGATGGAATTTTGTTTAAAATAGTCCAAAGAACATAGAGCAATGCTTCCAGGGTTGGCACAACCACCCAGAGCCCAGGGGCAAGGGCTTTAAGTTATGCCCTGGGGGCATATAAGGTTTTTATTAAATTGGTGGTAGTATTAAATTCGGATGGGTCCCATTTGATTTTAAATTGGAACTTATAGTGCCCTTTTTAAGAGTCAAAGTGATTTGAGAGAAAACTCCCCCACCCCCACGCGTAAGTGTTGAAAAAATCTTTTAAATGTTTTCACTTTTATAACTTTAAAAAATCAAAATTTAATTAAGATTTTAAGGAATAAATATCAGCATATGTATATTAAACTGACAATGCACATTCATCTGAATCTTTTTCAGTAAAGTACAAATTATATTCTTGCTTTTAGAAAGCATAGGGGTTCATATTAATTTCTGCTCCTTTGACTCTATTATTTACTTTATTTCTGCTTGTTTTGGGTTTCATTTATTTATTGATACCGATTTGTGGTAGTTGTATGCTTGGTATATTATTTTATTCTATTTTTGTTCATTTTTGGTTTAATGGAGTTCTTTAATTTTTTTTGCAAAACTTATTTTGTGGAATTTTTTTTTTAATTAATATAAGAAATTGTCCGATCTCACCGAAACTTGGCAAAAAGTCGGAGTTAGTCTCCTAGCTTTACATTTGAAGGGCCAAAGCCCGTCACCACTATTGTAAGGGAATTCAATCTCTTTTTTTTCATTGCGGTATCTACCAGAGTAGGGTGTCAAATGTAATCACACTTTTCATGGGAATAAGAGCTAGTATCATAATTGTGTTGTTTCGGTATCTGTACACAATATACTCTTTGAGAAATACTTCATTTATCTGGAAGTAAAAGTGAAAATAACCTATCATGTGCTTATCAGTAAAAAAAATTGAGCAATTAATAAAGAATAACTTCTTACTTGTTTCGGTCCCAATCCACCGATCATCTGGTTTAAACTGGTTCTCAATTCCCTCTCCTTTTACTTTTAAATGTAGAAAATAAGCACATTTTACCAAAGAGTTTATAAAACTGGCTTCTATAAGTTGTAATTTCCAAAGTGTGCCGTTTATTTTCGTATATTATTTTTTTGTTCAAAGATTTTCTTACCAGCCTATAAAGCTGATAAGAAGAGTCAACCAAACTTTGAAAGTCAAATCTATAAGATTTAAAAATAATTTTAACTGATCTCTCTTCTGTACTGCTCATTTATGAGTCAGATATCGTACATAGGCTATTTTTCAAAAATCAAAAGAAATCAAATCATACCATTCCTCTGTCATCTGAAAACCCAACAGAAACATAGCTGTTTTCTGGGTCTATGACCTCACCATATAATTCGAATTCATGATGGTCAATGTCTGTTGATTTTTTGTAGGTTACCAAAAGCTTACAGTCTCGTGTTTCTTCACATCCCCGACTTGTTCCGAAGCAACCTTTAGACATACCACATTCATCATATATTGTTGTCTGAAAGAAAAAATCCTCAAATTATACAAACAAGATATCAGATTGGAAAGAACTTTTGCGTGTGTCACTATTCATTTTCTCTTTAGCACTCCGAGCAATATTTTCAGAATCCTTGGCTATCTTAGAGCATTGAGAGCGAAACGACAAGAGGTTCCATGTTAACCCTTTAGAAATAAATTCTTGACTGAATTTTTTCGACTGTATTTTTCTTAACGCAGAAATCAATGAATGAGTTGACGAGTGTTAAGAGGAGATGCCAAAAAAAAGAAGAAAGAAATGTGATGGATTTTTTATTGTCAGGATTACGGGAGAAGAAAATGGAACACTATCAGAACGAAGTGTTCATAATATATATATTTTTGTAAAATTATTTTTCTGTAATAGAGTATTTTTGAATAAAAAAAATTCACATCATTAAAAAAAGGATATGCCAAAAAATATAGCAAAGATGAACTTCATGTTCATCATACATATAATGGCCATTATCCCATTTATTATTAAAAAAAACATTGATAATGGCAATCAAATGAATTAATAAAGCTAAAAGATTTTTTTTATTCTTTCCGTCATTTAGAAAAATTTCTCTCTTTCACCCTAACCGTTTTATTTTTGCTTTCAGCCTTACATCAGCTAACAACCTTTTTTTCGAGGCTAAGGAAGGCGTAGCGTGAGAAGAAGTAGAATATTAGGTGAATAGGACTGTTAATCAAAATAAATCAGAAAAAAGACACTGTTTCCTAAAGGAATTTCAAGGTATTTTTCAAACAAAAAAGGAAGTTAATTCCAATAATTCCAATTCAGTTAGTCAAGTATCAACTAATCAGAGACAAAATTGCAGTTACAAATCCAGATGGTGCTGAAAAACTAACTCATCCAGAATTGGAGTTAGAATATGACGAAATTGCAAGGATTAAAGTTTTATAAGGAAATTAAGGTAGTGTGGGGACACGAGCTTTATTTCAAGTTGAATATATTCTAGATATCCCACTTAATACATGTATTTTAGAAAAAAATTCCTTCTGATTAGAGGAAGATTTAAAAGGTCTGATAATCAAAGGAGTATACGATTCGTGACAATTCTCCATGCCTGTTTTGTAAAAGTGAGAATGACCATTTGATGCGTCGTTTGACCCGGTATCGATGGCCTTCTACGTTAAGGGAATATATTTATGGGAATGTTAAGCTGCTGGATCCGAATGTGTTAAACTTTCAGACTTATTCCTGGATTCTGTCATGATCTTGCAGATAAAAAGAAGCAAATGCCCCTGATACTAGAAAAGAAAGTGCGGGTAAGATAA
Source organism: Artemia sinica (assembly GCA_027921565.1). Taxonomy (NCBI): domain Eukaryota; kingdom Metazoa; phylum Arthropoda; class Branchiopoda; order Anostraca; family Artemiidae; genus Artemia; species Artemia sinica. The sequence continues at coordinate 43,852,639 of CM051261.1, read as the reverse complement.
GATAAAATTTATTGCTGAAAAACGGCTATCACAATCTAAAAAGGGCCGAATTCGCACTTTAGTGTCAAATAGAGCGAAAAACGAACAACAAAAACAAACGATCAAACAACACCAGAAAATTATAAAAGGGTCAATGTACAATACGTAAAAATGTTGAAAACAAAAACAAATTAAACTCATAAAATTAGTAGGTCAAAGTCAAGTCAGCAAAAATGCTAGAAAAATGAAAACTCGCAAAATTTCAAAGGGGATAAAAAGATTAAAACAAAAACATAAGTTAGTTAGTGACTAAAACACATAAATACGAGTGTACGAGGGTACGAGTGTTATACTTGAACTCAAATATTGCACTCAAATTGAGACGACAAATGTTCTTGAAACATATCATGCGATGAGAAATCCTTCCTTTGCTTTAGAAATTCATTAGCATTTAGATATTTTCGCACTTCATTGGGAATATCAGTAATGTTCAATAAATATCGTGGCCTTGCAGTTAATTTTGCTTATCCAGTATGTCAAGAAAATAAGCCGCTCTTCGTAAAAAAAAATCTGATCATTATATTGTCACATGAACTCTTTCATGTCTAAAAACTGTTTGATTTCACTTTATAGTTCGAAGAATCTGCCAGCAACGTTATTTTTTTTTATAGCCATGGATCAGCAGCGCGGAATAGAAAAGCACTTCGTGACCAGAGTTAAAGTTGTTGCATAGTACTTGAAAGAGAAGAATATTGAAACCACTAGGTTTTAGGTAACTGACAACTGTCACCCCAAGAGTCAAGTACTTCTTGAGAAGGTTCCCAAAGAATCCTTACAGCAAGGACTGACTGGTGAATAACGCAGTACATTCCCTTAGCTTGGAATGCAGCCTCTCTAACTGCCATTTGAAAGACAATGGTTGATGCAAGTACGGCTGATGCTCCATCGGTACATACTTATGACGATTTCTTCTGTTGCAAATTATTATCAGTTATATGATCCCTAAACCACAGCTAGGTTTTTGTTTTTACAGATTCATTACAGGTTAGGTTTGCCTCTAGCGTTTCCTGTAGTAAAGTAAGGTAGTAAGGCCATAAGCCTCAAAGTACCAAGGACACCATAAATAAAAAATATTTTTTTATATCGGTCAGGTGGAAAGTTACACAACCATATACATCTTAAAAAATGAGGAAAAACTTGGAATCGAATTTTTAATGAAGAAAATCTCCAATGTTCATTTTTTTTCACAAGCGCCAATTTAAAAAAAAAAGAACGCGTGTTGTAAATCAGCAGAAAATGAGCAAAAAACGTAATTGATCATTTTTAATAATGCCAGGAAACCCGGCATCCCTTCCATGGGAAATCCTCCCGCCCCCAAGGAAAATCCTTCCATGGAAAGTTTTTACCACGTAAAATACCCCCCCCCCCCTCAGGAAAATTCTCCCCAGACAATTCCATTCCGGGACGATTTCGGTGGAATTTTTTTTTAGCACAATTTCATTAAAAAAAAAACATCCTGTCAGAAATCCCCTCCTCCATGGAAAGGTTTTCCCGCAAATACCCTGTCCTCTAGTAGAAAGTTGTTCTCGAAGAAAATTCCATCCGGAGAATTTGTTCCGTGGAAAACTCCCCCATTAAAAATTTATCCCCTGGAACCTCTGCCCTACGTGAAGATACTCTAGACAATTCCAACCCGGTGAGAGTTTCTGCCCAGACAATTCCTCTTAACATCTCCACACGTAAAACTGAGACGGAAAAGAGAAAGTTAGACAAATAAAAAGGATTTCGTATAGGAATTCTGGCAAATTCCACCCAGTGTAAAATTTTCCCTGGAAAGTTCACCCCTTGAAACTTCTCTCCCCAAGGAAAATTATCCCTGTGGAAAATCCTCTCATCTGAAGATCCCCCTCCCCCAAAAAATGTCTGTATACTTCCAAATAACAAATACTCTGCGTTAACAATGGGCGAATTTCATGACTTACAAATTTTTCCCTAGGGGCTTTGGGAACCCAGTCAGGTTATCCCCAAATGCATAGTTACTGGACTTTTCAACTATGCTGAACAAGATGTATATCTCAATTCTGATCAGACGACTTCGAGGAAAAAGGGTGTGGGAGGGGGCCTAATTGCCCTCCAATCTTTTTGGTCACTTAAGAAGAATGAGCCCTTTTCCTATATTCTAGGACTATTGGGACGATACAATCACCCCTAGAAAAAATAAATTAAAGACGCATCCATGATCTTTCTTCTGGCAAAAAATACAAAATTCCACATGTTTACAGGTGGAAGCTTGAAACTAGTACATTAGGGTTATCATAGGCACTGTATCTGATGGTATGATTTTCATTGCTTGACTTTTAGAGGGTGTTCCCCTTCTTTTTCAAAAATCAGGCAAATTTTCCCTGGCTCGTAGCTTTCGATGGGTAAGCTTAATGAATCTTATATATTTGGAATTAGCATAATAAGCCGATTCTTTTGATACATCCATTAATATCAAAACTCTGTTTTTGGTTACTATTGAGCCGCGTCAATCCTTACTTATAGTTCGGAACCACGAACTGCTTGATTACTACTGGAGGGTATTTCTGCTCGTCTGAAGTTTTCATATATCTTTACTTTTCCTTTAAAAACATCTTTTTCGATTTTTTTTTTTAATTAATCAGTCAGAATAGGAGTGCGTAAGACACTACATCCCCTCTTTTCCTTAAAAAAAAGTGGAGAATCCCATTTTTAAATAGTTTTATAAATGTTTTCTTTTCTGCATGACATTAACATCTAGAAAGTTTAATACGGCAAAATAATATAATTCTTAAAAACTTGGAAACATTGAAAACATTAGTTGCTTACCAAAACCATAAAGAAAAGAAACTGCAGGTGAAACTATTGTTCACGAATGGTGACAAGCTATCAATAGCATTGAAATGATTTTGAATCAAACAAAACACTAACGAGCAATAAACCTAACAAACTATTTACATGGAATTGACCAAATGAACACCGTACTGAATTAGCTGTCTGTAGTAAGTATATTTCTTTAAAAACAGTAACATAAAAATCTATTTAACTTGTGGAGAATCAACAAGGAAGCCATATTCTGTAAAGGTTTAGCAAGAACTGTCTCTTTGGGATCAGGACTGCAATTTGCAGATCCCGAATACCGTCTCCAGATTTCGCTGAGCATATGGATAAGGCACTTCAGTTTCGTTGAATAATTGTGGAGGTCAAAGGCTATGCATAATCATCATTGTTGTTGTATCTAGACGGTGAACAAAAGAAAGAATCTTCTTTCTTGCACCCTATACTTAGTCACTCCTCAGTTTACAAAATATTGGATAAAATAATGTCTTTGGAGTTATGAAGTTTTAGCCTCCACAGAGGATCCTTTTGTTGCCACACCGGAATTTTTATCTTGGAATCTTTGGTCCTGTTCTTCTGAATAGATTGAATGCTAAACAAAGAATGTGCAATGGACAGAAAAATGACTATAATGAGCACATGGCATCAGCTCCATCACAGCGATGCAAATCTTTTTCAGACGAATCCTACTTGGTTAAGCTAAACTCACTGACCATCCCCCTCAAAAACTCAAGGCAACCCCCTGGGAGCCACTATCCGCTGGTTGGGAGCCATTATCTTAAAGAGCACGCCACCACAATGCATTTGTGGAGTAGTAAGTGGAGTGGTTTACCTATGGGAGCCCCTTTATCCCCTTTATTAGCTAATATTTTTGTGGAGAATATTGAAACAATTGCGTTAGATTCATATTTTTTAAAACATATTTTTTGGGGCCGGTATATGGATGACATAATTTCAGTATGGGGAGGAGGAATTAAAAGGATTTTTGGAACATCTTAATTGTTTGGAAGGGGGGTGATTTAAAGTTTACTGTTGAATTAGAAGAGAATGGGAAACTTCCTTTTCTTGATGTTCTTCTTTTAAAAATGACAGAAAACCAGAAAAATTACAGAATTTACAGAAAACCGACAAATAACAACAGATTTTTGTCTTATAGTTCCGGTCACGCACGCCAAGTAAAAATTGGTTTGATAATTTCTTTAACCGAGCGGATCTTTAGGATTTGCTTTCCTAAATTTATTGAGGAGGGGTTGTCTTTTTCTAAGAAAAATACTAATTAGTAACACGTATCCAGAGTGGTTAATGAACCAGCGTTTTTCAAAAAGAAGAAAAAGGTTTCTAGAGATTCCTAAGGAAGTCTTGGAGACAACTCGGGAGAAGGATTTTTTTTGTTCCTTACCGTATGTACCCGGGCTAAGTGAAAAACTTAAAAGAATTTTACAGAGTAATGGTCTAAACGTAGCTTTAAAGAGTAATAATACTTTGGGTAGTTTTCTAAATTCTGGGACGGATCTAACTTCATTGGGGCAACAAAGTGGGGTCTATCAGATCCCATGTACTTGCGAAAGCTCATGTGTGGGACGTACTTACCAGAATTTGGAAATGAGATTATTACAGCATAAAGATTCTATTTCTTCGGCTCTAAAGCAAGATTTTAAGTCTGAAGATTTTACTTCAGCCCTTTCAGAACTTATTTTCAATTTTCCAGACCATTTTATTTTGTTCGATTATGTCTCTTTGATTTCTAGGGACCGGGGTTTAAAGCAAAATTTTCGTGAAACTCTTGAAATAAAGAAAATCTTATTCAAGAATATATCTTTGAATCGTGACACAGGTGAATTTGGGTTGAACTCTTTCTACGATAATTTATTAAAATCTGACAGAGTAAAGTTCAATTCACCCAATGTTGTTGACCTCTGTCCAAGTGTTATATCATTGAACGCTAATGAACCGAATCCAAGAAAGTCAAGGAGGCTAGCTTCCGCCTTTGCTTTGAAAAGAATTAGAGAATTAAACAACATGTAGTTCTATTTGATTTCGTATATAAACTTTTGTTTTAAATTGTTTTAGTTTAGTTTTACTACTGATGACGGTCACTGCATATGTGACCGAAATATCTGGCATTTTTTGTGAATTTCTATCGCTGTTTGTGAAACACTGTCTATTAAAAGGATTCCACCCCTATTTGAACTTTTATTTATTGATTACTGTTATATTTCAAGAGAATGATGAAGACGATACTCATCAGATGATGCAACGTTAATGATGAACCTTTTCGAGATCAGCCAGCATGCAGGGGGAAATTTTGCTCAAAAACATTCCAAATTAAAAAAAAAATCCATGATCTTTTGCAATTTCTCTATTTTTTAAATTTATCTGCTGTTGTTTTGATAAGTTTGTATACAATTAACTATAAATACCTTAAGACTGATCTTTAGCGCTAGCAAATTTTCATACTTATTCGAATACTCTACTTAGGCCAACAGGAGCAATAAAACCAAACGATCTTACTCACTGATAAAACAGACAGAAAAAAAACACTAAAAAATGAAAGAGGAAAAATATGAGCTAGCAAAAAAAAAAAAAAAAAAAAACAGGAGTTAATACAAATATTTTGGCCAACCTCGCTCAGTCGTCGTCAGTACAAAAACAAGAGGAATACATAAAAAGTAACGCTATAGCGTTGCCTATAGTAAAGGCTATAAAGCTTTAATGTTTTAAGTTTTTCTTTTTTTTACCAGAGGTACTACATATGGAAGGGGTGGTGATATAGACTTTGGAGGGGGCTCATTTGATTGAAAATCTGAATTCTAGTGGTCTTTTTAAGAGTCAAAAGTGATCGGGGGGCAACTAGCCCCCACGCCCTCTTTCCTCCAAATGCATCCGATCAAACTTTTGAGATAGCCATTTTTTTCAAAATAGTCCAAAGATCAATTAAAAACTCCAAGGTCAATATAATCCCCCAGAGCCTGGAGGCAAGTGTTGTAAGTAATGCCCCGAGATATAAGGTTTTTACGGAAGAGGTACTCATATAAACTTCGGAGGAGGCTCATTTGATTGGAAATTGAAAGTTCTTGTACCCTTTTTAAGAGTCAAAACGTATCTGAGGCCAACTAGCCCCCCTCCCTCCCTACTACCTCTTTTCCCCAAATGTATTCGATTACGATTTTGGCGTTGCCGTTTTGCTCATAATAGTTCAAAGATAATATATCAATGTTTCCGGGGTTGACGCTACCCCCCCGAGCCTAGGGACAAGGGTTGTATGTTATGCCCTGGGGGTGTATACGGTTTTGTGGAATGGATGGTTGCACAAGCTTTGGAGGAAGCTCATTTGATTGGATATTAAAAGTTCTAGTTCACTTTTTAAGAGCCAAAAGTAAATGGTGGGCAACTAGCCCCCCCACCCCCTCTTTTCTCCAATAGCATCCGATCAAATTTTAAATAACCATTTTGTTCAAAATAGTCCAAAGATCATATAACAATACCTTCAGGGTTAACACAACCCCGCATAACCCAGGGGCAAAGGTTGTAAGTTATGTCCCGGGGGCATATAGGATTTTTATGGAAGGGGTGGTCATACAAACTTTGGAGGAGGCTCATTTGGTTGAAAATTGAAAGTTCTAGTTCGCTTTTTAAGTCAAAAGTGATCTCAGAGCAACTAGTCCCCCACCCCTTCTTTTCCCAAAATACATCTGATCGAAATTTTGAGATAGGCACTTTGTTCAAAATACTTCAAATGTCATATAACAATGCCTCCGGGGTTGACACCTTCCCCTCCCCAGAGCAAGGGCTGTACGTTATGTCCCGGGGCATATATGCTTTTTTTTATGGAAGGGATGGTTGTATAAACTTTGGAGGAGGCTCATTTGATTGGAAATTAAATGTCCCCGCAGCCTCCAGGGCAAGTATTCTAAATTATCCAATTTGTCCATTTTTAACACGCAGGATTTATCACTGGGAAATGGGGATATGTTTGATCATGGGCGCATATGAAAAGAACAAGAATATTGAGGTAAAATTCCGCAGAACGTTGAGGGGTATGGTGAGCTCAATAAAAGATACTATCTGCATCCACGTTATCAAAAACGCATATCTCCAATATTTTAGGAACGGGTAAGTGTACTAACTTGAAAATTTTAGGGCCACTACTACTGCTACTACTACTGTAGCTGCAAGTACGACTAGCTGCGACTGCAACAGTGACTACTTCTGTCTGCGACAACTTGCGACTGTGCCTCCGACTACTTGCAACTGGTACTAAATTTACTTGTGTCTGCTTTCAGATAATTCTAGGGGATGTTGAACAAAATCAAAGCACATTATGTGCATGCCGATTGCCAAAAGGACGCATGAGCAATATCTCAGGAACGATTGAGGGCATTAAGTTGAAACTTTCAGGATATGTTGAAAAGTGCTTGAACCTGCAGGGAATGGTTAAGAGGACTTTAAACTAAATAAAAAGACACTGTGTATATCCATTTTATCAAAAGAATATATCTTCAATATCTTAGGAACGGCTAAGGGTCAGAATATTCAATCAAAATATCCTATTATGTGTTTAGGTTGTATCTAGGTCGCATCTATATGTGCATCAAAGTTGCCAGAAGGACGTATCTGAAACTTCCCAGGAACGGCTGATGGCATTTAGTTGAGAATTTAAATAAAAGTTCAAATAGGGATAAAATCCTTTTAATCGACAGTGTTTCACAAACAGTGATAGAAATTCACAAAAATACCAGATATTTCGGTCACATATGCAGTGACCGTCATCAGTGACCGAAATATCTGGTATTTTTGTGAATTTCTATCACTGCTTGTGAAAAGTTGTCGATTAAAAGGATTTTATCCCTATTTAAAATTTTATTTATCGTCATGGAAAGGCAGTGTGGTCCCCAAAAATATCTAAGTTGAGACTTTCAGGGAATGTTAAGGGGTATTGAAATAAATCAAAAGCCACTAATTAGAACTATATTTTTATTCTTGGGCTAAAGACATGAAAAACTGGAGAAATGTTCATTATATTAATCATATTAACCAAAACCGAAATTTCGGCAATAAAAAAGAAACAGAAATTAATTTTAAAGAGAATCCAAAGAAGAAGTTAAAAAACAGTTAGGCCTACTTTTTTTTCCCAGAGACACTTCTTTGAGAATCAGATCAATGATCTAAATCTCCACCCGCTAAAATATAAGCTATAGTTAACTAATACCTGGCAATCAAAAATGAACAGACGGTAAATAAGGAAAAAGTTTCCAAAAATGTTTTTCAAAGAAAATTAAAGGCCATATTAAACTTAAGATCAGCAGAAATAAATTCCTTTAATAATTCAAACCCAAAAAAGACCGCAAATTACTATTACAGAATAAATGAAACCCAAACTGAACAGAAATTAAATAAACAGTCATAGCAAACAAACATACAACAAGTATTGATTTAAAATAAGTAAATACAAATTAAAACAAGTAAAACTTAAATTAAATACGCAAATCAAGCTGAAAACGCATAAAGATTTTTACAAACAAGAGTTTGGCTACTTGCCCCTTTCTGAAATGTAAAAGTCTAAAGCCTACCATGTCATTGGCACTTTACTGAAAACTATATCTGTCTTGAACAGTCTTGGAAATAAATAATAAAATTATAATGAATATTTGATATATAATGAATTTAATTGCTGATAGATCAGTAGTTCAAGATTTTATTTCACCGCAACTTTTATTTTTGTTATAAGTACGTTATAAGTACAATGTTATAAGTACAAAACAAAATATTTGTAATATAGTTCGTTTTCAGTAAAGCAAAAATGATGCAGTAGGCTTTAGACTTTTACAGTAAGGGAAGGGGGCAGTAGCCAAACTCTTATTTGAAGTAATTTTTGTTCGGTTTAAGCTTGATTTGAATATTCATTTTAAGTTTTACTGGTTTTAATATTTACTTATTCATTTATATTAGTACTTGTTGTGGGTTTGTTTGCTATGATTGTTTCTTTTAATTTATTCTTTAATAGTAATTTTTGGTCGTTTTGAGTTCTAATTATCATTGGAATTTATTTCTCCCGAGGTTAAATTTAATATGTTCTTTAATTTTCTTTAAAAAACTTCTTTTTCGGAAAGCTTTTTTTAATTAATCACAGAAAGAAAGGAAAGCGAAATAAAATACAAACCACTATAAAAAATAATCGTAATAATGAACCGCCGAATCACACTAATAGAAAAAAGGTGACCGAGACATAAATCAAAATATTGAATGGATTTGGGAATTTATTTTCTTCAATGAGCTTAAATGAGATAATCTCTTATCAGGTTTTACAGTATCTAAACTTACACTAAATTGTAAAATATTTGATATGGGTAGATTTCAACAGCAGAATGAAACTCAAATCAAAATAGAAAAGCGACAACTTACCAGCCTGAAAGTAATGCAAAGCTTTACGAAGAGACAATTATTTCTCTTGTAAGGGAAGTATACTAGATATTTTAAAAAACATGCCTGCATTCAAAGCAAGGTATCAGAAAGAGAAAGCAAGGTAACAAGAAAGGTAAACAACATATTTGAGAGAATAAATTTTTATTTCTAAAAGATACAACACAGCTTAAATGCAAGCATGTCTGTTCACTCTACCTGGCGTCGCAGTCGCGGATCAACAGTCCTTTGCGCTTGGTACTGATCCAAGTCAATTCGATCCACAGATATTCCAGCTATTCCATCTGCATGTTCTCTAATACTTGCTAAAAGAGAATGGGATTCTTAGAAATAAATAAAAATAATATGGTTTTGAAACAAAAAAGATAACGAATATTTTTTCGATTGTCAGATTTTTTGCCCGAGCATTCCTGGGTTTCGCCGATCTTAAAGCATACAAAAAAAAAAATCGAAACAGAATCAGTTATAAATATCTATTCCTACACTATTTTTGTTTATTTCCAGATAAAGGGTGGTAGGAAATTAAAAAAGCGTAATCTTATATTCAAGAATCTGTGGCCACGCGAACTGTGGCCACGTGAACTGTGGCAACAACCCACCGCGATGTATCATTGCCTGCAGAAAGTTTTTTTTTTCGTAACTTATAACATCAATTCCCATTACAGAGTTTAGAAGTGAAGTTTGATGACAATTAATACACCATACACTCATATCACCGTTTTCCACAAGCCCTTCATAGAAGATTAGTGTTAATCCAACTTTCATTGAACTTTTTTTATACACTCAATTAGGTTGACCACCTTACCATCATATGGGTACCTTGCTAACTCAATAGCCAATGTATGGCCAAAATCTGTTCTGTTTATAACTAAATTAATACACCTACAAAATTATGGCAGTCTGCACATTGTATTGCTACTTTCCTTCCATACACCAATTCTATCTAAGATAGAATTCTATCTTCTATCTAGGATACGACGTATAACTAATTGCAACACAATTGGAAGGTGAATCATTAGTTAATGCAGGACGTGGTTTGAAAATTATGACAACTGCAAGTACCAAAAAAACAACACTCACACTAGCTATTTAAACACAGTAGCAGTAATCACTGTAGAAGTGCATAAACAAGTGCAGAAAAGTGTATATTAGTAAAAGTAGTATTCAAGCAGCAAAACGGCGACTGAACAAGTTGAAACTCCAGTTTCTCCAAGTGTACCCCTTTAAAGACGAAGTGAAGCGTTTGGTTATAAAAATCAATATTTGTTTTGTGTTGGAACAGCTGAAGAGATCGGAGTAAACGAAGATAAAAGGAAAGCATAGACGCAAGGTAAGGAAAGTGTATACTCTTGAGTTAAAAAACAATGCTACTAAAAGAAACTGAAGGACGCGGTAATGATTTCAGACAATTGGTGAAAAATCGTATACTTTTTCAATATGATTTTATTTCTGCTGAAGCAAAACAGTCTGCTATTAGATATACAAATTAATTTAAAAAACTTTGGCGAAAATAAAGTCAAATAATTATTCAAGTGTAAAACTACCACAAATCACTATCAACAAATAGAGGAAATTCAAAACGAACAGAAATTACAATAGATAGCCGATTCAAACTCAAAACAAGCGAAAATTAACATGAGTAGGGCTGATAACCCCTATACCTTTTCAAGACCAAAATGCAATTTGCGCTTTACTGAAAAAAAAAACAAAAAAAAACAAACAAACAAATGACCGTGGATTGTCAGTTAAATTGACATATAGCCTACTGACATTTCTTCGTTAAGGTTTTGATAATTTTTCATTTATGAAAGTATGAAAGGTAAAAATATTTCAAACGTATTTTGTTTTCAGTAAAGCGCAAATTGTGTTCTGGTCTTGAGAAGGTATAGGGGTTTTCAGTCTTACTCATGTTCATTTTTGCTCGTTTTGAGTTTGACTGACTCGGTTATTTATTGTATGATTTAAATAAAAAAAACACGTTTAAAATATATGTCAATTTAACTTACAATCCACGGTCATTCGTTTGTTTGTTTTTTTTTTTTTTTTTTTTTTCTTTTTTTTTTTAGCTGTTTTCGAAGTTTCTATGAAAACAAATAGCCGTCTCAAAATTAAAATCAGATGCATTTCGGGAAAACACAAGGTGGGGGGGTATCCACCCTCTGATCACTCTGAATATTAAAAAAGCACTAGAACTTCTGATTTCCAATCAAACATGTCCCCTCCAAAGACTATACGATCACTCTTTCTTCATATACCTTATACGCCCCCAGGGCATAATTTACAACCCTAGCACTGAGGGCTGTGGGGGGTTGTCATTCTCAGACATAATTTCCAGACCTTTCAATTACGTTGAACCAAATGGCTATCAAAATTTTTATTGGATGTGTTTGGGGAAATGGTGGGCGTGGGAGGGGGGTTAGTTACCCTCCAATCACTTTCGACTATTGAAAAGGGCACTGGCTCTTTCAATTTCCAATCAAATGTGCTGTTTCTGAAGTTTCTTTGACAACAAATGGCCATCTCAAAATTTCTATCAGATGCATTTCGGGAAAATACGAGGTATGGGGGGATATCCACCCTCTGATCACTTTGAATCTTAAAAAGGGCCCTAGAACATCTGATTACCAATCCAATGAGTCCCCCCCCCCCGAAGTTTATACGATCGTCCTTTTTATATAGCCTATACCTTATATGCCCCTAGGGCATAACTTACAACCCTTGCCCTGAGGGCTCTGGGGGGTTGTCATCCTCAAAGACATAATTTCCGGACCTTTAAATTACGTTGAACAAAATGATTATCTAAAAATTTGGATTTGATGGGTTTGGGAAAATGGTGGGCCTGGAAGGGGGGTTAGTTGCCCTCCTATCACTTTTGACTATTAAAAAGGGCTCTAGCCCTTTCAATTTCCAATCGAATGAGCTCTTTTCGAAGTTTCTAAGACCACAAATGGTCATCTCAAAATTTCTATCAGATACATCTCCGGAAAATATGAGGCGTGGGGGGGATATTCACCAAAGTTCCATTGCCCTTTTTAAGATTCAGAGTGATTGGAGGGTGAATACCCCCCCCCCCCTCAAATCATTCTGAATCATCAAAAGATTCAGATTCCTTTTTAAGATTAAGAGTGATCGGAGGGTGGATACCCCCCTCCAATCACTCTGAATCTTAAAAAGAGCAACGGAACTTTTGATTACCAATCCAATGATCCCCCTCCAAAGTTTATACGATCACCCATCCTATGTGTACCTTATATGGGACATAACTTACAACCCTTGAACTGAGGGATGTAGGGGGGTTGTCAACATCAAAGACATAATTTCCAGACCTTTCAACTACGTTGAACAAAATGGCTATCTTAAATTTTGATTGGATGTGTTTTGAGAAATGGTGGGCGAGGGAGAGGAATTAGTTGCCCTCCAATCACTTTCTACTAATGAAAAGGACATTGGCCCTTTCAATTTCTAATCAAATGAGCTGTTTTCAAAGTTACTACGACAAAAATGGCCATCTCAAAATTTTTGTCAGATGCATTCCGGGAAAATACGAGGTGATGGGGGGGGGGGGGGTTATCCACCCTTCGATAACCCTGAACCATAAAAGGCACTAGAACTTCTGATTACGAATCCAATGAGCCACCTCCAAAGTTTATACTATCATCCTTTCTATATATACCTTATATGCCCCCAGGGCATAACTTACAACTCATGCCCTGAGGGCTGTGGGGGAACGGGGAGGGGTGACATCCTCAAAGAAATAATTTTCAGACCTTTCAGTTACGTTGAACAAAATGGCTGTCTCAAAATTTTTATTGAATGTGTTTGTGGAAATGGTGGGCATGAGAGAAGGGCTAGTTGCATCACTTTCGACTATTAAAAAAGGCACTGGCCCTTTCAATTTCCAATCGAATGAGCTGTTTTCGAAGTTTCTATGACAACAAATGGCCATATAAAAAAAAATAAAATCAGATACATTTCGGGAAAACACAAGGTGATGGGGTATCCACCCTCCGATCACTCTGAATATTAAAAAAAGCACTAGAACTTCTGCTTTCCAATCCAATGTGCTCCCTCCAAAGGCTATACGATCACCCTATCTATATATACCTTATATGCCCCAGGGCATAACTTACAACCCTTGCCCTGAGGGCTGTGGGGGGTTGTCATTCTCAAAGACATAACTTCCAGACCTTTCAATTACGTTGAACCAAATGGCTATCACAATTTTTATTGAATGTGTTTGTGGAAATGGTGGGCTTAGCATAATTTCCGGACCTTTAAATTACGTTGAACAAAATGTCTATCTAAAAATTTGGATTTGATGGGTTTTGGAAAATGGTGGGCTTGGGAGGGGGGGGTTAGTTGCCCTCCAATCACTTTCGACGATTAAAAAGGGCACTAGCCCTTTCAATTTCCAATCGAATGACCTACTTTCGAAGTTTCTAAGACAACAAATCGTCATCTCAAAATTTCTACCAGATACATCTCCGGAAAATATGAGGCGTGGGGGGATATTCACCAAAGTTCTGTTGCCCTTTTTAAAATTCAGAGTGATTGGAGGGTGAATATCCCCCTCCAATCACTCTTAATCAGAGGCAACACTGTAGCGTTGCCTATAGTAAAGGCCATACGGCTCCAATGTTTTATTATTTATTATTTTTTTTTCCCAGAGGCACTTCATATGGAAGGGGTTGTCGTAGAAACTTCAAAGGGGGATCATTCAATTGGAAATCAAGAGTTCTAGTGCCCTTTTTAATAGTCGAAAATGATTGGAGGGCAACTAGCCCCCCCCCCCCGCGCCCATCATTCCCCCAAACACATCCAATCAAAATTTTGAGATAGCCATTTTGTTCAGCGTAATTGATTTCCAGATAGAAAATATATTTTTGAGGAGGATACCCCCCCCCCCACAACCCTCAGGGCAAGGGTTTTAAGTTACGCCCTGGGGGCATATAAGGTTTTTATACAAGGCGTTGTCGTAGAAACTTCAAAACAGGCTCATTCAATTGGAAATTAAAGAGCTAGTGCCCTTTTTAATAGTCGAAAGTGATTGGAGTGTAACTAGCCCACCTCCCCCCCCCACACCCATCATTTCCCCAAACACATCCAATCAAAATTTTGAGATAGCCATTTTGTTCAGCGTAGTTGATTTCCAGATAGAAAATATATTTTTGAGGAGGATATTCCCCCACAACCCTCAGGGCAAGGGTTTTAAGTTATGCCCTGGGGGCATATAAGGTTTTATAGAAGGCGTTGTCGTAGAAACTTCAAAAAAAGGTTCATTCGATTGGAAATTCAAAGGGATAGTGCCCGTTTTAATAGTCAAAAGTGATTGGAGGGCAACTAGCCCCCCCCTCCCTACGCCCATCATTCCCCTAAACACATCCAATCAAAATTTTGAGATAGCCATTTTTGTTCAGCGTAGTTGATTTCTGGATTGAAAATATATTTTTGAGGAGGACACTCCCCCACAACCCTCAGGGCAAAGGTTTTAAGTTATGCCCTGGGGGCATTTAGGGTTTTTATAAAAGGCGTTGTCGTAGAAACTTCAAAACAGGCTCATTCGATTGGAAATTAAAGGGCTAGTGCCATTTTTAATAGTCGAAAGTGATTGGAGGGCAGCTAGCCCCCCCCCCCCCGCCCTACGCCCATCATTTCCCCAAACACATCCAATCAAACTTTTGAGATAGCCATTTTGTTCAGTGTAGCTGATTTCCAGATAGAAAATATGTTTTTGAGGAGGACACTCCCCTAGAACCTTCAGGGCAAGGGTTTTAAGATATGTCCTGGGGGCATATAAGGTTTTTATAGAAGGCATTGTCGTAGAACCTTCAAAAAAGGTTCATTCGATTGGAAATTCAAAGGGATAGTGCCCTTTTTAATAGTCAAAAGTGATTGGAGGGCAACTAGCCCCCCCCCCCTACGCCCATCATTTCCCCAAACACATCCAATCAAACTTTTGAGACAGCCATTTTGTTCAGTGTAGCTGATTTCCAGATAGAAAATATGTTTTTGAGGAAGACACTCCCCCGCAACCCTCAGGGCAAGGGTTTCAATTTATGCCCTGGGGACATATAAGGTTTTTATAGAAGGCGGTGTCGTAGAAACTTCAAAAAAGGCTCATTCGATTGGAAATTCCGAGGGCTAGTGCCCTTTGTAATAGTCGAAAGTGATTTGAGGGCAACTAACCCCCCTCTAACGCCCACCTTTTCCCCAAACACATCCAATCAAAATTTTAAGACAGCCATTTTATTAAACGTAGTTTTAAGTTCTGGAAATTAGGTCTTTGAGGATTACAACTCCCCCAAAGCCCTCAGGGCAAGGGTTGTAATTTAAGGATTCTCCGAATCCTTCATATTATTTCTTATGGAAGGATGCTCGTAAAAACTTTAGAGAGGGCTCGTTTGATTGGAAATTGAAAGTTCTTGTTCACTTTTTAAGAGTCAAAAGAGATTGAAGGGCAACTAGCCCCTCTCCCTAATAGTTCAAAATAGTTCAAAGTTCTGATAACAAAAACTCCGGTGTCGACACAGCCCACCAGGGCCCAGGGGTAGGCGTTGTAAGTTATAGGTTCGGACAGGTCGGTTCGTTTCAAATTATAGGCTCTGTCCTATTTTTATAGGATTTCCCGGGCCAAAATATAGGTCAAACATAGGATTCGGAAGTCCTCGGGATCAGATCTGTGGTAGATGGCGTGGGATGCCTGGTCATATAAATTCGTCATTTCCCGAGTTTTTGCATTTATTAATTTTTTTTTTTTTTTTGATTTCAAATGCAAACTGTACAAATAGTAGAAAACAGTAAAAAATCAGATACACATAGTGTGCCAAGGATTGACTGATACAGGTAAAATATTTGGAATCCCTCTTGCTGCTTCTTGGGCATCAATTTCGATATGAGATCAGTTTTTCTCTTTGCAAGAGGCTGTTCCATTCTCGCAGATTCCACCATCTGCTCTCCATCACTTGTCCTGGGCTTCACAGCTCCTTCGAGCAGAGAAACAGCTAAGGCAATGTCTATGGACCTCTTGAACTTGGCAGCCTTCTTCATTCTGTCGGTCGCTTCCTGAAGTAGAGTATCTGCTACTGTTCTCTTTTCTTGCTCTGATGCTCTAAGTTTTTACCTTTTGCTTTCCAGGTCTTCTATTTCTTTCTTTTTGTCGTGGATCTCGTGCAACTTCCGCTTGCTGTCCTCTTCGAAAGCTGCTTTCTCCTTCTCAGATAGCTCTTCTTTTTTCTTTTCATCCAGATATTGTTGATACCGAGACCGTGCGGAACGTGCAAGATTCAACAGCTCTTTTGTAATAACAAACCGTTCTGGTTTTCCTCCATAAAGCCTCAACGTGGCATATACCATGAGTCTCGCATCCAGAACGCGTTCAGACATCAAGGCCTGGTCTTCACCGAGAATCCTACCAGAACGCGAGAACCCACGCTCAGCATCTGCGCTGCCATGCGACAACGTCAGCACCGCTTTGATAAGCTTGGTAAGTTCCGGGTACTTGCTGTCCCCACGCTCATTCACCAATCCAAAATAATGGCTCCAAAAATGATCGATCCGAGTAATGTCCTCATTGGGTCCAGTTTCCGTTCGCAAAAGCAGCCACTCAGCCTGGGCGACGACTGAGCTTACTCCAATCACAATCTCGCATGCCAGAACCGCTATGTCTACAATACTTCTTGAATCCTTCATGTTGATCGGTCTCAAACAGCGTAAAGCCTCTAGAAAAACATCTTTTTCCAGGGAACTTTTGTTCAAAATATGGCGAATACCCGCAATAAAATGTTTTCGTACATTGACATAGAAAATGGTCTTGTCTTTCAGTGTTGCTTTCTCACCGAAAGCTCGTTCCACATTTTCTGAAACTATGGGCTTTTCTGCTAATTTTTCAGCAAGGTTCAACATTTCTGGTGAGAAATTTTCAGTCTCGGTCACGAAATCTGGAGTAAAGACCCGTCCGCAAAGCGTCACAACTAGTCTTTTGATCTCTGAGTGCAGAACATGAATGAGAGGCTCTTCTTTCTGGAACAGTTGGGTGAAACGCATGAACAGTTCTGCTGAGGCTAGAACAAACTCGATTTGAGCCTTCATCGTCGCACTTTTGATATAAGCCACAATCTTCAGAAATTTGGGAGTGGACAGAAGATTCTTCAGTTTTTTCTCTCTTGGCACGAAGTTCAGGAAGTACTCTAAGATTGCCGGCCACTGCTGCACGATTCTAGCCAGGGCACGTCCAATCGTCAGCCAGCGGCTTGGGACATGCTTCATGAAAGCATTCTCTGGCACTCCCACTTTCTTTTGGCACTTTCGATAGTCTTCACAACGTGCAGGCCAGCCGTCAAAAAATGAATGCACAAGAATAACAAAGTCGGAACTTTCTTCTCCGAACACCTGAAGACCTTTCAAGAAAGCGTTATGAATTATGTGGATGTTGCAAGTACCAATGTTCAACATTACCTTTCTCGTCACTTTCTTTTTTTCGGCATTGAACTTGTTCCAAACGCTTTTGTTGACGTTTGGTCCGTCACTTCCAAGCGTAATCAGTTTTTCAAGTGGCAGCTGATTCTGCTCAATGGCTGACATAATCTTCCTATACAGGTCATCACTTGTTGTCGGTGATCAGATACGTGAGTTTCTTCGCACATAGGGACATTCCGTCGGGGATCTTACCGGGGAACATCGCATGGAAGGTTGCGACAATATGGTCTGAAGAGTTAGCAGACATGGAACTCTTTACCGTCTGAAGTGCCGATATTAACTAAGCTTTATAAGCGGCATCAAGCTCACAAAACATGTTTGTACCAACTAATGGTTTATCCTTGGTTGTTTCATCAACTCGAGATTTTCCGGTCAGGTGAAGCTGTAGTGGATGTAGTTGAGCAGTAACTGCGGCTTTGTGTTCTGCAGATCGCACATGTTGGTTTAGCTGAGCAGCCCCAGCTGTGCAACCCAGATTTTTCAAGCAGAGTTTGCAAAAGAACGAGTACTGGTCGTTCCCAGTCTTACACTATTCGCCAATCTTTCTACCGCTGCAATCTGTCTTAGCAAGCCATGAACTATTGAACTTGGTAGGCCCCATACTTAATTACCAAGCATCACCTGCAAAATAGCATCCCGCGATTAAAAGGGCATAAAAAGAAAAAATGTGGATATATCCGAAACTGGGCCGTATTTGCATCAGCCTTTTATAGCGTTCAGCCAGGAAACGCATAAGTCGCAAGAACCCAGAGTCTCATTAAGCAGAGACTGCTAGCCTATATACTGATCTTCGCTCATTTCGGACAGACCCAACATGACAAAAAACAAAACATAGGCTACTAAGTCAACACAACAGTATAGCCCAGTCAAAAGCAGCTTACTAATCCCAATACAAAGCATTAGTTAAGTTCAAACAGCTCAACAGTTCTAATTAGTTATCTATCTACACCGAAGGACAGCACAGTCTACAAGCAGAGTCAAAAGCAAAGAAAAGCACATCTTGGCTTACTTAACGAGCAGTGAAAATTGCAAATCATGAGCAATGTCCTTGGTGCTCTTCAGCCGAAAATATAGGAATAATAGGATTTTAGCCAAAATATAGGCATTTTATAGGAGCGCATTAAAATATAGGAATTTATTGGAATTTATAGGCGAGTCCGAACCCTGCCTGGGGCATAACTTATTAAGGGGGGTTTGTAACTTATGGGAAGGGGTTTTGTATGGGCAGAACACATAGGAAATCTATTATAATTATTCAATTATAAGGTTAAAATACATACTCTGTGATAGATGCAAAATTGCTTTGGCACACAAATTCCTATTAAGGTCAATTCCAAACAGCCGTGATCCCTTTGTGTCAGCAAGTGAAATGGTCTAAACTCCCTTATTGGAGCTATTTATTCAATACATTCATTGTTGTCAATCGCTGTCCACAAGTTATGCAAGCTGTCTATTGTTCATTTATAAGGTTATCAAAGAGGTAATCGTATAGACTTTGATAAAAGCCTCATTCGATTTAAATTGAAAGTTCTAGATCCGTTTTTTAAAGTCAAGAATAATCGGACAGTAAGCACACCCCCCATGCCAAAAAAAACTTGAAACTTTTTGCAATCAAAAACGAACAAAAATTAATTAAAAAAAACTTTCCGAAAAATAAGTTTTTCAAAGAAAAGTAAAGGCCATTTTAAACTTAACCTCAGGAGATACAAATACCTGTTAAAATTCAAACTCAAAACGACCAGAAATTACTATTAAAGAATAAATGAAACCCAAAACGAACAGAAATTAAATAAACAATCATAGCAAAAAACATACAACAAGTAATAATATAAATGAATAAATAGATCTTAAAGCGATTAATGCTTAGATTGAATATGTAAATCTAGCTTAAAACGAAAACAAATATTTTGCTATTAAAGTATAAATGAAACTTAAAACGAACAGAAATTAAATAAACAATCAATGCGAACAAAACATACAATATATATTAATGTAAATGAATAAATAAATCTTAAAACGAGTGAAACTTAAATTGAATATGCAAATCAAGTTTGAATCGAATAAAAATAACTACAAACAAGAGTTTGGGTATCGTCTCGCTGCAGAAGCCTAAAACCTACTGCGTCATTGGCGCTTTACTGAAAACGAATTATATTACAAATGTTTTCTTTTGTACTTAATATTGAAAATAAATATTAAAATTACAGTAAAACTTTGAACTGATGAGCTTTTAGCAATTAATATCATTATGCATCAAATATTCAGTTTAATTTATTATTTCTTTTCAAGTTTGGTCAAGACAAATATAGTTTCACTACAAGCAAAATTTGGATACTGCCCCCTTCTTTAACTGTAAAAACCTAAAGCCTTCTGCGTCATTGGTGCTTCACTGAAAACAAATTTCTCGTATATTACAAATTTATTATTTTCCAGTTCTTACAGCATTGAAAATGAAAATAAAAATTACAGTGAAAAAAAAAACTTGAACTGATTGATCTTTCAACAATTAATATCATTATATATCTAATATTCAATTTGATTTTTTTTATACTTTCCAAGACTGTTCAAGACTAATAAAGTTTTGCCATTTTTTTTTAACTGTGCCATTTTTTTTAACTAATCGTGTTAGTTTGTTATGAAAACATTCTATGGCTTCTAGGCATTTCTATTTGAGCGGAAAACTGCACCTCAAACTTTGTGGAACATGTATTTTCTTGCATGAAACACCAAAGTATAATAAAATGTCAAGTTTCGGAGTGTTCCACCACTCGCAAGCAAGTGCCATTGGTATTTTTGAATCCGCATGGTCAATTTAGGGGGTGGAGGGTAGGCTAATTCTCGTAGCAGCCCCATTCCGTCGTGGTATGGTTCACATTTTCAACACCTGGCGTCCGGACTATCATATAATCTACCAAGCATACAACTACCCCAAATCAGTATCAATAAATAAATGAAACCCAAAACGAACAAAAATTAAAATAAATATTAGAGTCAAACTCAAAACGAGCATAAATTAATGTGAGTAGGGTTCAAAACCCCTGTGCTTTCTAAAAGCCAGAATATAATTTGTACTTTACTGAAAAAAAATTCAAATGAGTTTACCGAAAAAAAATGTGCATTGCCAATTTAATATAAATATGCTGATATTTATTCCCTAAAATCTTAATTAATTTTTGATTTCTTAAAGTTACAAAAGTGAAAATATTTCAAAGCATTGTTTTCAGTAAAGCGCCAATGACGCAGTAGGTTTTAGGCTTCTGCAGTGACACGATACCCAAACTCTTGTTTGTAGTTATTTTCATTCGATTCAAACTTGATTTGCATATTCAATTTAAGTTTCACTCGTTTTAAGATTTATTTATTCATTTACATTAATATATATTGTATGTTTTGTTCGCATTGATTGTTTATTTAATTTCTGTTCGTTTTAAGTTTCATTTATACTTTAATAGCAAAATATTTGTTTTCGTTTTAAGCTAGATTTTCATATTCAATCTAAGCATTACTCGCTTTAAGATCTATTTATTCATTTATATTATTACTTGTTGAATGTTTTTTGCTATGATTGTTTATTTAATTTCTGTTCGTTTTGGGTTTCATTTATTCTTTAATAGTAATTTCTGGTCGTTTTGAGTTTGAATTTTAACAGGTATTTGTATCTCCTGAGCTTAAGTTTAAAATGGCCTTTAATTTTCTTTGAAAAACTTATTTTTCGGAAAGTTTCTTTTAATTAATCTTAAAAAGATTCAGATTCCTTTTTAAGATTCAGAGTGATTGGAGGGTGGATATCCCCCCTCCAATCTCTCAACAAAATGGCTATCTCAAAATTTTGATTGGATGTGTTTAAGGAAATGGTGGGCGTGGGAGGGGGGCTAGTTTTCCTCCAATCACTGTCGAATATTAAAAAGAGCACTAGCCCTTTCAATTTCCAATAGAATGAGCTCTTTTAGAAGTTCCTACGACAAAAATGGCCATCTCAAAATTTCTATCAGATGCATTTCGGGAAAATACGAGGTGTGTGTGTGTGTGGGGGGATGGGGGGGGGGGTTATCCACCCTCTGATCACTCTGAAACTTAAAATGGGCACTAGAACATATGATTTCCAATCAAATGAACCTATTCCGGAGTTTTTACGACCACCCTTTCTATACGTACCTTATACCCCCAGGGCTTAACTTATAACCCTTGCCCTGAGGGCTGTAGGGGAGGGGGGTTGCCACCATCAAAGACATAATTTCTTTCAATTACGTTGAAACAATTGGCTATCTCAAAATTTTGATTTGACGTTTTTGGGGAAACGGTGGGCGTGGGAGGGGGATTAGTTACCCTCCAATCACTTTTGAATATTAAAAAGGGCATTAGCCCTTTCAATTTTCAATCGAATGAGCTCTTTTTGAAGTTTCTACGACAACAAATGGCCATCTCAAAATTTCTATCAGATGCATTTCTGGAAAATACGAGGTGTGTGTGTGTGTGTGTGTGGGGGGGGGGGTATCCACCCTCCGATCGCTCTGAATCCCAAAATGGGCCCTAAAACTTCTGATTAGCAATCCAGTAACCCCACTCCGAAGTTTATACCATCACCCTTTCTATATAAACCTTAAATGCCCCCAGGGCATAACTTACAACCCTTGCCCTGAGGGCTGTGGGGGGGGGGGGCTTCACCTAGAAAGACAAAATTTCCGGATCTTTCAACTTCGTTGAACAAAATGGCTATCTTAAAATTTTGATCGAATGTGTTTGGGGAAATGGTGGTCGTGGGAGGGGGATTAGTTGCACTCCAATTACTTTCGACTATTAAAGAGGGCACTAGCCCTTTCAATTTCAAATCGAATGAACCCTTTTCGAATGAAGCACTGATAACCAAGTTTCTACGAAAACTCCTTCGATAAGAAGTGCCCTGGTCTAAAAAAAAAAAAAAAAAAAAAAAAAAAAAAAAAAAAAAAAAAAAAAAAAAAAAAAAAAAAAAAAAAAAAAAAAAAAAAAAAATACATTGGCCCCACATAGGCCAGCGCTATTGCGTTGCCTATGATTCCTCCAATAAAGTACCATCGTCTAATGAGAAACCTTGTCAAGATAATCAAGCTCCAGGAGCTATGATAGAGATTTTTGATTGCACAGAAAATACCTATGCTTCCTAATTTGCACCAAAAGAGTTCAAAAATGTCTTGACGGGGTATATATCGGATGATAAAACTATCATTATAAGACTACAACAAAAATATGTACCCGATATAACACTGAAGAAAATAGAAGGACTGCTATTTCTTTACGTAACACACATGCTAATATCCTATCAAAATCTTGCTGCGTTTCTTTGGACTCAACAGAGCAAAACGTAGATTGCGGGAATCCAAGAGTCAAAAGAGATGTTATTGACATAGGTTAATGGGTTTAAACTTTACGATCCCTTTCTAAATACGAATTAATATCGTTAGCTTCTGAAATGGTTGGAAATGAGCAAATTAACCGTAAGAGAGCCTATAAAAAGCGGATTAGAATAGCCACTGATAACCAAGATCACTGCCTTATAATTGATAACATAAAATTCGAACACTGAAAAGGTAATGCTGCTTTCAATTACACACAAATCTATTAGAATTAAAGATTGTTAAGTTTCAGCGGATCCATTACAACTTTTCAAAATAATTAATGTGAGCAAAAAATTTGAAAGTAATCTTAAAGAACATCTTCAATATAAGCTTACACGCATCCAACAGCACTGTTTGGTAATGCTGTCGTGAAAAAAAACCACACAAAATCTTCATGGTATGATAATATGACATTAATAAATTTTGATCTCAATGAAAATAATGTAACGTTCATTATTGATGAGAAATTTTTTCTGCAATTGTGTTGTATGGAGTAGAGAAGATCCTCTTTCTATTATTTTAGACAAATATTTGAAGTATTTACAAACGAATTGCACTTCAAAGTCCTGGTTGTAAGAGACGGAGATTCATACTATAGTAAGAATGTTAAAATAATGGAGCAGCAGAGAAGCTCGGCTGGTCTTTTTCAAAAACATATGAAGTTCGCTTCAATGAAACAATGATTGCATTTATTACTCAAGAAAAATTTTTATCAAACCGAAGTAACAAAGAAAAGCTCATTAATGAGCTGATTGAAAAAGAACGAACTGTCAATATCATTATCGAACAGGCTAGAGATAATGTGCATTCATTTGTTTTTTTTTTTTTTTTTGGGGGGGGGGGGGACTTGGGGCTTTGTTTGAAAGTTATGGTTTGAAGTTTAGCAATACTGTTTCGTGGCTCAACTTATCGGTGCTTTCCTTGTCTTTTTCAAAGGCGTATTGTTTGAAAGTTAGCATTTGCTATGTTTAGTTGTGTTGTTTCATGCTTTGACTTAACCGTGCTAGGTTTCTCTGACTATTCCAAAAGGTGTGATGTTTGATGTTTAGTTATGCTGTTTCATGCTTTGTCTCGTCGTTGCGGAGTTTCTTAAGTCCTTTTTGACCCTCCCAACTTTATTTGGCCCTTCTAAGGTTCCTTCCATGACTTCCCTCATCCTTAATCCCTTCCAATGACCTTTGTTTGTTCTCCTTTGCCCTATACCACGTCTTTCCTCATGCTTATGTCTTGGTCTAGTTTTTTCAAGCCTCTTGGTCTCATCTGGCCATCCTTTGGCTTACCCCTTCCATTACTGTCTTACGACTTGGCCTAGTATTTTTAAAATGTTCTTGGTCTCACGTAACTCTTAAAACCCATGCGACCTGCATTCCCTGGCTAGAGACTTGTTCTGACCTTTTCCAACGTTTTTTATCTCATTTTCGCTTTCTTTTCCCTGCTATTACTGTCTTAAAACTTGTTCTAGCCTTTTCCCAAGCTTTTTGGTCTCATCTGGCCTATGCAACCTATGCAACTTCCATTCACTGGCTTAAGACTTGTTTTAGCCTTTTCTGACCCTTTAGCCTTTAATTTTGTAGTTTTATGGTCTTTATTTATTTATTCATTCATTTGTATTTCGTCATGTTGGTGTATTCAACCCCTGTGTTTGTTATCCACAACAATTACAAGGTCTGCTCTCTGTTTGGGTGTATTGCCATTTTGTTGTTGTGCTGTATTGAGTCGAGTCAATAAATTCATTGATTATTATAAATAAGCTTTATGACACTCGACGGCTACAAGGTAAACGAAACAATCTTTCTTTTCAATCCACTTTAGGATCTGATCGGGCATTCTGGCGAGGTGCATAGAAGTCTCATATTAAAAGAGTCTGCCATATTGGTGTTTGTCAATAGCCTCGCTGACTTGTTACAGCAGCTTCTGCAAGATGAAATATTCTGCTACTTTTGATACGCATGGTGTTAGTGAGATTGGTCTTAAGTTGTCATACCACTTGAACGGGTCCATTTTGGGAATTACACAGATGCGGTTTCTTTCAATGCAGAAATTTCGTCTGGGGAAGAATACTCTCTTGGGAGGTAAGGGATGGGAAAGTATTACAAATGACAATGACGCATGTATTAACGTCACTGGATTCCAGTATATGGCCGTTATGGTCACAGCTTGATATTGGTTTTAGCAAAATTCTAACTCATCACTTTGACTGAGTGGTGCCACTTTGCAATTCCTGTGTTGAGTAGGGGATCATATTTACAAAGCCATGCTTGCATTTTGCATTTCTAATCGAATAAATTATTACGTTACTTTTGGTCGCTCCTAGACTTCCCTCGCCACTTGAACAAAGGCGGCTGCATTCACGGATCAGAACCTTAATCAGGTAGGAGCTTCCAAGAAACGTTTTTTTGCACATGGATTCCTACACCCTGCCTAACCTGAAGTTACCTCAGTTTATTCAAGTTCTTAAAAATGAATTGAATCCAGGAATCTGTCCTGCAGCCTCGTTGAGCTTTCAAATTTTTGTCACTGTAGCAATAGCCGTGCTGCTGCTACGGAGTAGTTCTTCAAAGTCTTCCATCTTGTTACAGAGCGATCAGACAGTTAAATAAAAAGAAATTAGGCATAGTGAGCCTATAGGTTCAGCTTTCGAAAGGGCCTTCGAAAAGATCTTGGATCAAGGATACGGGGTTAAAAGTATAAAAAATTGTATAAAAAATGCTGTATAAGTTTATATCATTTCCACTACGAAGAAACAACTTTCACACACAAATACGAGATTAAACTAAGGTAAAATCTTTTGTTAGCCGAACAGTGCAAGTTACACATAGCCTATCTTTCCAGCTCTCTTGTCTTTGCTATTCAAAATCGAACCTGTGTAGCAGACTTAGACATTAGCGTCTGATAATTTATCCTGGATGTATATGGGTAGCAAAAAAAAATTCTGTTTTTTAGTTTATTTTTAGGATTAGAAAAATGCACCAATTTACAAATTCGATTTTGACAATGCTTTTGCCTACTTTGATTATTGTTGATTGAAGGAGTGGGGTTTGAGAAGAAGCTGAAGGTTTCCAGAAAAAGAGTGTCAATTTGCTTTATTAAATAAGAGCAGGGGAAATCGAGCCAGAATCTTGTCTATTCAACACAGGTTTTTGAATTATATGCGATCCGACGATTTTAGAGTTAAAGTAAGACATAACTTCATTGCACTACCTTACCCCGCCTAAAGTTTGAAAGCAAAACTACATTCAAACTTATCATATGACATCTAATTTGTATGCTCTTGACAAGTGCATTCCAAATAAAGTTTTCTGACCGAGAGTTCCCGGAAAGGATTGCTATATTTCTTCTTTTGGGAGGTATGAAGGTTTATATAGCCCAAGTTTTTAGGGAATGAGAAACTATCTCATTTAGGATAGACATTGTACTGTGAGTCCTTTGCCTATATTCATTATTCTTGGTCTAATAAGGAGGCTTTCAAATGACGTTAGAGGTATGAAGAAAAAGAGAGTTTATTCATTTATTTCTGTCTGGGTGTCAGAATTTATCCCATAATCATTTCCGATAGAGATAAAGTTTTCAATCTAACTTAAGCTTGACGGGCTTAAAGCAAAAAATAAATTAGACCTTCTTGGACCTACACACCCTTTAATATTGAACCCCAGCTTTGCATTCAAATCTGCTCACATGACAATTATTTTGAATATTCTTGTGAAATAGATGCTAAATAACCATTTTGTTTGTATGAACTGTCTGATGTCTATAATTATAGTCTATTTTACGCTTATATTTTTAATTTTAAATAAAAATTCCAAACGATAGTACACATCAAAAATGTATATCATGTGAAAGATGTATGTGTAAATACTTTAATTTGAGAATATTTTACATTAAGAATGGTTTGCGAGTTACTAGATTAGCGAAATAAACAAGGAGATTGCAAATAATTCAGGTGGATCATCATCCATCAAATTCCCAACAAGAAAGAATAAATACTTTCTGTATCAACTTGTGAACTTGAAGAGCTGACACTCTGATTAATACATTTAACTTTATCTTGGGAATTGGATCAACGACGGTTTTTGACTACTAAGGTCACTGCGTCCACCCTGCAGTGACCTTAGACGCCCTGCGTCAGCCCTGAGTCTGCGTCCGCCCTGCAGTGACCTGTTGTTACGGTTGGGTTCGATCTCTGGGTCCCGTATTACCAAGCTAAGGTTCAACCCACCCAAGGACTAGCTTTAGCTTGGAATCAACAGATTGTTAATGTCTGAATTTTGTGCGCTGATAAATTTACCAAAAAAGTCCAAATATTTGTTTTTTGTTGCTACCAGCGTAGCAACACTAGTCAGAATGCGGGAATGCCCTAGGAACTCCATAATTTTCAAGCAAACAAAAGAAAAATCGAAAAAAAGAGCTGGTTTTAGGTGTCAATAGACCCAAGATAAGCTCAGGAACGGGATTTTTTCATTTTCATGTCCTTGGTACAATACATATTCCTACTTAGGGTCTTGTCTTTTTGTTCCTGTAACAGTTGGAAAAATCCATTTTTAATTTACTAATTTTCCCCGAACTCCGAAACCTTTTCAAAGGTAAGAATTGAGCTGGATGTGGAGAAGCGTCTGGACGAACAAGCTGCAATAGAGGTAGTTGCTACTCCTATTATCTATAATTTTAATATTGTTATTACTTACTTGAGGTTGCATAACCAGCAGCCAGCAAAAGATAATAGTCGTAGCTTAAGTCGAAAGTGATACCGTTGATATCCAAGACTCCTTCTCTTACAAACTGACAGTACAATTTCCCTTCTTCATAAGCGACGTTCTGCACACTAATTCCAAGCTTATTCTAAAAACACAAAACTTCCTATGAAAGTCTTATAAAAAGGGATTAAATGATACGACTAAAAGCTTGTTTCATTGAAATCGATTGTTGACTTATATCATACAAGCTTTTTAAAATCTTCGGGAAATCTTCGGGCCCATAGCAATTCTATCGAACAGCCCCCGCTTAAGAAAAAACATTACTTGAATTCGAAATTTTAAAAAAATCCACCCAATTCTAGAGAGTTGAAGTCTTTTCAACGTCATGAAAGTATCAACTGCCTTCCGGTCTTTGCAAAAATTCGGTGTTGTTAGAAAGTTTCAGAAACTGGGTTATTTATTTTCTCTAAATTGAAGGTAAATTCGATAGAAATTCATGTTTAGGAGCCTTTTTTTATAAGTAGTGATTTTTCTACATGCCTCTATCAAACAGTGTGTCTTTGCAAAGACACATTTAATTGAATCCAATTTTTATTGGAATATGATTAATCTTGTTTTGATTGTGTTCAGTGATGCTAATAACCCCCTTAAACAGAGGATTCAAATGCTGGTGTAGTTTTAAAAAAAGAAAAGATTTGAAGTAATCGTGGGCAATTCCTAGCTGGTCTGTTATTACTCAGCTAATAAGAATTTTTATTGGTATGTATCCAAGCTGCAAATTTGGAACAGTCATGATAACAAAATTCCTTAAAATAGGCTATTAAATTTAGAGTACGATAAATTTAAATCAGAGAGTAAAGGCCATAAGGCTTCAATGTTTTATTATTATGTATCATTTCTTTCCGGAGGCACTTCATATGGCACGAATGGTCGTATAAACGTCGAATTGGGCTCATTCGATTGGAGATCGGAAGTCGTAGTTTCCTTTTTAATAGTAAAAAGTGATCGGCGGGCAAAGAGTCCACCCTCTCTTAAACAAATACATCTGATCGAAATTTTGAGATAGCAATTTTGTTGAAGATAGCCCAAAGATCATGATTCAGAGTCGACACAAACCCCCAGAGCCCAGGGGCAAGTGTTGTAAGTTATGCCCCGGGGCACATAAGGTTTTTATGGAAGGGGTGGTCTTTATAACTTTGTAAGACGCTCATTTGATTGAAAATTGAAAGTTCTAGTTCCCTTTTAAAGAGTCAAAAGTAATCAGAGGGCGATTAGTGCCTCATCATGACCTCTTTTCCCCAAACGCATTCGATCAAAATTTTGAAATTACCGTTTTTTTTAGATAGTCCAAAGATCATATAACAGTGCCTCCTGGGTTGACACAACCCCCAGAGCCCGGCGGCAAGTATTGTAAGTTATGCCCCGGGTGCACATAAGGTTTTATGGAAGGGGTAGTCGTATAAGCTTTGGAGGGGGTTCGTTCGATTGGAAATCGAAATATCCTCCCTCAAAGTTAGTAAAGCCTTATAACCCCGCCACAGTGAAATTTCGGAAAATAGTCCAAATGTCAAATAACTATGCTTCCAGGATTGAACCCACCCGCCTCTGGGGCAAGGGCTGTAAGCCATGCAAGTTGCTTATTGTTAATATATAAGGTTTTTATGAAAGGGGTGCTCACTGTTCATGTATTTTTGATTAGAAATCGAAAGTTTTAGTGCACTTGTTAAAAGTCTAAAGTGATCAAAGGGCAACCAGCCCCCCCCCCCCCACCCACTCCCTTTTCCCTCAAATGCATCAGATCAAAATTTTGAGATGGCTATTTTGTTCAAAATAGTCCAAAGGTCAAATAACTATGGCTTCGGGCCTGACACAACTCCTCCCAGTCTCCGGGCAAGGGCTATATGTTATGAAATTTGTCCATTGTTAACATATAAGGATTTTTACTGGAAAAGAGGATAAGTTCGATCCCAGATCTCCAAACAGGTTCAGAGTATTAAGGTGAAATTTAAGGAAATGTTCAGAGGGATGCTGAACACAGACAAAACACTCTTAAGTGCTTGCTGGCTGTGAAAAGGGAATATCAGCAATATCTAAAGAACCGACTGAGGGAGTTAAGTTGAAAATATCATGGCTGTTGAGGAGATGCTGAAGAGATATTTTAGGGTAACCACCCCTCCCCCTTGCTTGTTTTAGGTTCCCTCTCTGTTCAAAGCTGATCAAAATTTGAATATTGAACACTTGAATACTGCGTGTTCCCCCCTCTTCTTATGGACTTGTCACGATCCAAGGCAAATCACGGGTGTTCAATATTCAGCTAGTCCTTTTGCCTAGTTTGATCACTCAATTGTATGAATTTTCAGAATATTTGCTTGAATATTTGAAAACATGAATTTGTGTAGAGTTGTATATATATAAGTTTCACCCACTTTCAGAAAGTTTTAGGCTGGATCGTCGTAAGCTTAGGTCTTTAGTTAAAATCCCAGTTCTAATCAAATACAATTAATCTTGTTTTGAATGTGTTCAGTGATGTTAAGTAACACTTTCCTGTCAGTGGAACTACTAGAATTTAGCTCCTACAAAATCTATGTTTAAGTGCCAAAGTTTCCTCCCATAACAATTTCCCGTAGGCTACTCATTGGTCAATATTGTTACCTATCCTCAGCACATAATCATCATGCTTAGTGAGAATTCATTCAACACAATTAAAAACTAACTGAGCCATAGAATTCAGTTGAACCCGGATTATAAGAGTAGATGGGTGTTCTTCTACAATTAGTTTAAAAAAAAAAACTTTCAGAAAAAGCCACATAGAGGCCATAATAATATCGAAGATTTAAATAATAAATAATTGCAATTTGGAAAGTCACAACGCAAAAACAAAAAGCTATCGTATTGACATTTTGACTGACTAATTCAGACATTTTGAACTGGACTAGTTAAGAATTTCAGAAACCCATATCCCAGGGTGTAGGAAATATTAAATTTGGTGATACAGAATTTATTTACTTAGGCAGGAAGGATGCGATGGATAGGTAGGGAGTAGAAATCATGATGAATAAGGAAGCTACTAAGTCTTGTTTAGATTGGGGAGATATTAATAATAGAATGCTAGACCCAGGTTAATTTGGTAAATTTGGTAATAGCCTAGGTAAATTTGGCGTAAGAAACGAAAATAGTATATAATTTGAGCATAAAATGGCCCATAAATTAACGGAGCATTAACAAGATGGTAGGACAGCTAACCTTATTGATTATGTTATTGTAAATCAAAGGCTGGTAGGATCGATACAAGATATTAGGAAAAGGAGTGCTTTTATTGATTTTAACAGTAAAGATCACCGTCTAGTAATGTCTAAGGTTAATTTAAAACTGAAATTTAGGAGGGGTAACAACCTTCCGGGAATTTGTGACATTGGTACACTCCAGGATGGAAATTTGAGAAAAATTTCCAAAACAGTTTTTGATGGGAATATTAAACTAGAGAACGCAAAATTTGATATTGTAGACGATGGATGGAATAATTTTAGAAAAAAATAGTTTGTAAAATTGCAGATGGTGTGTTAGGGAGACAAGGAAGAAACACAGCTAGAATATTAGTGAAAATGCTTTATATTTAAGAGAGAAGGAGGAAATCCTAAATTTTAGGTCCACTCAGCACTGCCTTTTGCAGGCACGACACATTTTGAATCACATTTTCTGATTTTCGTAGGTTTAAGTGTGGTTTAAGAAACATACCCTTAAGAAATCCTGAAATCCGTTCGTTTTTGATTGCAAAAACTTTCAAGTTTTTAAAAATTCCTTATTTCAAAACCAAACTTAAAAAAAAAATCCAATCTTCATCAAAGTATCAAAACTGGTATCAAAGTAACAATATCAAAGTGAAAAAAGTTTACCCCTTTAAAATAAGCCCTCTTTGAAGTTTATACGACGACCTCTTCTATATGAAGTAAGTCTGGGAAAAAAACAAATGGAGTGTGGGGGGAGGCTAGCTGCCCTCCGATCACTTTTTACTCTTAAAAAGTGAAATACAACTTTCAATTTCCAATCAAATGAGCCCTTTATGAAGTTTATACGAGCATCCCTTCCATAACAACCATATATGCCCCCAGGGCATAACTTACAACGCCTAATCTCGGGCCCTGGGAGGCTGTGTCGACACCGGAGTTTCTGTTATCTGAACTGAACTATTTTTAACAAAATGTCTATCTCGAAATTCTTATCTGATGCATTTAGGGCGTGGAGGGGAGGGGGTTATTTGCCCTCCAATCTCTTTTGACTCTTAAAAAAGTGAACGCTAAATTTCAATTTCCAATCAAATGAACCCTCTCTGAACTTTATGCAAGCATCCCTTCGATAAAAACGATATATGCCCCAAGAGCATTACTTACAACGCCTGCCTCCGAGCCATGGGGGGTTGCGTCGACACAGGAGTTTTTCTTATTTGACATTTGAATTATTTTTAATGAAATGGCTATTTTAAAAAAAAAATATCGGATAGGCTTGGGCAAAAAAAATGTGTGTGGGGGAGGGGGAGCGGGGCTAGTTGCCCTCGGATATCTTTTGACTCTTAAAAAGTGAACTGGAACTTTCAATTTCCAATCAAATGAGCCCTCTCTGAAGTTTATACGAGCATCCCTTTCATAAGAACCATACATACCCCCAGGACAACACTTATAAGACCTACCCCCTGGGCCCTGGGGGGTTGTGTTGACACCAAAGTTTTTGTTATTTAATTTTTGAGCAATTTAAAAAAAAAACTGGCTATTTCAAAATTTGTAGCGTATGGGTTTAGGAAAAAAAGCGCATAGGGGGGGGGGGGGGCTAGTTGCCCTTAAATCTCTTGACTCTTAAAAAGGGAACCAGGACTTTCAATTTCGAATCAAATGAGCCCTCTATGAAGTTTATACGAGCATACCTTTCATAAGAACCATACATGCCCTTAGGGCATAACTTAGAACGCCTTCTCCCGGGCCTGGGGTTGTATTGACACCGGAGTTTTCCTTATCCGACCTTTGAACTATTTTTTTTTTTTAACAAAATGTCTATCAGTAGTAACTATCTATGGAATTTGCGTAGGCCCCTGTACCAAACAGGTTTCTGGTAGGTATAATCTGGTTTGGTGGGTATAATCTGGTTAGGTGGGTATAATCTGGTTTGGTTCAAGTTTTTCTGACACAATTTACCGGATTTCTAATTCATGGTATACATGTCTTTTATGACGCTGCCAGATGGGTTTTTGAAGCACTTTCATCATAACATGTTTTATTGTTATTTTTTTGGCAATTGAAATTTTTTTGTGGGTACATATGGAACCCGGTTAATAGCCTGTAGCTTAAAGGTATCTGAGATCTCGCTCCAGTATCGCATACACTATTAGAGATATCAAAATGATATCTCATTTGCATTAAGCTAACTCAATTTGCGAAAAAGAAATTCCATTTACACAACTCTGCTGTGATTGAATTGTCGCCGACAATGAGATGTAATCACTGCTAAGCCTTTTGTTATTGCGAGAGGGTTACCCAATTTACATCTTAGTGCTAACTGGGCGATGACCTAGTCTAATTGCGTAGGTACTAAAGGAACATTTGAAGGTGGAGAAAAAAAAGGGGTAATTAGTGATTGGATAATTTTTAACAAGAAATGACTGAAAAGTGTTTTGGAGGAGATGGGATGAATGTGTACTGTATAATACACAAGTGATGATTTGCACAGTGTTGTCAATTTTAAATAGTTTAGAAATAAAAAAAATTAACAAGAAGAAGAAATGTCTGAAAAGTAACGATAGAATGACATTGTGACTTGACCTCGCTTTACCTCTCCGATGTGGTCTGTATAATACACAAGTAACGTTTGAAAAGTATTGTTAATTTAAAAAGAAATGGCTGAAAAGTGTTTTGAGGGAGATGGGTTGCATGGAGGGTTGAGTTGCACGAGGGTTCAGTTAAAGGGGGTACAGTTACACGGAGGTTTAGTTAAATTGGATTGAGTTGCACGAGGGTTCAGTAGCACGAGAGTTCAGTAGCACGGGGGTTCACTTGTACAGAGTTTCGGTTATACAGGGGTTCAGTCACATGGAAGGTTCAGTTGCATGAGGGTTCAGTTAAAGGGGGTATAGTTACACAGGGGTTTAGTTAAATTGGGTCGAGTTGCACGAGGGTTCAGTAGCACGAGGGTTCAGTAACATGGGGATTCAGTTGTACAGGGTTTCGGTTATACAGGGGTTCAGTTATATGGAGGGTTCAGTTGCACGGGGGATATCTGCTATAAAAAACACTTCATTCTAAACAAATTGTAGGTATAAAAAGATTTATAGGCCCTTAATTTAGGTATCTGACTATCTCGTAACGGCTACGAACTGCTAAAAATCTTGATATCTGCTATAAAAAACACTTCATTCTAAACAAATTGTAGGTATAAAAAGATTTATAGGCCCTTAATTTAGGTATCTGACTATCTCGTAATGGCTACGAACTGCTAAGAATCTTGATATCTGCTATAAAAAACACTTCATTCTAAACAAATTGTAGGTACAAAAAGATTTATAGGCCCTTAATTTAGGTATCTGACTATCTCGTAATGGCTACGAACTACTAAGAATCTTGATATCTGCTATAAAAAACACTTCATTCTAAACAAATTGTAGGTACAAGAAGATTTATAGGCCCTTAATTTAGGTATCTGACTATCTCGTAATGGCTACGAACTGCTAAGAATCTTGATATCTGCTATAAAAAACATAGAAAAATAGTTTAACGTTATGCTATACGAAGAAGTTGATACTAAGAGGGATGTAGATGGCAAGAAAACTGTGTTTATCTCTTTGGGATGTTTATGTCTCTTTGGGCTGTTTGTGTTTCTTTGGGATGTGTGTGTCTCTTTGGGTTGTGTGTCTCTTTGAGGTGTTTGAGTCTTTTTGATCTGTTTATGTTTCTTTGGTCTGTTTGAGTCTTTTTGGTCTGTGTTTGTCTCTTTGGGGTGTTTGTGTCTCTTTGGGCTGTTTGTGTTTCTTTGGGCTATGTGTGTCTCTTTGGGCTGTTTTTGTGTCATTTTGATCTGTGTGTCTTTCTTTTGGATGTTTGTGTCTCTTAGGGACCGTGTGTGTCTCTTTGGGCTATGTGTGTCTCTTTGGGCTGTTTGTGTCATTTTGATCTGTGTGTCTTTCTTTTGGATGTTTGTGTCTCTTAGGAACCGTGTGTGTCTCTTTGGGCTATGTGTGTCTCTTTGGGGCGTTTGAATCTTTTGGTCTGTATGTGTCTGTATGGGCGTTTTTGTCTCTTTGGGCTGTGTGTATGTGTCTCTTTGGGCTTTGTGTGTCTCTTCGGGCTGTGTGTGTGTCTCTTTGGGCTGTGTGTATGTGTCTCTTTGGGCTTTGTGTGTCTCTTCGGGCTGTGTGTGTGTCTCTTTAGCCTGTGTGTGTGTCTCTTTGGGCTGTGTGTGTCTCTTTAGGCTGTGTGTCTCTTTGAGCAGTTTGAATCTTTTTGGTCTGTGTGTGCCTCTTTTGGCTTTTTGTGTCGTTTTGGGCTTTGTGTCTCTCTGTTGGATGTGTGCATCTCTTTGGGCCATGTACGTCTCTTTGAGCTGTATGTGTCTCTTTGGGCTGTGGGTGTCTCTTTGTGATGTGTGTCTCTTTAGGCTGTGTGTGTCTCGTTGGACTGTGTGTCTTTTTTGGGGTGTCTGAGTCTTTTTGGTCTGTGTTTGTCTCTTTGGGCTGTTTGTGTCTCTTTGGGCTGTGTGTGTTTCTCTTTGGGCTTTGTGCGTCTCTTCGGGCTGTGTGTGTCTCTTTAGCCTGTGTGTGTGTCTCTTTGGGCTGTGTGTGTCTCTTTAGGCTGAGTGTCTCTTTGGGCAGTTTGAATCTTTTTGGTCTGTGTGTGTCTCTTTTGGCTTTTTGTGTCGTTTTGGGCTTTGTGTGTCTCTGTTGGATGTGTACATCTCTTTGGGCAGTGTGCATCTCTTTGAGCTGTATGTGTCTCTTGGATTGTTTGAGTCATTTTGGTCTGTGTGTGTTTCTTTCGGCTGTTTGTGTCTCTTAGAGGCCATGTGTGTCTCTTTGGGCAATGTGTGTCTCTTTGGGGTGTTTGAATCTTTTTGGTATGTATGTGTCTGTATGGGCGTTTTTTGTCTCTTTGGGCTGTGTGTGTGTCTCTTTGGGCTTTGTGTGTCTCTTCGGACTGTGTGTATGTCTCTTTAGCCTGTGTGTGCCTCTTTGGGCTGTGTGTGTCTCTTTAGGCTGTGTGTCTCTTTGGGCACTTTGAATCTTTATGGTCTGTGTGTGTGTCTCTTTTGGCTGTTTGTATCGTTTTGGGCTTTGTGTCTCTCTGTAGGATGTGTGCGTCTCTTTGGGCCGTGTACGTCTCTTTGAGCTGTATGTGTCTCTTTGAGCTGTGAGTGTCGCTTTGTGATGTGTGTCTCTTTAGGCTGTGTGTGTCACGTTGGACTGTGTGTCTTTTTGGGGTGTCTGAATCTTTTTGGTCTGTATGTGTCTCTTTGGGCTGTTTGAGTCTTTTAGGTTTCTAAATTTTTCCATAGAAGATAGGAAAAGTTATACTATGATTATGATTAATTTCCATGAAGATAAAAAGTTTCATTTTAATTCTAAATTTCTTAAATTCAATTCCGACCTTTCTCAAAGAGATGAAAAAATTTAAAGTTCTGTTCCAAATATTTTCCCGGAAGAAGAAAAGTTCAACTTCGATTCTGAATTTTCTTAATGAAAATGAAATAAGTTATTGATCAATTCTATTTTCCTAAAATAATATAAAATTTTCCACTTCAATTCAGATTTTTCTCAAAGAGATGAAAAAATTTAAAGTTCTGTTCCAAATATTTTCCCGGAAGAAGAAAAGTTCAACTTCGATTCTGAATTTTCTTAATGAAAATGAAATAAGTTATTGATCAATTCTATTTTCCCAAAATAATATCAAAATTTTCCACTTCAGTTCAGATTTTTCTCAAAGAGATGAAAAAATTTAAATACTTCCAAATTTTTCATAGAAGATAGAAAAGTTCAAGTTCTCTTCTGAATTTTACCAACGAACACAATTCAATTCTAATTTCTCAAGAGAAAATAAAAAGCTTCCACTTCAGTTTTAAGTTCACCATGACATAAAAAATTTAAAGTTCAGTTCTAAATTTTTACATAGAAGATAGGAAAAGTTATACTATGATTTTGATTATTTCCTATGAAGATTAAAAGTTTCACTTCAATTTTTAATTTTCTCAAAGAAGTGAAGAAAAGTTCAACTTCGATTCTGAATTTTCTCAATGAAAATGAAATAAGTTATTGATCATTTCTATTTTCCCAAAATAATATAAAAATTTTCCACTTCAGTTCAGTCAAAAGTTATACTATGATTGTGATTATTTTCCATGAAGATAAAAAGTTTCATTTTAATTCTAAATTTTCTTAAATTCAATTCCGACCTTTCTCAAAGAGATGAAAAAATTTAAAGTTCTGTTCCAAATATTTTCCCGGAAAAGAAAAGTTCAACTTCGATTCTGAATTTTCTCAATGAAAATGAAATAAGTTATTGATCAATTCTATTTTCATAAAATAATATAAAATTTTCCACTACAATTCAGATTTTTCTCAAAGAGATGACAAAATTTAAAATATTGTTCCAAATTTTTCATAGAAGATAGAAAAAGTTATACTTTGATATAATTCTAAATTTTCTTAAATTCAATTCCGACCTTTCTCAAAGAGATGAAAAAATTTAAAGTTCTGTTCCAAATATTTTCCCGGAAAAGAAAAGTTCAACTTCGATTCTGAATTTTCTCAATGAAAATGAAATAAGTTATTGATCAATTCTATTTTCTCCACTTCAATTCAGATTTTTCTCAAAGAGATGAAAAAATTTAAAGTTCTGTTCCAAATATTTTCCCGGAAGAAGAAAAGTTCAACTTCGATTCTGAATTTTCTTAATGAAAATGAAATAAGTTATTGATCAATTCTATTTTCCCAAAATAATATCAAAATTTTCCACTTCAGTTCAGATTTTTCTCAAAGAGATGAAAAAATTTAAAATACTTCCAAATTTTTCATAGAAGATAGAAAAGTTCAAGTTCTCTTCTGAATTTTACCAACGAACACAATTCAATTCTAATTTCTCAAGAGAAAATAAAAAGCTTCCACTTCAGTTTTAAGTTCACCATGACATAAAAAATTTAAAGTTCAGTTCTAAATTTTTACATAGAAGATAGGAAAAGTTATACTATGATTTCGATTATTTCCTATGAAGATTAAAAGTTTCAATTCAATTTTTAATTTTTTCTCAAAGAAGTGAAGAAAAGTTCAACTTCGATTCTGAATTTTCTCAATGAAAATGAAATAAGTTATTGATCATTTCTATTTTCCCAAAATAATATAAAAATTTTCCACTTCAGTTCAGTCAAAAGTTATACTATGATTGTGATTATTTTCCATGAAGATAAAAAGTTTCATTTTAATTCTAAATTTTCTTAAATTCAATTCCGACCTTTCTCAAAGAGATGAAAAAATTTAAAGTTCTGTTCCAAATATTTTCCCGGAAAAGAAAAGTTCAACTTCGATTCTGAATTTTCTCAATGAAAATGAAATAAGTTATTGATCAATTCTATTTTCATAAAATAATATAAAATTTTCCACTACAATTCAGATTTTTCTCAAAGAGATGACAAAATTTAAAATATTGTTCCAAATTTTTCATAGAAGATAGAAAAAGTTATACTTTGATATAATTCTAAATTTTCTTAAATTCAATTCCGACCTTTCTCAAAGAGATGAAAAAATTTAAAGTTCTGTTCCAAATATTTTCCCGGAAAAGAAAAGTTCAACTTCGATTCTGAATTTTCTCAATGAAAATGAAATAAGTTATTGGTCAATTCTATTTTCTCCACTTCAATTCAGATTTTTCTCAAAGAGATGAAAAAATTTAAAGTTCTGTTCCAAATATTTTCCCGGAAGAAGAAAAGTTTAACTTCGATTCTGAATTTTCTTAATGAAAATGAAAAAAGTTATTGATCAATTCTATTTTCCCAAAATAATATCAAAATTTTCCACTTCAGTTCAGATTTTTCTCAAAGAGATGAAAAAATTTTAAATACTTCCAAATTTTTCATAGAAGATAGAAAAGTTCAAGTTCTCTTCTGAATTTTACCAACGAACACAATTCAATTCTAATTTCTCAAGAGAAAATAAAAAGCTTCCACTTCAGTTTTAAGTTCACCACGACATAAAAAATTTAAAGTTCAGTTCTAAATTTTTACATAGAAGATAGGAAAAGTTATACTATGATTTTGATTATTTCCTATGAAGATTAAAAGTTTCACTTCAATTTTTAATTTTTTCTCAAAGAAGTGAAGAAAAGTTCAACTTCGATTCTGAATTTTCTCAATGAAAATGAAATAAGTTATTGATCATTTCTATTTTCCCAAAATAATATAAAAATTTTCCACTTCAGTTCAGACAAAAGTTATACTATGATTGTGATTATTTTCCATGAAGATAAAAAGTTTCATTTTAATTCTAAATTTTCTTAAATTCAATTCCGACCTTTCTCAAAGAGATGAAAAAATTTAAAGTTCTGTTCCAAATATTTTCCCGGAAAAGAAAAGTTCAACTTCGATTCTGAATTTTCTCAATGAAAATGAAATAAGTTATTGATCAATTCTATTTTCATAAAATAATATAAAAATTTCCACTACAATTCAGATTTTTCTCAAAGAGATGACAAAATTTAAAATATTGTTCCAAATTTTTCATAGAAGATAGAAAAAGTTATACTTTGATATAATTCTAAATTTTCTTAAATTCAATTCCGACCTTTCTCAAAGAGATGAAAAAATTTAAAGTTCTGTTCCAAATATTTTCCCGGAAAAGAGAAGTTCAACTTCGATTCTGAATTTTCTCAATGAAAATGAAATAAGCTATTGATCAATTCTATTTTCCTAAAATAATATAAAATTTTCCACTTCAATTCAGATTTTTCTCAAAGAGATGAAAAAATTTAAAGTTCTGTTCCAAATATTTTCCCGGAAGAAGAAAAGTTCAACTTCGATTCTGAATTTTCTTAATGAAAATGAAATAAGTTATTGATCAATTCTATTTTCCCAAAATAATATCAAAATTTTCCACTTCAGTTCAGATTTTTCTCAAAGAGATGAAAAAATTTAAAATACTTCCAAATTTTTCATAGAAGATACAAAAGTTCAAGTTCTCTTCTGAATTTTACCAACGAACACAATTCAATTCTAATTTCTCAAGAGAAAATAAAAAGCTTCCACTTCAGTTTTAAGTTCACCATGACATAAAAAATTTAAAGTTCAGTTCTAAATTTTTACATAGAAATAAGTTATTGATCAATTCTATTTTCCCAAAATAATATCAAAATTTTCCACTTCAGTTCAGATTTTTCTCAAAGAGATGAAAAAATTTAAAATACTTCCAAATTTTTCATAGAAGATAGAAAAGTTCAAGTTCTCTTCTGAATTTTACCAACGAACACAATTCAATTCTAATTTCTCAAGAGAAAATAAAAAGCTTCCACTTCAGTTTTAAGTTCACCATGACATAAAAAATTTAAAGTTCAGTTCTAAATTTTTACATAGAAGATAGGAAAAGTTATACTATGATTTTGATTATTTCCTATGAAGATTAAAAGTTTCACTTCAATTTTTAATTTTTCTCAAAGAAGTGAAGAAAAGTTCAACTTCGATTCTGAATTTTCTCAATGAAAATGAAATAAGTTATTGATCATTTCTATTTTCCCAAAATAATATAAAAATTTTTCACTTCAGTTCAGACAAAAGTTATACTATGATTGTGATTATTTTCCATGAAGATAAAAGTTTCATTTTAATTCTAAATTTTCTTAAATTCAATTCCATAAGTTATTTTAGGGATATATTTCATATCAACATGCAAAGTCGACGTAGCTTTATTTCATTTTTTAAGGTTCATTTAGACGAGGTTACGTGCGCGCACGTAACTGTACCCCCTTTAACTGAACCCTCGTGCAACTCAACCCTCCATGCAACCCATCTCCCTCAAAACACTTTTCAGCCATTTCTTTTTAAATTAACAATACTTTTCAAACGTTACTTGTGTATTATACAGACCACATCGGAGAGGTAAAGCGAGGTCAAGTCACAATGTCATTCTATCGCTACTTTTCAGACATTTCTTCTTCTTGTTAATTTTTTTTATTTCTAAACTATTTAAAATTGACAACACTGTGCAAATCATCACTTGTGTATTATACAGTACACATTCGTCCCATCTCCTCCAAAACACTTTTCAGTCATTTCTTGTTAAAAATTATCCAATCACTAATTACCCCTTTTTTTTCTCCACCTTCAAATTATCCTTTAGTACCTACGCAATTAGACTAAGTCATCGCCCAGTTAGCACTAAGATGTAAATTGGGTAACCCTCTCGCAATAACAAAAGGCTTAGCAGTGATTACATCTCATTGTCGGCGACAATTCAATCAGAGCAGAGTTGTGTAAATGGAATTTCTTTTTCACAAATTGAGTTAGCTTAATGCAAATGAGATATCATTTTGATATCTCTAATAGTGTATGCGATACTGGAGCGAGATCTCAGATACCTTTAAGCTAAAGGCCATTAACCGGATTCCATATGTACCCACAAAAAAATTTCAATTGCCAAAAAAAATAATAATAAAACATGTTATGATGAAAGTGCTTCAAAAACCCATCTAGCAGCGTCATAAAAGACATGTATACCATGAATTAGAAATCCGGTAAATTGTGTCAGAAAAACTTGAACCAAACCAGATTATACCCACCTAACCAGATTATACCCACCAAACCAGATTATACCTACCAGAAACCTGTTTGGTACAGGGGCCTACGCAAATTCCATAGATAGTTACTACTTCTATCTC
Organism: Artemia sinica; assembly: GCA_027921565.1. Taxonomy (NCBI): domain Eukaryota; kingdom Metazoa; phylum Arthropoda; class Branchiopoda; order Anostraca; family Artemiidae; genus Artemia; species Artemia sinica. The sequence continues at coordinate 43,810,957 of CM051261.1, read as the reverse complement.
AAAGTTTTCATCACATGGGTTCAGAAAAAGACGGCGTGGGGGGGGCTAGTTGCCCTCGGATCTCTTTTGACTATTAAAAACTGAACTCAAACTTTCAATTTCCAATCAAATGAGCCCTCTCTGTAGTTTATACGAGTATCCCTTTCATAAGAACCATATATGCTCCAGGGCAAAAATTACAACGCCTGGCTCAGGGCCCTGGGGGGTTGTGTCGACACCTGAGATTTATTATCTGACTTTTGAACAATGTTTAACTTAATGGCTATCTCAAACTTTTTTACCGGATGCATTCGGGAAAAAAGGGGCGTGGGTGAGGGGCTAGTTGCCCTCCAATCTCTTTTGACTCTCAAAAACTGAGCTAGAACTTTCAATTTACAATCAAATGAGCCCTCTTTGAAGTTTTTACGAGCATCCCTTTCATAAAAACCAAATATTCCCCCAGGGAATAACTTACAACGCCTGCCTTCGGGCCCTGGGGGGTTGTGTCGACCCCGGAGTTTTCGTTATATGGTCTTTGAATTATTTTTTAAAAAATGGCGATCTCAAAGTTCTTATCAGATAGGTTTGAGAAAAAAGGGCGTGGAGGGGGGAGGGCTAGGTGCCCCCCAATCTCTATTGACTCTTAAAAAGTGAACTAGAACTTTCAATTTCCAATCAAATGAGCCCTCTTTTAAGTTTGTATGAGCATCCCTTCCATAAGAACCATATATGCCCCCAGGGCATAACTTACAATGCCTGCCCCCAGGCCGGGGGATGAGGAGTTGTGTCGACACCGGAGTTTTTGTTATATGAACTTTGAACTATTTTTAATAAAATAGCTATCTCAAAATTTTTATCGGATGCATTTGGGAAAAGAGGGCGTGGGGGGCTGGTTACCCTCCAATATCTTTTGACGCTCTAAAAGGCAACTATAACTTTCAATTTCCAATCAAATGAGCCCTCTCTGAAGTTTATACGAGTATTCTTTCCATAAGAACCATATATGCCCCCAGGGCATAACTTATACCCCTTGCCCTGAAGACCGTGAGGGGGGGAGTGTCATGCTCAAAGATATAGTTTCCAGAACTTTCAACTACGTTGAACAAAATGGCTATCTCAAAATTTTGATTGGATATGTTTGGGGGAATGGTGGGCGTGGAAGGGGGGTTAGTTGTCTTTCAATCACTTTCGACTATTAAAAAGGGCACCAGCCATTTAAATTTCCAGTCGAATAAGCCCTTTTTGGAGTTTCTACAACAACACTTTCTATAAAAACCTTATATGCCCCAAGGGAATAGCTTACAACCCTTGCCCTGAGGTCTGTGGGGGGGGGGGTGTAATCCTCAAAGACCTAATTTCAAGAACTTTCAACTACGTTGATCAAAATGGCTATCTCAAAATTTTGATTGGATGTGTTTGGGGAAAAGATGGGCGTGAGGGGGTTAGTTGCACTCCAATCACTTTCGACTATTAAAAAAAGGCACTAGTCCTTTGAATTTCCAATCGAATGAGCCCTTTTTGAACTTTTTATGGCAAAGCTTTCTATAAAAAGCTTATATGCCTCCAGGACATAACTTACAACCCTTGCCCTGAGGGCTGTGGGGGAGTGTCCTCCACAAAAACGTACTTTCAATATGGAAATCAACTACGTAGAACAAAATGGCTATCTCAAAATTTTGATTCGATGTGTTTGGGGAAATGGTTGGCGTGGAAGGGGCGTTCGTTGTCTTCCAAGCACTTTCGACCCTCAAAAAGGGCACTAGAACTCTCGATTTCCAATCGAATGAGCCCCCTTTGAAGTTTTTACGACGACCCCTTCCATATGAAGTGCCTCTGGAAAAAAAAATTAAAATAAAATACTGGAGCCGTATGGCCTTTACTATAGGCAACGCTATAGCGTTGCCTCTGATTTGAGTTGAAAAGAAGTAAGCTTATTCTTTCTACTTTTGACTTGTTTTTTTTTTACTAACCTGGGTAGAGTCTAGAAAGAGAGGGTAGAGGTGTGTACAGGTATAGAAGCCTGTATTATTTGAGATATATTTCATGATGGAAAGTAAGAGTTTTAGAAGACGAATTTGGAGTTTGAATACTTGGGCCCTTGCAGCAGCACCTTGGGTGAAATACATAACATCGTATCCCTTATGGTTATCGGAAATCAGCAATGGCAGAACTCATAGAATCCGTGGAACGCCAGAGCTGATCGTTGCACAGTGTTGCCAGAGAACACACACTAATGGCTTCAGGACTGACCCTGGCAGCCCATTAGATTACGAGTATAGGGGATAGAATAGTCCCTGAGAGATTGTGGCCCATCTCGATCACGATACCATACCCTAGCATCATTAGTAGTGGCGCTGGTGGTGCTGTGCCACGTACTAAAGAGGCACTGGGAAAAATTCCGGTGGTTTTATGGGAATAATAATCCCAAGGAGTTCCAAGCTGACCAGACAATTAAGACCTAACATGCCCGTATTTTCTACTAAAACTTTATTGTGAACAGGTGGTAATTTACAAAACTTGGTCATTGTCCCTAAGGCGTTGGTGGTCAGTCCCGGGGGCTTTTTTTATCGGACTCTTTGGCTATTTGGAATAAAATGAAAATTTCTGAATTTCAATCAGGTGCCCTGGAATACTGGGGGCACCTGCGGGAGGAAAAGGTACGGGAGGGAGACAGTTGGCCTTTAACCCCATCTAATCATTAATATGGTAGTGGAACTTTCCATTTCTGATTGAATGAGACTGCCCATTTCTCTAAAACCATGCCTTACAATCAAGTTATCATAGACAAAATTGAAATATATAATGAAAACAATCAACTTGCATGAGAAAAAAAACGATATTTCAGGTTTTAAAGAGGGAAAATTAAATTCACATTTTGTTCGAAATAACATCTTCACTTGAGGTTACTCGAAAAAAATTGAACAGGAAGAATACAGTTCTTCATAAATGCCTTTTGATAGAAGAGTCAAAATATTCAAAGTCTACAGCTCTAGATAGATCTTTACACTTGGGGCCAACATCTGTTTTTAGAGCCAACATTGAAGCCGTCATTATATTACTAACTAGTCAGCAAGAGGGGTAAAAAGAAAAAGGCAAAACATCACAGATTAGGTTAGGATGAAACCGTAAAATAAATTAAAATCTTTAGGGGCTTCTGAAAACAAACCAAAGCCTAAGATTAAAACGAGGTGGAATATAGGATGAGAGTTTATCAGTGACATTCTGACGTGGCAGAGTACTTTGACCAGTTTGTAGTAGAAACAGAAAACTAATTACTTCAAAATTGCTTCAGTCTATATCACCATTCATTATAGAGGATTTTCACCCAATTGATTAGAAGAATAAAGAAAAATAGCCAAAAGAATGGATTAGAAATTTGAAGAAAGGGAAAAGAAAAGTGAAAATTCAACATAAGCATGTAAACCTCGGTAAGCCTCCTGTTCCTTTTGATAACATCTGGATCATCCGGTAGGTTTTGTGATTGAAAAACATCCACCACGCCATCGTAGATGACGCATTCAGTTACACTGTCATTATTCTGAAAAATAATAAGAAAAGAAGATAAAAACAGACTACATATTTAGCAATGCTATAATTGTTCTAAAAAAAATTGAAAAAAATAGTCAGGGAGCCACATGAGAGAAATGTTGATATTGAAAGTTTTGGGTTATCAGAAAGCAGCAGAAGGTTTGAGAATACAATCTGATGTAATCGATCATGCTGAATACGAAAAACAAAGTTATATAGTCGACAATTGGACATAGTCGACTACATCCTCGTATATTCAAACTCCCTAAAAACCGATCTCAACTGACAAAATTCCCTTAAAATTAATAAGAAATTTCAAACTGCTCCAAAATTGCTCAATTATTGATTGAATTAAGGGAAATTGGATAACGTTCAATATTCTTTTTTCAAATTGTTTTGTCTGTTGCCGTTCAATTGTAATCTTTAAAAATTGACAAAAAAGATAACATAATTTATAGCGTTTTGGAAAAAATCTTAATCCGTCTTAAAAGCTCGCTAGCATAAGGTGTATGTTTTATTAATGAACTCTGTAGGAAAGTTATCGTTTTACGAAATGAGTGATCTGGAAATTCTCTAACCCTTTTCATATCTGAACCATTTGCGAAGAAGCAGAGTGACCCAATGTTTAGCTCGGATAACCATCCAAAGGCATATATCCAGCACGACTGCGCATGTCCCGGTGGATCTCCGTGACGTTGCTGAATAGAAAAACTCCGTCAAAGCAATATAATATATGGATGAGCATGCTACTGCTACTTGAATGGATCGCAAACATTTCAGATAGATCTCTTCAGGCTACAGGTCTGGTTCACTCCTTATAATTTTATTTAGTGTTTTTTTTTCTAATTTGGTTCACTTACTATGTTCTTTTATTTCAGAGTCATTTTACTGAATTGTATTTTATCTGTTTATATATTTATATCTAATTTTATTTTATTGCTAGATAACAATATAGGCCTATTTTTACATGGATATCTCTTGATGTAATATGTGACATGTCTTAATGCATAAATGCATTATTTATTATAGCTGTGTTATATGCAGGAGAATAACCCCTACCAATAGCCACATAAGTGATACATATATCAATTCAGTGAATATTGTCTGATGTGACACCCAAGCAAGTTAGTGATTATAGAAGGCAAAGAACATTCAAGTAATACGAACGCATATGACCTATTTGTCGAACACGTCAAACCCCCAACAGCAACGCAACTTACATGGAGCCCGATGCAAGGAACATAATTCTTTACACAATGATCATATAATTATTAATTATTGACATTGACTATTACAATTACATTACTGACATTATTAAAAATTACATAGGCCTAATTATTGAATTTTCGAAATTTCAAAAATGAAATTTCCAACATGATTCCAAAAATGGAATAAAAACTCTTTCCTGTCATCTTCAGATCTCATTCAGGCAGAAACGTTTGGCAAGATGCACCTAAAGAGAAAAATGATGGTGACGGCAAAATGCAGAGATCTCATTGGTTTGCCAGTTGATCAGAAGGTTCCAATTTCAGACTTTATTACGATCTGACTTCTTTGTAGAGCTTTGCCAACACAGCTTATGATTGTGTCAAGTGACTCAACAGAATCTCAACCATATAATGGTTTTTCTCAGCTGAACAAGACAATAAGAATGATATTCCTATTACCAAAGTTAGGTACCAGCCAGTGGTTCCCCACTCTCCCTCTAACCCCGCAGTTGTGGAAGAACCCATTAAGGCTTCCAAGAAAACTATCAGAGAACTAGAACTGAGTTACACTGTTGTAACATGTGACCAGGCTGTGTATATGAAACTGTACACGTCCTAAGAGTAAAAAAATCCGACAGCATATTCTGACGCTGTCCTCAGAATGGATGGGCTTCATACTTTAATAAATTTTACGAGTATGATTGGTCACATAACGAGGTGCACTGGTTTAGAAGAGCTCATCTATGAGGCTGGGATTCTACGAGAAGGAGCCACATATAAATTGATGAGTGGAAAACTGTATTTTAAAGCCCTCGTTTCTCATACATTAGTTCTTGAACTATATTTGTTCTGTACTTGGAAACTTTTGAAAATTTTTGCATCGCATCAGACGATTTATTGTTCGTTACTATTTTCAGAAAAAAAATGAAGTTTTACGGCAGAACATGAAAATCTCAAGACACGATATTTCCATAGTTAAGAACATTCAGTGTCTCAACGAAAAACCTGCCATATCATCCCCTTTATTCGAAATATTTGAGAATTTCTGTGCATGCTCAAAAACTCACAAGTTTTGGAAACAGTACAAAAAACTGTACTAACTTTGTGGCAGTTTTACTTAAAGGATGATATGATGACTGGGATGGCCGTGTTGCCGGAGTGGGCCAGATGCTTCCTTATTTAGTTGCATATGGTCACTATAAATGCGGGATATCTCAAAGGGTACATCAGGTATTCTGCAACGGACTCTTCAATGTGAAATGACGAAATAACAAGTTCAATTCTATACCCCCTGATCACGCAATAAAATCTGCTATTAATTTGGATGCAAAGATAAAGAATGGAATGACAGAGATTACCATGACTGAATTGGCACTTGTGAAGTGGACCTTAACACCTCCATTTTGTGCTTCAGTTTCAGCTACATTCGTTGCGATGCTTTGTATTAAACCCCAAAATGATTTTGAAACCACTCACCACGGAGATCACCCTTCACTCATCCCGCAGTAGCATTAAACTGCTGTGAAAGTCAAGTCTGGTCTGGAATCCAGTCTCAATCCGTTTCGATGCAGTGATGACAATTCGCTCAGTATTCATACTCTTGAGACAGTTGATAACGAGATTAATAACAGTCTTTTCGATATAACAGCTATTGGAAAGAGAATACTTGAGTGGCAATTAAACGGAGATAAAGCTGCCCTTAACGAAGTCATGAGCAATGAGCAGGGAAAACAGAAAGTTCATCAATGTTGAACTTCAAACTGTCAAAAGGATATTGGTGATTGTTGAGATTTCTGGTGACACAGAACTTCACCATCTAAAGAATTTTCTTTCTCGTGAGCTTTTCCCATATGCACCTTCTTTACTTGAGAAAAGTGCCATTTCTGAGAAGGTTGTATTTCGGCCAGGAAGCAAGTCAGCTTGTCTGGAATATTTGAATACAAAGTGTAATTTGAATGAGTGTCCCGCTAACATCAAGATTAGCAGTAAGTCAACTCGTTCAAGGGTGGTAGACTTGATGCCGTGCCTCAGAAGCTACCCACCAACTGAATTGGCAACCATTGAGAGCCAAGCAAAAAGAACATTTCTATTTTTGTGAACGGTGACATTAAAAAAATGCATGTCCTTGCAGATAGATACGATGGAACATCTGGATATTTTGACAAAAAAGGCAATATGATCTAGTTGAAGGACTGGGGTGGTTGCCACAAGCACGAGGATCTCCATACAAATTTGCAGTATCTTTAGGTAGGCACTCGAGGCTAGATGATTGGAACTCGATACCATCAAATTCCAAGGCAAAGACAAAGCTGATTGAACTTTTATTTGACGACTTTGAAATTTAATCCATGTGCTGCAAGAAGCTTTAAGTGTCAGCCTTTCCAGAGGCATTTCAAGACTGGATGAAAATAGTGATGCTCAGCAGAAGTGAAAGTATTGATACAGACTTTGAACTGCGTTTAAGTTGTGCCCATAAAAAGGCGGATATTGGAGTTGTGTAGCACATGGACTGCTTCAAGAGGGATATCGATATTGTGTATGTTGATACGAATGACACAAAAATTGTTGCCCTTTTGCTGTGTTATTATAAGCTATTCCTTGGATACCACTCAAATCGTCAAAACGGAAAGTTTTGTCCGATTTCGTGAATATACATCAACTTTGCAGGAATTTATCGAATAATTTAGCTTTTTTCATCTGCTTTCTTCATACACTTTCTGGTTGTAACACAGTTGGTTTTCTGCTCTCTAAAGGAAAAAGAGAGGCTGCCAAGGCTGCCGAGAAATTGAGATTGCGGAAACAGATTGTTTACTTGTGAATGAGATAGAGGGATCAAAGCTTGATCCTTCTTTGTGAGAAAGCTTTCATTTTGTTTGCAGGAAAGTCACTGCCGCCATAAATAGTAAAATTGAATACCCCCTTACTTCATTTGACGACTTTTGAGCGCATTTATATCCTCTAAGGTGGGATCTCAAATACAACACTCCCTTTGAGTGTCATGCTGTACGTGTTGACCTCCAGATTTTTTTTTTTTTTTTTTTTTTTTTTTTTTTTTTTTTTTTTTTTTTTTTTTTTTTTTTTTTTTTTTTTTTTTTTACAAGCAAACCGATCAAATTACAGTTTCTAGATCCCCTAAAGTTTGACTGAACTTTCCAGGATGATGAGGTTATGTCAGTTGTGTTCACCCTCAAGGCATTCCCAGATAGTTTGGCCCCTGAATACTGCTCGTGCGGATTAAGAGAATTGCTAATGTACAGAAAGTAGACCGTGTGATTTAATTTGTGGCTGTAGTGAGAAACGTTTGAACGCTTCTTTTATGCTCTATAATTAATTTTCTAGTTCTGAAATTGTCGAAGTTTCTTCTATCTATAATTCAAACTCAGGTAGAATAATTTTAAATGCTGAGCTAGTATTTTTTAAAGCGCGTTTTTTAATAATTACGTTACACGATATAGCTAGAAGCTACTATTAGAAGTAGTAACTTTCCGTTACTCGCCAAATACTTAAATATTAGAGCTATTTTTTCACGAATGAAAACCTTGAAATCGGAAGTTTAAAGGTCATCAGCATTGCTGGGCACCCGTAATCAGTGGATATGATGATCATAGACTGCGTGATCACTGTTGCAAGTTTTTGCGGCATGTATTTTTTCTCAGCAGAAATGTGATGTTTCAAATTTTAAGACTAGCACCCTTTCCAGGCCGAGTAAATAAAGCTCATATTTTGAATCACCGCTATCGATTATCCCATATTCTTTTCTGCTGCAAACCTTCTGCTGCTCACTGATCACCTTCTAGTCACATTATTGGATCCCTGACTAAAAAGACACTCAGTAGCATATATTTCTTATACCAATGTATAAGAAAAACCCATATCTATAGTTTAGGTGACATAACCTAGCACTCTAAAGTCCTAATAATCTATTTCTGGGATATATTTCCAAAAAAATAAAAAATAAATAAATCATAAAAAATATAATGCACTGATACCCGCAAAGGCTTTATGGCCTGTTTAGCAAACTTGAAGAAAAAGGGTATTTTCTCCAAGACTGCGATAAATACCAAAGGTATAAATCTATTGCCACTAAGAAGTTTCACATTTCAAATGTTTAATTTCAGTTTCATAACTTTTTTCGACAGAAAAAAAAATTAGGTTAGGGCTATCCATTAGTGGATATGTCATCGGTCACTATCTGTTCAAAAAAAATAGTTGGACAAAAAATGAAAAAGCTTCATGTTTAGTTTTTCAGCTTATTATTATCATAAATTTTTTCCGAGAATTAGATTAGGTTAATCTAATGGATTCTATTTCTTTTCTCTTCTCTGAGGTTTCGCCGTTCAAGGTCGACTCTTAGAAATTGCAGAATTAAGTCATAAGTATATTCTTAAGGATATAAATTGATTCTAAAACAAAATAACCAAGTCTATCCTAAAACACACTTAAGAATGTTTTAGGTGCCCAAAACACACGAGCAAAGCATAGAATTTCCTGATGTTATCCCAGTCAATTGATTGGAGCCGTACAATCAAATCCTTCAATGAACATCCGATTTTGATTTCCTACACTACTTTTTTTTTACAGATTTGGTCAAATTTGCCAATGAACAGCTCAAAAATAAGAAAATTATTATACTGAGAATATTAGCGATTCTACATTCGTACGGCTTACCATTCTCATGTCATCAGAAAACGCAATAGCGACATAGCTTTCACCTTGGAAATAAGCATCCCCAGATATTTCTAAAATGTAGGCTGATTCGTTATATCTGGCATAAGAAGCAATGGCGTTACACGATAGAGTATCAAGGCAGCCTTCTGGGGCTCCGAAGCAGCCTTTGACTTCACCACATCCTGAATAGATGTCGGGAACTGCCCCAAAAGCCTGAAATTAAATTTTACTTAAAAATTGGCGCCAGTTGAAAGACTTAATATTTCTAATGATCCATACTACTGCTCTAATAATGTATCCAGCAGTATAAATAAAAGAACTGTTCGAACATAACGGATGTTTTGAATAGACAAATTTTTTTTTAGTTTTTGGATCTTGCTTTGACAAATTGTAACTAAGAACTGCTTTACTTTATTGGCAGCACATGCTGATTTCACTTTTTTTTTAGGTAAACTCAAAAATCCACAATTATTTAACCCAAATACTTAACATGTCTAATTTCATGGGCATAATTTAGTGACTCATTAACTCATGCAGTCCAATTTGTTAGTATCATATACTCGTAGAACGGCACCAGACAGTTTTTCAGTGATCCATATGCCACTAGTCACGTCTATCGAAGCTCTAATTGATGGAATTGACGGATATATTTAATAGAATAAATCCTCCATGGAAACAATTTCAGATGGATAAGTGGTACCAAACGAAGCTATATTTCAAGCATTCATTCCCAAATTTTTGCCATATTTCTCTGACAAAGTGTATGTTTTGTTGACAACACAAAGGGTGACACAAGGGAGCTTTTAGAAGAAGATAGGTACGTATAGGTCCAGTGAATAGTCGTTTCAAAACACATATAGGAAATTACACTCATACCTTTTTTAAGGGTGTATGAGGGGGGGGGGAAGTTTAGCTATTAGTCGTACTTTTCGTAGTTTCTTTGCGTTTTCAGTTTGATTCAATTATACTATTTGGTTTCTATCCATTCTAAGCAACATTTATTAATTTATAGTAATTAGTATTTTTTTTTAGATTTGACTTATTATTTCACTTCATTTCTGCTTTTCTTTAAGGTTTTAATGGCTCTTTGGTTTTCTGTGAGAAACATTAAAAAAATAATCTTACATTAATTATATTACACTAACTATCTGTCTTGGCTTCTTCTTTTTTTACAATTAGCCATGGCTTGATGCCCACAACCACTTGATTTTAATTCAAAATCAACGGACCCGATCTCGGCCCTTGACCTCGACCAGTAAAGCTGACTATAGGATCCATATGATTTCAGCTTTCTTCCCAGGTTCCTATTCCAAAAGGGTACTTTCGCATTATCCGGGCCTCTCTAAAGAAGTCCAACAAGAGATACTACAGTCAAACGGGAAAGACGCAATGAAAAACCCGTTTTTACAAGATGATTGAATACACCGCAGCAGAGAAATATATTGTATAGCGTGGTTTTAAGATATTTAAAGTGTTGTTCTTTGTTTTTTTGTGTTTTTTTTTTTTGGGGGGGGGGGAAGGTACTTAGGTTAGGTTAGGTTACGTATTTAATATATGCTATGCTTTGCCCCAAACTACCCCTAATGTGCAAATATATAGCCCAAATTTGTTTCTAAACTATTATACAGTCATCCTATTTTATTTTATTTCATTAGCATTAACCAAACTTGACTTTTCAGAGAGGCCCGGATAATGCGAAAGTACCGCCAAAAGTAATGTCCTTAAGGTCTCAAACACAGTATAAGCGTAAGTCATATCCCAAAGCCAAAAGTTCGGTTTATTCTTGACTCTGATCCACAAGGCCCTCTAGCGTAGAGTAGATCTGTTGGCAGGTGCGTAGCTACAGTATTTTTATGGGGGGGGGGGGGGGGGGTCAAGAGGGGGCGTTATTGAAGTAGGTACTTCTCAAGAGGTAGTGAAAAGCAACTTTTTAACAGACACTAATTGTTGAAAGTAAAAACATTATGCAATACATTATAAACAATAAACACACATTAAACAATCATAAATATAAGTGTTGGTGCTCGGCTTTCACTAAAATTGTCAGCAATGAGCTGCTGCAGACGACAGTAGTATAGCATGAACAAGCTTCCGGGTTTGCGAAGGTGAATGTCGTATATACTCATCTTTTTTCAGCCAGATTCATCACAAATGCTGCGGTACATATCCCCCCTCCCCTTCCCCCACGCCCAGCACAGTATGTTCAATCTCATAATGGAATCGAGCTATATTCTAATAGCCCCAGGTATCGCGCTATTTACTTGCTCGTAAATTTGAATGAATTTTGACTCTGTAAAATTTAATATGTTGTACTAAACTTATAATATACGTGATTTATTGAAATATTATTTATGTTTTTTTTAATTGATTTGTTTATGTGTTTATCGATTTATATTAATAAACAGCAATGATATCAGCGGGCCAAAGCCGGAACAAAATCATAGGCAGCGCAATAGTGCTGTCTAAGTAAAGATACAGGATAAGTCAAAGTATTGCCACAGATCGTGAAACATTATATTGTGACATATTCCCTACATTTAACCTTATTTTAAAATTGAAAGTATTCGAAAAATAAAGTTATAATTATTAGCTTATTGGTTGGGCATTGTCTGACAAAGAATATCCAGAAAATCTGAACAAATCTTGGCATTATTGCGGCAGAAACCCAAAATTAATCAAAAATTGCCAGGGATGCCGATGGCAGGGGAAATTTACTCCTAGAGTTTGAAAATTACCTTCCCTTTGTATCTTTGTTTAAAAAAAGGATTCTATAAACACTATAGAAAAGTTTTTCTTGTGTAGACCAGGGTATGAGGGGTATACATTTCCGAAGGGGGTTACATCGAATATTGTTTCTATGCGTATAATTCCCTTCACAAGCAAAGCACGGTCTCCTAGTATTGCGCAATAAAACTGACAAGAATAGAAAAAAAAAAGGTTGGAACCGCTTATACATGCACACAAAATTTCTAAATTGTGAGAAAAATATACATACTATTTTGTTTAAATTCACTTTATTCTATTCTCAGCAGACATTTCGTACAGAATGCTGATGTAGAGTTAAATGTGCCACAAATAACGGTGGCGTTGTGTGAAACGCAACTAATTACAGTCATAATTCATAGCACATTTATATTAGTTCTTTTTGTGGAGCTGGTTAAAAGAAATATTTAGGAAAGGGAAAATAGCGAGAAGTCAGCATGGAATTGTACAGAGGGGCAGTTCAATGTTTGTGCGTTAGTATGTGAATCCAAAACGCAAGAAATGGGACATTATTAGCGCTTATTAGGCATTTCAATGACAAATAAGAGACTCAGAGTTTCAATTAAATACTGGAAATAAAAATTAAACAATTAAATGATTCCTGGGCCGTATCCCCCTCTACCAAATTCCATGACCAAACTACAACCTATTTGGCCTATCTAGTTATACTGCAAATATCATTATAAAAATCACTAAGTCTTATTTTCTTTTTCAATGATTTCTTTTTCATTCAGGAAATTATATTCACTGTATATCTACCTTCCTATTCTTCAATGATTCAATTTCTGTCCTATTTGCAGATGTATTCATTTCCACTTTTGAAAGTTATAAAACAAGAGAATCTAATCTTGAACTAATAGATTTTAGGAAGTAAAGGAACCTTAATTATCAGGGAAAAAATTGATCTGAGCAAATATGGCAAAACAGGAAGCATAGAACATTTTTCGATTTTGCCATTAACTACGCTCATATTTTTACTTGATGATGAGGTTTTAAAGGAAGTATATTTGGAAAAACACCAATGCAGAACATAATATGAAGTGTAATTGACCGCTATTTTTTTGGTTTTCCTTGTGTTAAAAATTAGCAAGTATTAATTAAAAAAATTATCTGCTCAAAATAAAGAGAAAATTTGACACTTATAATGAGCAACAGTTTTAAAGCTACTTAATAAATAATAGGTTTTTTTTTTCCAAATTATTGGGGGGGGGGGTACAACTGCCCCCATCAGCGACCACTATCTGTTGGAACTCACTCTGTTGATAATTTAGACGAAATTAATTTTACTTTTGGTACCGGTAAAGCGACCTAAGGCACAATCATAATAGGACGGTCTATAGCACAATCACTATTTTACTAATGTTTGTCTTAGCCATCATACTTTAAGTTCGCTGAACTATTTCATATGGTAAAGCCTAAGGACTAGTAATGAATCTGCCACCATATTTACCGCACGCCCATCTTTTTCACACAAAATTAGAAAAATAGCAACAAGATATTAGGTAGCTAGAGCAGATGGAGATACACTGACATATTCATGGCCTAAACCAAAGACGTCTTGAATACTATGGGTGTGTGGTCAGTAGGAAACAAAAGAAGAAGAACAATCAAAAAAATATTTCACGGGTAACACAACAAGCCATCCTCAGTGTTGAATAACAGAGAGACTTTAAGCCATAAAAATCTGGAAAAAAAGGAAAATTATTCGACTTCCTTCATGTGTACATGAAGAAATTATAATACACTTTAGTTTCATTTTCTCTTTCTATTCTCTTTTGACTTGGGATTTTTTTTTTCAAATTGTCATGGTTTATATTCTTTCTTTTTTTCAATGCTGAGGACACCTTGTTGAGAGACAAGCGGATATATTCATTGGCAGTCTTAGAATGTTGCTAACATGTGAAGAAAATGTCAGTACCCTTTGAAATAATTTGATAACGATCCTAAATGCAGCCATCCAAGTGTTTTTCAGACTGTGGTGCTTTCCCATGATCAACACAGGGATTTATCGATAAACCTATGAAATTACCAAACTTTTATGTTAATTAGAATTTTATCTTGTGTCTTAATAAGTCAATTTTAGAATATCTCTCAGTGCCCGACCCCAGCAACACAAGAGATCAAAAATATTAACTTTATTTACGCTTATGGACGCAGCCAGGAGTTTTTCTAGGATAAGAGGGATTTGAAGGAGGGGAGGGATGCAGGAGATAATTTGTTCAATTTCAAAGATATTTTCCACTTTTTACATATATTGTACACTCATTGAACTTCCTGAAGTGAATGCCCCTCTATCAATGCCCTTTATCACTCTTACATTTTGTATTAAAAATAATATAAGTCACGACATACCGAAGAAACAGCAAATATGACTAAGAGATAGCCTATCATGGTGCCTATAACAGCTATAACACCACTAAGAAAAGGATATACTTTTTATTTAATATATATACACAAATTTGTTTTCATTGGTCATTGTTGAGCTGATAAAGAAGAACAATGGGATCTTTTTAATATTCTTAACCAATTGAACCTTTATCAGTTTATTCATGAAAGAGAATGATTTCAATAGCTCTATTATATGCATCAATTTAAAAGATAAAGAAATAATAGATTTGAAACCATTGTTTTAACGGCAATATGGGACAAAGTCAATAAATCTACTTTTCATACTGACTGTTGATCCAATAAAATTTTTCCTTAAATTAGTGATAAAGTAAAAAAGACGATTTGGTAACGGTTTAGATCAGCAATCATCAGATTGGTTAAAAGGTCCATGATTTTTTGGACTACTCTTTTAAGCGTTTCTTTTTTTAGCAAGGACTTAGTCAAATTAGATTCTAACAATTTAGTCCGGTGTTTTTTTTTTGTTTTTTTTTGGCAAAAAGAACTGTCATGTTTAACATGATATTTATTTCTGGTAATATTCCTGTAAATGTGGAATCGAGAGTTAGCTAAGTGTTAAGATACCGTAACCTCACAAATGTAAAAAGAGGACTTAAATCCGATTGGCTTCTGAAAAGCTTGTTTTGGGACTTTGTTTTAAGCTTTGCAAATTAATTCAAAATTATAGGGGCAGCATCCAGCAGTTGGGCTTTACATTCTTTTAGATTCATTGTCTTCATAAACACGCATAAAATTTTAGTCACTCTACCATTAAATTCAGTGCTTCGCAATTCTAATGAATGAAAGATTACAAACAAGCATGGCAATAATAACAAGTAATCTTAACTCAGAAGGGGAAAAAATCAAGGAAAAATTTGGGTCAAATCTTAAAACTACATAGCAGGGCTACAACCAAGATTATATTCAATGAGGGGTTGCTAACTACAAAAAGCAACTAAAATAATAATATTAATATAGTGTATTGTTCTTGAAAATGTTCTTGAAATCTATAACTTTTTGTTGTATTTTTCACCTTTTGACGGTTTCTGGAACTTCATATTTCATCTTCATTTTACCTGAAGGCTACTACTCCTACTACTACTAACAATTCACAGCAGCATCAAGCCACCTGACACCAATACAGCTACACATGGTCCTCCTACATCCTAATCTATCCAACGCCTGGCTTTTTACACCCTCCTAGGAAGTTCCTATTTCCGTTAAATCTTTTCTTATGGCAACCCTATGGCTTATGGCAACCACTCGAATAGGGGACGACCAGCTTTTCGTTTGTCCCTAGAAGGTTGCCCAACAAGGACGACCTTGGGTAATCTGTCATCCTTTATCCACAGAACGTTTCCTAGCCATCCAATCTTTCTTAATTTCTTTCTTAATATCTTTCTTAATACGTGATTTATTTCAATAAATCACGTATATTATAAGTTTAGTTCAACAAATTAAATTTTACAGAGTCAAAATCCATTCAAATTTACTAGCAAGTAAATAGCGCGATACCTGGGGCTATTAGAATATAGCTCGGTTCCATTATGAGATTGAACATACTGTGCTGGGCGTGGGGGAAGGGGAGTGGGGATATGCACCGCAGCATTTGTGGTGAATCTGGCTGAAAAAAGCTGAGCATATACTACATTCAACTTCGCAAACCCGGAAGCTTGTTCACGCTATACTACTGTCGTCTGCAGCAGCTCATTGCTGACAATTTTAGTGAAAGCCGAGCACCAACACTTATATTTATGATTGTTTAATGTGAGTTTATTGTTTATAATGTATTGAATAATGTTTTTACTTTCAAAAATTAGCGTTTGTTAAAAAGTTGCTTTTCACTACCTCTTGAAAAGCACCTATTTCAAAACGCCCCCTCTTGACCCCCCCCATAAAAATACTGTAGCTACGTACCTGCCAACAGATCTACTCTATTCTAGGGGGCCTTGTGGATCAGAGTCAAGAATAAACCGAACTTTTGGCTTTGGGATATGACTTACGCTTATACTGTGTTTGAGACCTTAAGGACATTACTTTTGGAGGTACTTTCGCATTATCCGGGCCTCTCTAAAAAGTCAAGTTCGGTTAATGCTAATGAAATAAAATAAGATAGGATGACTATTTAATAGTTTAGAAACAGATTTGGGCTATATATTTGCACATTAGGGGTAGTGGGGGGCAAAGTATAGCATATATTTATATTAATTAATGTTTATGCAATATTTTAAGCTTAAAAGTTTTGCCCTCAACCACACTTTGCGCTCACTCATCTTTGTAAGTACTTTATTTTGCAAATTTCAGGTATTTTGGTTTAAAAAAAAGTGATTACGTAGGGAAATTTTCACAATTTCTTAAGCCTCATTTCTTCCAAAATACAAAACAAAATTAGCAAAAAACAAAACGTCAAAACGCAAGAACAATGGACGGTAGTAAAAAACTAATGACATTTCATAAATCAGCACGCAAACTGCATTAGAATACTTTGCAGACTAATCAACACTATACACTAATAAGCTGAAATTTACAAAGAGTGACTTTAATTGCAGCGGGAAGCCAAACTGGACATGTTTTAACTGAAAACTTAAATGTTATTATGCAATAACTGTGATCGATTGACCTATGTTAGATGTTTGAACTTAGTGATTTGCATCAGAAGCAAGAAGGTGATCTCAGCTACCTTAGCCGAGTCCCCTCTTCTTAACTGTCATGACTAGTTATTGAAATTCAGGACCCCTTGATACCGTCTATATCGCATGAAGTTCCACCTTTTATGATCCTAACCCCTTAAAGAAGCATGAAACATTTGCGACCAAAAAAAAAAAAAAAATAAATAAATAAACAAAAATAACAATGGGCTAATACTAATCAAAGGTAAAGTGCCATTGATATGTATCTCGTAAACATGATTCTTCTTGATCCTACATTTTCATTTCTTTTACTGGAATCTGGACATAATATACCCTTTAAATCTTGCTGGTAATATATTTTGGATTGTGGAATTACTCGGAATTACTATTAAAAATACAAGGTGCATTCAAAAAAGTACGCAGAATTTCTCTTGACAAGGTAATGGAAATCGTTTTCTGCAACTCCGAAGGAGATGAATTATACACTTTTTAGGAGGACTAAAAAGTATCCCAGTCAGCCTGTTATGTAGAATTTTCGAGAAAATTGAGAGCAAAATTAGCTAAAAAGCGTTCAGGAAAGCTCCAGCGTGGAATCCTCGTCCATCATCAAAACATTCCAGCACATTCTTCTCGCGTCAAAAGAGAAGATTTGAGAGAATCTAGGTGGAAATTGATGTGAAACCCATGTTACAGCAGTAGAGATGGGGGTGCTACTCCGATCAGCACACCATATATGGGCATAGCCTCCTAGGGAGAACGATTGCGTAATCGGTCAATGACCTCTTTCTCCAGGTGTGTTTTTGGCACGCCCTCAGCGAATGTTGTTGTTATTGTTTTGAACAGAGTAATTAGAGAGAACACGTGGTTAATGGGGTCAATGTTGTTGTCGTTCGAAGCAAAGTTAATGACATTTCCTTCCTGTTCGAGGCAGATGTTATGATCCGGAAATAGTATTTGTTATTGTTATTCGAGCCAGATGTTATGAGGTTCCCGGAAACAGTTAATGACATTTCCTTCCTGTTCGAGGCGGATGTTATGATCCGGAAATAGTATTTGTTATTGTTTCCGAGCCAAATGTTACGAGTTCCCGGGAAACAGTTAATTAATGTCTGACAGATGACGTCAAGTTAATTAATGTCCTTGCATTTCCAAAGAGAAATGTTTCCGAGAAACAGTTAGATCACACATGATGTCATGTTTGTTTGAATTGTCTCCGGCGCGAAGTTTATTAATGTCTGGAGTTCTTCCAGAAGAATCGTTTCCGAGCAAATGTTTTGATCTTAGCGCGCGAAAAGGTTTCCAAATAAATGAAATAAGCCAGCGCAGGGATGCCAAACAAAAGGAACACGCTGAATTACGTTTAGGGATTATTTGGGCGAAACTGTTTTAGACAGGTTATGGAACTATTTCGGCGAAACAGATAGAGACATTTTAAAAGTTGATTTTTGAAGAGATTTTAGAAGAGAAATTAATGGTGAAACTCTATGGTC
The DNA here is from genome assembly GCA_027921565.1 of Artemia sinica. Classification (NCBI taxonomy): domain Eukaryota; kingdom Metazoa; phylum Arthropoda; class Branchiopoda; order Anostraca; family Artemiidae; genus Artemia; species Artemia sinica. The sequence continues at coordinate 43,792,306 of CM051261.1, read as the reverse complement.
GTTATAATACACAAGTTTCATTTGAACAGTGTTGTGAGGTCCTCTACCCCAACCCCAAAGGGTTTCGATCCTCCTACCCTAACCCCGAAGGAAGCCCCCGGTCCTCAAAGGTTCACTGGGCTTCCAAAGGGTCCCCGACGCCCCCAAAGGCCCTCCTAGACCCCCAAAGGCCCTCCCCGGGCCCCCAAAGGCCCATCGAGCTCCCAAAAGACCACCGGGGTCCCAAAGGCCATCACCCGGCCCCCAAATGTCCCCCAGGCTCCCAACTGGCCCCCCGGACCCCCAAAGACCCCCCTGGTCCCCAAAGGTCCACCAGGCTCCCAAAGGACCAATCGGTCCTCAAGGGCCTCCAGACCCACAAAGGCTCTCTCCGGGCTCCCAAAGGACCACCCAGCCCTTGGTTTAGTTTTAGTTAAAAGTATAGAGTGTTTTAGCTTAGAGTCATAACTTAGAGTTTTTCTTGAAGTTCTAGTTTAGTGTAATTTTAGTTAAGAGTTTGATGTTTTACCTTTGAGTTTCAGTTAGAGTTTTAGTTTGGTTTACATGTAGTTAAGAGTTTGTAGTTTTAGCTTAGAGTCTTAGCTTAGAGTTTTAGTTTAGTTTAGTTTTAGTTAATAGTTTAGAGTTTTACCTTAGAGTCTTAGCTTAGAGTTCTAGTTAGAGTGGAAGTTCAGTTTAGTTACAGTTAAGAATTTAGAGTTTTAGCTTAGAGTCATAGCCTAGAGTTTTACTTAAAGTTATAGTTTGACTAAGTTTTAGTTAAGAGTTTTGAGTTTTAGCTTAGAGTCTTAGCTTAGAGTTTTTTTGTTAGAGTTCTAGTCTAGTTTAATTTTAGTTAAGAGTTTGATGTTTTACCATTGAGTTTCAGTTAGAGTTCTAGTTTAGTTTAGTTTTAGTTAAGAGTTTAGAGTTTTTAGCTTAGAGTTTTTGTTGAAGTTCTAGTTTAGTTTAGTTTTAGTTAATAGTTTAGAGTTTTAGCTTAGAGTCTTAGCTTAGAGTTTTTGTTAGGGTTCTAGTTTAGTTTAATTTTAGTTAAGAGTTTGATGTTTTACCTTTGAGTTTCAGTTAGAGTTCTAGTTTAGTTTAGTTTTAGTTAAGAATTTAGAGTTTTTAGCTTAGAGTCGTAGCTTAGAGTTTTTGTTGAAGTTCTAGTTTAGTTTAGTTTTAGTTAATAGTTTAGAGTTATAGCTTAGAGTCTTAGCTTAGAGTTTTTGTTAGAGTTCTAGTTTAGTTTAATTCTATTTTAGAGTTTAGAGTTTTAGCTTAGTCTTAGCTTAGAGTTTTTTTGTTAGAGTTCTAGTTTAGTTTAATTTTAGTTAAGAGTTTAATTTTTTTACCTTTGAGTTTCAGTTAGAGTTTTAGTTTAGTTTTAGTTAAGAGTTTGGTGTTTTACCTTAGAGTTTTAATTTGAGTTCTAGTTTAGTCTAGTTTTAGTTAAGATTTTAGAATTTTAGCTTAGAGTTTTTTTTTGTTAGAGCTCTAGTTTAGTTTAATTTTAGCTAAGAGTCTGATTTTTTTACCTCTGAGTTTCAGTTAAAGTTCTAGTTTAGTTTTAGTTACGAGTTTGATGTTTTACCTTAATGTCTTAGCTTAGAGTTTTTAGTTAGAGTTCTAGTTTAGTTTACATGTAGTTAAGAGTTTAGAGTTTTATCTTAGAGACCTAGCTTAGAGTTTTAGTTTAGTTTAGTTTTAGTTAAGATTTTAGAGTTTTAGCTTAGAGTCTTAGCTTAGAGTTTTTGTTAGAGTTCTAGTTTAGTTTAGTTTTAGTTAAGAGTTTAGAGTTTTAGCCTAGAGTCTTATCTCAGAGTTTTTGTTAGAGTTCTAGTTTAGTTTTAGTTAAGAGTTTAGAATTCTAGCTTAGAGTCTTAGCTTAGAGTTTTATGTTAGAGTTCTAGTTTATTTTAGTTTTAGTTAAGAGCTTGGAGTTTTTAGCTGAGAGTCATAACTTAGAGTTTTTATTGAAGTTCTACTTTAGTTTAGTTTTAGTTAATAGTTTAGAGTTTTAGCTTAGAGTCTTAGCTTAGAGTTTTCGTTAGAGTTGAAGTATAGTTTAGTAATAGTTAAGAGTTTGGAGTTTTAGCATAGAGTCTTAGCTTAGAGTTTTTGTTAGAGTTCTAGTTTAGTTTACATGTAGTTAAGAGTTTAGAGTTTTATCTTAGAGACCTAGCTTAGAGTTTTAGTTTAGTTTAGTTTTAGTTAAGATTTTAGAGTTTTAGCTTAGAGTCTTAGCAGAGAGTTTTTGTTAGAGTTCTAGTTTAGTTTAGTTTTAGTTAAGAGTTTAGAGTTTTAGCCTAGAGTCTTATCTCAGAGTTTTTGTTAGAGTTCTAGTTTAGTTTTAGTTAAGAGTTTAGAATTCTAGCTTAGAGTCTTAGCTTAGAGTTTTATGTTAGAGTTCTAGTTTATTTTAGTTTTAGTTAAGAGCTTGGAGTTTTTAGCTGAGAGTCATAACTTAGAGTTTTTATTGAAGTTCTACTTTAGTTTAGTTTTAGTTAATAGTTTAGAGTTTTAGCTTAGAGTCTTAGCTTAGAGTTTTTGTTAGAGTTGAAGTATAGTTTAGTAATAGTTAAGAGTTTGGAGTTTTAGCATAGAGTCTTAGCTTAGAGTTTTTGTTAGAGTTCTAGTTTAGTTTACATATAGTTAAGAGTTTGGAGTTTTACCTTAGAGACCTAGCTTAGAATTTTAGTTTAGTTTAGTTTTAGTTAAGAGTTTAGAGTTTTTTAGCTTAGAGTCTTAGTTTAGAGTTTTTGTTAGAGTTCTAGTTTAGTTTAGTTTTAGTTAAGAGTTTGGAGTTTTACCTTAGAGTTTTTGTTGAAGTTCTAGTTTAGTTTAGTTTTAGATAAGAGTTTATAATTTTAGCTTAGAGTCATAGTTTTTTGTTAGAGTTCTAGTTTATTTTAGTTTTAGTTAAGAGTTTAGAGTTTTTAGCTGAGAGTCATAGCCTAGAGTTTTTGTCGAAGTTCTAGTTTAGTTTAGTTTTAGTTAAGAGTTTAGAGTTTTAGCTTAGAGTCTTAGCTTAGATTTTTTATTGAAGTTCTAGTTTAGTTTAGTATTAGTTAAGAGCTTAGAGTTTTTAGCTTAGAGTCTTAGCTTAGAGTTTTTGTTAGAGTTCTAGTTCACTTTAGATATAGTTAAGACTTTGGAGTTTTACCCTAGGGACTTAGCTTAGAGTTTTTGTTAGAGTTGAAGTTTAGTTTAGTAATAGTTAAGAGTTTAGAGTTTTAGCATAGAGTCTTAGCTTAGAGTTTTTGTTAGAGTTCTTGTTTAGTTTACATATAGTTAAGAGTTTGGAGTTTTACCTTAGAGACCTAGCTTAGAATTTTAGTTTAGTTTAGTAATAGTTAAGAGTTTAGAATTTTAGCTTGGAGTCTTAGCTTAGAGTTTCGTTAGAGTTCTTGTTTAGTTTACATATAGTTAAGAGTTTTACCTTAGAGACCTAGCTTAGAGTTCTAGTTTAGTTTAGTTATAGTTAAGAGTTTAGAATTTTAGCTTGGAGTCTTAGCTTAGAGTTTTTGTTAGAGTTCTAGTTTAGTTTAGTTATAGTTAAGAGTTTGGTGTTTTACCATAGAGACTTAGCTTAGAGTTTTAGTTTAGTTTAGTTTTAGTTAAGATTTTATAGTTTTAGCTTAGAGTCTTAGCAGAGAGTTTTTGTTAGAGTTCTAGTTTAGTTTAGTTTTAGTTAAGAGTTTAGAGTTTTAGCCTAGAGTCTTATCTCAGAGTTTTTGTTAGAGTTCTAGTTTAGTTTAGTTTTAGTTAAGAGTTTAGTGTTTTAAGCTTAGAGTCTTAGTTTAAAGTTTTTTGTTGAAGTTCTAGTTTAGTTTAGAGTTTTAGCTTAGACTTAGAGTTTTAATTAGAGTTCTAGTTTAGTCTAGTTTTAGTTAAGAGTTTAGAGTTTTAGCTTAGAGTCTTAGCTTAGTGTTTTTGTTAGAGTTCTAGTTTAGTATAGTTTTAGTTAAGAGTTTAGAGTTTTAGCTTAGAGTCATAGCTTAGAGTTTATGTTATAGTTCTAGTTTAGTTATAGTTAAGAGTTTGGTGTTTTACCCTAGAGACTTAGCTTAGAGTTTTAGTCTAGTTTAGTTTTACTTAAGAGTTTAGAGTTTTAGCTTAGGGTCTCAGCTTAGAGTTTTTTGCTAGAGTTCTAGTTTAGTTTAGTTTTAGTTAAGAGTTTAGTGTTTTTAGCTTAGAGTCTTAGTTTAGAGTTTTTGTTGAAGTTTAGTTTAGTTTTGGTTTAGAGTTTTAGCTTAGACTTAGAGGTTTAATTAGAGTTCTAGTTTAGTTTAGTTAGCTATGAGTTTAGAGTTTTAGCTTAGAGTCATAGCTTAGAGTTTTTGTTAGAGTTCTAGTTTAGTTTAGTTTTAGTTAAGAGTTTAGAGTTTTACCATAGAGTCTTAGCTTAGAGTTTTAGTTAGAGTTGAAGTTTAGTTTAGTTACTTTTATGAATTTAGAGTTTTAGCTTAGAGTCGTAGCTTAGAGTTTTACTTTAAGTTATAGTTTGGTTAAGTTTTAGTTAAGAGTTTCGAGTTTTAGATGAGTCTTAGCTTAGAGTTTTTGCTAGAGTTCTAGTTTAGTTTAATTTTAGTTAAGAGTTTAGAGTTTTACCTTAGAGTCCTAGCTTAGAGTTTTTGTTAGAGTTCTAGTTTAGTTTAATTATAGTTAAGAATTTGATATTTTACCTTTGAGTTTCACTTAGAGTTCTAGTTTAGTTTACTTTTAGTTAAGAGTTTAGCGTTTTACCTTGGAGTCTTAGCTTAGAGTTTTAGTTAGAGTTCTAGTTTCGTTTAGTTTTAGTTAAGAGTTTAGAATTTTAGCTTAGAGTCTTAGCTCAGAGTTTTTGTTAGAGTCCTAGTTTATTTTAGTTTTAGTTAATAGTTTAGAGTTTTACATTTGAGTTTCAGTTAGAGTTCTAGTTTAGTTTAGTTTTAGTTAAGAGTTTAGAGTTTCAGCTTAGAGTCTTAGCTTAGAGTTTTTTTAGAGTTCTAGTTTAGTTTAGTTTTAGTTAATAGCTTAGAGTTTTTGTTAGAGTTCTAGTTTAGTTTAATTTTATTTAAGAGTTTAGAGTTTTAGCTTAGAGTTTTTTTGTTAGAGTTCTAGTTTAGTTTAATTTTAGTCAAGAGTTTTATTTTTACCTTTGAGCTTCAATTAGAGTTCTAGTTTAGTTTTAGTTAAGAGTTTGGTGTTTTACCTTAGAGTTTCAGTTAGAGTTCTAGTTTAGTTTTAGTTAAGAGTTTGGTGTTTTACCTTGGAGTCTTAGCTTAGAGTTTTTTGTTGGGGTTCTAGTTTAGTTTAATTTTAGTTAAGAGTTTGATTTTGTACCTCTGAGTTTCAGTTAGAGTTCTAGTTTAGTTTTAGTTAAGAGTTTGATGTTTTACCATAGGGTCTTAGCTTAGAGTTTTTAGTTAGAGTTCTAGTTTACTTTAGTTTTGGTTAAGAATTTAGAATTTCAGCTTAGAGTCTTAGCTTAGAGTTTTTTTAGAGTTCTAGTTTATTTTAGTTTTAGTTAAGAGTTTAGTTTTTACCATAGAGTCTTAGCTTAGAGTTTTGTTAAAGTTTTAGTTTATTTTAGTTTTAGTTAATAGTTTAGAGTTTTAGCTTAGAGTCTTAGCATAGAGTTTTTGTTAGAGTTGAAGTTTAGTTTAGTAATAGTTAAGAGTTTGGTGTTTTACCATAGAGTCATAGCTTAGAGTTTTAGTTAGAGTTCTAGTTTAGTTTAGTTTTAGTTGAGAGTTTAGAATTTTAGCTTAGACTCTTAGCTTAGAGTTTTTGTTTGATTTCTAGTTTAGTTTAGTTTTAGTCAAGAGTTTAGAGTTTTTAGCTTAGATTCATAGCTTAGAGTTTTTGTTGAAGCTATAGTTTAGTTTAGTTTTAGTTAAGAGTTTATAGTTTTAGCTTAGATTCTTAGCTTAGAGTTTTTGTTAGAGTTTTAGTTTAGTTTAGTTTTAGTTAAGAGTTTAGAGTTTTAGCTTAGAGTATTAGCTTAGAGTTATAGTTAGAGTTGAAGTTTAGTTTAGTTATAGTTAAGAATTTAGAGTTTTTAGCTTAGAGTCGTAGTTTAGAGTTTTTGTTATAGTTCTAGTTTAGTTTAGTTAAGAGTTTAGAGTTTTATCATAGAGTCATAGGTTAGAGTTTTTGTTGAAGTTGAAGTTTAGTTTAGTCATAGTTAAGAATTTAGAGTTATTATCTTAGAGTCATAGCTTAGAGTTTTTGAAGTTCTAGTTTAGTTTAGTTAAGAGTTTAGAGTTCCACCTTAGAGTCTTAGCTTAGAGTTTTACTTAGAGTTGAAGTTTAGTTTACTTATAGTTAAGGGTTTAGAGTTTTAGCTTGGAGTCTTAGCTTAGAGTTTTAGTTAGAGTTCTAGCTTAGTTTAGTTTTAGTTAAGAGTTTAGAGTTTTACCTTAAAGTCTTAGCTTATTGTTCTATTTAGAGTTCTAGTTTAGTTTAGTTTTAGTTAAGAGTTTTGAGTTTTACCTTAAAGTCTTAGATTAGAGTTTTAGTTAGGGTTGAAGTTTCGTTTAGTTTAGTTATAGTTAAGAGTTTATAGTTTTAGCTTAGAGTCTTAGGTTAGAGTTTTAGTTAGAGTTATTGTTTAGTTTAGTTTAGTTAAGATTTATAGCTTTAGCATAGAATCTTAGCTTAGAGATTTAGTTAGAGTTGAAGTTTAGTCCAAACTAGCATAACCACAAAATTACACAATATTGCATAGAAATACCAAAACCATAGGTTAGGTTAGGTCAGGTTAGAAGTCTGATTTCTCCACGTTTAAGTTAGGTTAGATTAGGTTAGCTTATCATGAGCGCTCATGATAAGCTAACCTAATCTAACCTAACTTAAACGTGGAGAAACCAGACTTCTAACCTGACCTAACCTAACCTATGGTTTTGGTATTTCTATGCAATATTGTGTAATTTTGTGGTTATGCTAGTTTGGACTAAACTTCAACTCTAACTAAATCTCTAAGCTAAGATTCTATGCTAAAGCTATAAATCTTAACTAAAACTAAACTAAACAATAACTCTAACTAAAACTCTAACCTAAGACTCTAAGCTAAAACTATAAACTCTTAACTATAACTAAACTAAACGAAACTTCAACCCTAACTAAAACTCTAATCTAAGACTTTAAGGTAAAACTCAAAACTCTTAACTAAAACTAAACTAAACTAGAACTCTAAATAGAACAATAAGCTAAGACTTTAAGGTAAAACTCTAAACTCTTAACTAAAACTAAACTAAGCTAGAACTCTAACTAAAACTCTAAGCTAAGACTCCAAGCTAAAACTCTAAACCAAAACTAAACTAAACTTCAACAAAAACTCTAAACTAAGACTCTAAGCTAAAAACACTAAACTCTTAACTAAAACTAAACTAAACTAGAACTCTAGCAAAAACTCTAAGCTAAGACTCTAAGCTAAAACTCTAAACTCTTAACTAAAACTAAACTAGACTAAAACTCTAAGCTAAGTCTCTATGGTAAAACACCAAACTCTTAACTATAACTAAACTAAACTAGAACTCTAACAAAAACTCTAAGCTATGACTCTAAGCTAAAACTCTAAACTCTTAACTAAAACTATACTAAACTAGAACTCTAACAAAAACACTTAGCTAAGACTCTAAGCTAAAACTCTAAACTCTTAACTAAAACTAGACTAAACTAGAACTCTAATTAAAACTCTAAGTCTAAGCTAAAACTCTAAACTAAACTAGAACTTCAACAAAAAACTTTAAACTAAGACTCTAAGCTTAAAACACTAAACTCTTAACTAAAACTAAACTAAACTAGAACTCTAACAAAAACTCTGAGATAAGACTCTAGGCTAAAACTCTAAACTCTTAACTAAAACTAAACTAAACTAGAACTCTAACAAAAACTCTCTGCTAAGACTCTAAGCTAAAACTATAAAATCTTAACTAAAACTAAACTAAACTAAAACTCTAAGCTAAGTCTCTATGGTAAAACACCAAACTCTTAACTATAACTAAACTAAACTAGAACTCTAACAAAAACTCTAAGCTAAGACTCCAAGCTAAAATTCTAAACTCTTAACTATAACTAAACTAAACTAGAACTCTAAGCTAGGTCTCTAAGGTAAAACTCTAAACTCTTAACTATATGTAAACTAAACAAGAACTCTAACGAAAACTCTAAGCTAAGACTCCAAGCTAAAATTCTAAACTCTTAACTATTACTAAACTAAACTAAAATTCTAAGCTAGGTCTCTAATTTAAAACTCCAAACTCTTAACTATATGTAAACTAAACAAGAACTCTAACAAAAACTCTAAGCTAAGACTCTATGCTAAAACTCTAAACTCTTAACTATTACTAAACTAAACTTCAACTCTAACAAAAACTCTAAGCTAAGTCCCAAGGGTAAAACTCCAAAGTCTTAACTATATCTAAAGTGAACTAGAACTCTAACAAAAACTCTAAGCTAAGACTCTAAGCTAAAAACTCTAAGCTCTTAACTAATACTAAACTAAACTAGAACTTCAATAAAAAATCTAAGCTAAGACTCTAAGCTAAAACTCTAAACTCTTAACTAAAACTAAACTAAACTAGAACTTCGACAAAAACTCTAGGCTATGACTCTCAGCTAAAAACTCTAAACTCTTAACTAAAACTAAAATAAACTAGAACTCTAACAAAAAACTCTAAGCTATGACTCTAAGCTAAAATTATAAACTCTTATCTAAAACTAAACTAAACTAGAACTTCAACAAAAACTCTAAGGTAAAACTCCAAACTCTTAACTAAAACTAAACTAAACTAGAACTCTAACAAAAACTCTAAACTAAGACTCTAAGCTAAAAAACTCTAAACTCTTAACTAAAACTAAACTAAACTAAAATTCTAAGCTAGGTCTCTAAGGTAAAACTCCAAACTCTTAACTATATGTAAACTAAACTAGAACTCTAACAAAAACTCTAAGCTAAGACTCTATGCTAAAACTCCAAACTCTTAACTATTACTAAACTATACTTCAACTCTAACAAAAACTCTAAGCTAAGACTCTAAGCTAAAACTCTAAACTATTAACTAAAACTAAACTAAAGTAGAACTTCAATAAAAACTCCAAGTTATGACTCTCAGCTAAAAACTCCAAGCTCTTAACTAAAACTAAAATAAACTAGAACTCTAACATAAAACTCTAAGCTAAGACTCTAAGCTAGAATTCTAAACTCTTAACTAAAACTAAACTAGAACTCTAACAAAACTCTGAGATAAGACTCTAGGCTAAAACTCTAAACTCTTAACTAAAACTAAACTAAACTAGAACTCTAACAAAAACTCTCTGCTAAGACTCTAAAATCTTAACTAAAACTAAACTAAACTAAAACTCTAAGCTAGGTCTCTAAGATAAAACTCTAAACTCTTAACTACATGTAAACTAAACTAGAACTCTAACAAAAACTCTAAGCTAAGACTCTATGCTAAAACTCCAAACTCTTAACTATTACTAAACTATACTTCAACTCTAACGAAAACTCTAAGCTAAGACTCTAAGCTAAAACTCTAAACTATTAACTAAAACTAAACTAAAGTAGAACTTCAATAAAAACTCTAAGTTATGACTCTCAGCTAAAAACTCCAAGCTCTTAACTAAAACTAAAATAAACTAGAACTCTAACATAAAACTCTAAGCTAAGACTCTAAGCTAGAATTCTAAACTCTTAACTAAAACTAAACTAGAACTCTAACAAAAACTCTGAGATAAGACTCTAGGCTAAAACTCTAAACTCTTAACTAAAACTAAACTAAACTAGAACTCTAACAAAAACTCTAAGCTAAGACTCTAAGCTAAAACTCTAAAATCTTAACTAAAACTAAACTAAACTAAAACTCTAAGCTAGGTCTCTAAGATAAAACTCTAAACTCTTAACTACATGTAAACTAAACTAGAACTCTAACTAAAAACTCTAAGCTAAGACATTAAGGTAAAACATCAAACTCGTAACTAAAACTAAACTAGAACTTTAACTGAAACTCAGAGGTAAAAAAATCAGACTCTTAGCTAAAATTAAACTAAACTAGAGCTCTAACAAAAAAAAACTCTAAGCTAAAATTCTAAAATCTTAACTAAAACTAGACTAAACTAGAACTCAAATTAAAACTCTAAGGTAAAACACCAAACTCTTAACTAAAACTAAACTAAAACTCTAACTGAAACTCAAAGGTAAAAAAATTAAACTCTTAACTAAAATTAAACTAAACTAGAACTCTAACAAAAAAAACTCTAAGCTAAGACTAAGCTAAAACTCTAAACTCTAAAATAGAATTAAACTAAACTAGAACTCTAACAAAAACTCTAAGCTAAGACTCTAAGCTATAACTCTAAACTATTAACTAAAACTAAACTAAACTAGAACTTCAACAAAAACTCTAAGCTACGACTCTAAGCTAAAAACTCTAAATTCTTAACTAAAACTAAACTAAACTAGAACTCTAACTGAAACTCAAAGGTAAAACATCAAACTCTTAACTAAAATTAAACTAAACTAGAACCCTAACAAAAACTCTAAGCTAAGACTCTAAGCTAAAACTCTAAACTATTAACTAAAACTAAACTAAACTAGAACTTCAACAAAAACTCTAAGCTAAAAACTCTAAACTCTTAACTAAAACTAAACTAAACTAGAACTCTAACTGAAACTCAATGGTAAAACATCAAACTCTTAACTAAAATTAAACTAGACTAGAACTCTAACAAAAAAACTCTAAGCTAAGACTCTAAGCTAAAACTCAAAACTCTTAACTAAAACTTAGTCAAACTATAACTTTAAGTAAAACTCTAGGCTATGACTCTAAGCTAAAACTCTAAATTCTTAACTGTAACTAAACTGAACTTCCACTCTAACTAGAACTCTAAGCTAAGACTCTAAGGTAAAACTCTAAACTATTAACTAAAACTAAACTAAACTAAAACTCTAAGCTAAGACTCTAAGCTAAAACTACAAACTCTTAACTACATGTAAACCAAACTAAAACTCTAACTGAAACTCAAAGGTAAAACATCAAACTCTTAACTAAAATTACACTAAACTAGAACTTCAAGAAAAACTCTAAGTTATGACTCTAAGCTAAAACACTCTATACTTTTAACTAAAACTAAACCAAGGGCTGGGTGGTCCTTTGGGAGCCCGGAGAGAGCCTTTGTGGGTCTGGAGGCCCTTGAGGACCGATTGGTCCTTTGGGAGCCTGGTGGACCTTTGGGGACCAGGGGGGTCTTTGGGGATCCGGGGGGCCAGTTGGGAGCCTGGGGGACATTTGGGGGCCGGGTGATGGCCTTTGGGACCCCGGTGGTCTTTTGGGAGCTCGATGGGCCTTTGGGGGCCCGGGGAGGGCCTTTGGGGGTCTAGGAGGGCCTTTGGGGGCGTCGGGGACCCTTTGGAAGCCCAGTGAACCTTTGAGGACCGGGGGCTTCCTTCGGGGTTAGGGTAGGAGGATCGGAACCCTTTGGGGTTGGGGTAGAGGACCTCACAACACTGTTCAAATGAAACTTGTGTATTATAACGACCATAGAGTTTCACCATTAATTTCTCTTCTAAAATCTCTTCAAAAATCAACTTTTAAAATGTCTCTATCTGTTTCGCCGAAATAGTTCCATAACCTGTCTAAAACAGTTTCGCCCAAATAATCCCTAAACGTAATTCAGCGTGTTCCTTTTGTTTGGCATCCCTGCGCTGGCTTATTTCAATTATTTGGAAACCTTTTCGCGCGCTAAGATCAAAACATTTGCTCGGAAACGATTCTTCTGGAAGAACTCCAGACATTAATAAACTTCGCGCCGGAGACAATTCAAACAAACATGACATCATGTGTGATCTAACTGTTTCTCGGAAACATTTCTCTTTGGAAATGCAAGGACATTAATTAACTTGACGTCATCTGTCAGACATTAATTAACTGTTTCCCGGGAACTCGTAACATTTGGCTCGGAAACAATAACAAATACTATTTCCGGATCATAACATCCGCCTCGAACAGGAAGGAAATGTCATTAACTGTTTCCGGGAACCTCATAACATCTGGCTCGAATAACAATAACAAATACTATTTCCGGATCATAACATCTGCCTCGAACAGGAAGGAAATGTCATTAACTTTGCTTCGAACGACAACAACATTGACCCCATTAACCACGTGTTCTCTCTAATTACTCTGTTCAAAACAATAACAACAACATTCGCTGAGGGCGTGCCAAAAACACACCTGGAGAAAGAGGTCATTGACCGATTACGCAATCGTTCTCCCTAGGGAGGCTATGCCCATATATGGTGTGCTGATCGGAGTAGCACCCCCATCTCTACTTACAGCCCAAATCTAGCCCTATCTGAACTTTCTTTTTATTCCCAAAACTCAAAGAACAGTTGAAATGCATCTGTTTGAATAGTGCTGACGAAAATAGAGACTCAGCAAAAATATGGCTTATAAAAAGGTACCCGATTTCTTAGAATGGTCTAAGAGAATGGAAGCACCCCTGTAGATTGGTATTGTCCTTTATGGAGGTTATGTTGAAAAGTTGTTATAGAAAAATTAATTGTAGTAGAAGAATAAATAAAAAAAATATCCGTATATACTTATAATAGCCCCTAAAATAGTCGATGGAAGAGCCTTCTTTAAATCTTCTGATTTCTTTTATCCTTTCGTTAGCGGTTGTCCGGGCCTAAAAAGATTTTGATCGCTATCGTTCTTCTCAAATAAGGCTGTTTATTGTTCTCACTACCTGACCCAATTCCTAGCTATTAGAAAAAAGCCCATCTTATGCACAGAATAAACAGATTCCCTATTCTTTGTCGATTTCACATTGACACTTATGATTGATTATTTGAAAAAAACTACGTTTTCTAAAGAGTTAAAGAGGCTGAGTTACAAGGTCGAACCTTAAAACGTACAGGGATTAGGAGGCACAGTTGGGGGGCTGCCGCCCCCCAAACCCCCGCTTTCGCAGCCTTTAAATATAAAAAAAAAATTTCTTTAAACTGAAAGTAAGGAGCGACATTAAAACTTAAAAAGAACAGAAATTATTCCGTATATGAAAGAGGCTGTGCCCTCCTCAACGCCTCGCTCTTTACGCTAAAGTTTGACTTTCTCACAACTCTTTTTTTAAACAATAAAAACTTTAGCGTAAAGAGCGAGGCGTTGAGGAGGGCACAGCCTCTTTCATATACGGAATAATTTCTGTTCTTTTTAAGTTTTAATGTCGCTCCTTACTTTCAGTTTAAAGAAATTTTTTTTTATATTTAAAGGCTGCGAAAGCGGGGGGTTTGGGGGGCGGCAGCCCCCCAACTGTGCCTCCTAATCCCTGTACGTTTTAAGGTTCGACCTTGTAACTCAGCCTCTTTAACTCTTTAGAAAACGTAGTTTTTTTCAAATAATTTCTGCACGTTTTTGTACAGTTTATTACTTATTATTGCTTGACTAACTGTTAGCTGATCGTGTCAGGAGTTAAAGTTGGGGGGCTTCCGCCCCCCAAACCCCCCGCTCTTGAACATTCTTGTGTTAAGGCTTTTAATTCCTGAATACTCAAATCACGTCGTACAGGGTGCCTCCTAATCCCTGTACGTTTTAAGGTTCGAACTTGTGACTCAGCCTCTTTAACAGCCCCCCAACTGTGCCTCCTAATCCCTGTACGTTTTAAGGGTCGACCTTGTAACTCAGCCTCTTTAACTCTTTAGAAAACGTAATTTTTTTCAAATAATTTAAAAAGAAACTGAGTTTCTTTTCAAAGTATATAAAAAAGTTGCTCTGATGGTGAATCGAACCCGAGTTTTCCGCGTGAAAGTCTGAAGCCTCAGCCGCTGGACTATACAAACACAATAGTAATTGTTGTTTAGCAAATAGAAGGTATTTTCGACGCAAGCAAATTCCCAAAAATCTTGATATGTGGTTTTTGGAAAACAGGGAAGGAGTGATCAGATTGAGCTGAAATTTCGACGATAAGCTCCCAGGCCCCAGGAAAGCTTATCCTCTAAATTTCAGCCCGATCAGACAACGTTAAAGGGGGGGTTGTGGAGGGAAAAATTAACATGGGCTAATATAGGAAAACGAGGTTTTTCGTAAATGTAAATTCGGGGGATAATTTTTCGGTCTGAAAATATCCAAAGGCCCTAACAGGTCGAATTCTGCTTCGAATGAGTCCTCATTCAACCGGATCCGTTGCCAACTGTGGCCTGTAGGCGTGGCTAACAAAAAAAAAAGAGATGAATTTTAAGTGGCTATATTTGGTTTTTTGAAAACAGGGAAGGAGTGATCGGATTGAGCTGAAATTTCGACGATAAGCTCCCGGGCCCCAGGAAAGCTTATCCTCTAAATTTCAGCCCGATCAGACAACGTTAAAGGGGGGCTGTGGTGGGAGGGTCCAAACTTCCGGCCCAGTTTACCCCATGAAGATAAAGTCGGAGGAGGATGAAATTTTGCAAGTTTCTTAGTTTGAGCTTGGGCTACAAAATGCAATTACCGCCGTCTCTCTGCGACCTCTAGGACCTGAAATCGCTTAACATTGTGGTGGGTCGCCTCTTTATAGAGGCACAAGTGTGCCTCCTTGAAATCAGATAAGAAATGTCTAACGAATGACCGACGATTACTTGAAATGGATGTCTCTATTGTTCTTTTTAAGCCCAGATTTTCCTTCCTCGAAAATCCTGATTTCCAAGAGCACATGAATCAAGAGCAACAGTCGCATCAAATCATGAAAATGTAGGGTGGGGGAGGGCAAAGTGTGTTTCCAAAATCAAAGTGGGATCGATTCTACTTTTTTCAGTTGAAATACGAAAAAAGGGCAATCTTCAACGTCTAAGTGAGGGGGAGCAACAATTATAGGAAATTACAAATAGATAAAATCACAAATCTTATAAGATCATAAATAAAAAAAAATATATTGAATGCGCGAATACAGAAAATACCCCAAAGAATACTGAAGTGATTCACGTATATCCTTCGTATATCATAGGCGGGAGCCGGCGTTTTCCCCCGGAAATTCCCCCCACCCCCACTGAAAATTTCCCCTTGGAAAGCTCCCCCACACGCGAAATGAGCAGCCAAAGAGAAAGTACAAAAATAGGTACCTCAAAACGTCGATAAGCCAGCCACTAAAAGTTACGAGCCTGAGAAAAGTTTCCTGGTTTTCGAAAAATCCCAAAAAAGCGTGATTTTACCCCAAAGAGAACCAAGTTACTATCAATTGAAAATTCTGAGAATTCCAATCGATTTAAAAGCATGAAAAAACTATGTATTGAGCTTCAATATGCAGAGAAAGTAATGCAACACGATGTCGCATTCGTCTTTGAAAAGTCACGTAGTCCATACAAGACAAATTTTTAATGTGGACATTTATTTTAATACTAAACTTAATTCAGTTGATTTAAATGATTTTTCATGAAATTATGTCTCGTTACCTATAGTTGCACATCATGTACTTATAAAGGAGGGGCGAAGGGTCACTGTGTAGGCTAGGGTGTGTGTGCCAGATGTCTAAAAGAGCACATTTCAATGCCCAAATTATATCATTCGCCGTGAAACTTCAGATAAATATAAGAATGGGTATGGGAGGGGGAGAGTAGCAGTTAATCTATAATCTCCCTTCATTTGGACTAAGCCTGGATAAGGGTGCTGCGGGAAGATGCCTCCCTTTCTATCACTTTTTTTATGTTTGTTTAAAAGCTTCATTTAACTAAATTAATTTGCCTCATAGTTCTTATAAATTATATGAAGTGATGCGTAAGTACACATGAGGTATTTGAAAGAGTGGCGAGGGACAAGTGCCTCAAAAAGTGCATCTTAATGCCCTAATGTTCTAACTCTCAGTGAACATTCATATAAATATAGAAGGAGTTTTGGGGAACGAGTTTTATTTATTTAGAAGCTTTGTTTACTCAGATTTTAAATGGTGACTTTCCTCGTTTCCTATATGAAATGTTTAAACGTATTTATACATACGTACACAACGTATTTCGACATAAGAGAATACTATTGAGGAGGTCGTGATGGCTTCAGCTACGTAGAAGACTAAGTTACGCAAACTTCCATCCACATGAACAATAATAACTGTCTGTGTCCATCCGACTTTTTTTTAGTAAAATTATTTCAATATTGACCCAATCATCAAATCTTGTCCAAAATTTTACTTACAATCCATTCTCAAGCAGAAAACAATCTCGGGGAGGGGTGGCTTGTTGCCCCCCCCTCAATAACTTTTAACTCTCAAAAAGGGAACTAGAACTTTTAATTTACAATCGAATGAGCCCCTTCCAAAGTTTATATGACCGCCCCTTCCATATGAATGACCCCAGGAAAAAACAAATAAACATTAATACATTGGAACCCTATGGCTCTCTTATGACGACACTATAGCACTGCCTCTGACTTAAATAGGTGACAATTTTCAATTTCCTTTCTAAGGAACATCTGGAATTATCCAGGGGGTATATGGGGGCAATTTTCAGGGGATATTTTTTGCAGGGTGGAATTTTCTGTGGGTGGGGAATTTTCCACAGGGAGAGAATCTTCCTAGGGGATTTTTTTTGGAGGGGGATTTTAATAGATGGGATATTTTCAGGGGAACGCCTAGATCCATCTTAAGCAGCGCAATAGCACTGCCAAGTGAAGAGCGAAGTGAGCTCTATGTATTATTTATTTATTTCTTATTTCATTTTTTCACCAAGGCACTTCGTATGGAAGGAGCTGGGGTAAAACTTTGGAGGGAGCTCATTTGAGAAGAAACTAAAAGTCCTAGTGCCCATTTTAAGTCACAAGCGATTAGGGGGCAACCAGCCTCCCTTCCACGCCCCATTTTCTCCAAAAGCATCCAAATTTTTAGATAGCTACTTTGTTCAGCATAGTTGTAAGGTCTAAGTAGCATCCCACAGCCCTTGGGGCAAGGGCTATACGTTATGCAACTCGCCCGTAGTTTGCATATTATAGTATTTGTTATCAGGAAAGGGGGGCTTGCTTGGTCCTTTGTGTCAAAAAAGGCCAAGGGCAGGTTTTCAGAGAATGTCAAGGAGCCCCCTAAATCAAAACACACTATCTGCATGCAAGCTGCCAAAAAGGCGTATCTAAGGAATGGTTTAGGGTATTAAAATGGAACTTTCGGGGAATAATAAGGGGGGGGGCATCAATTTACCAAAAGACAATATGTGTACGCTGCTAATACTGCAACTACTGATACTACTAATACTGCTACTATTACTACTACTACTAATACTACTGCTATTACTACTACAACTACTACTTCTATTACAATGCGACTGCTATTAAGGCTGAGAATATTCATGTGAAAGTCAGAGGCAACGCTATAGCGTTGCCTAGAGTATAGGCCATACGGCTCCAATGTTTTATTATTTATTTATTTTTTTCCCAGAGGCACTTCATATGGAAGGGGTCGTCGTAAAAACTTCAAAGGTGGCTCATTCGATTGGAACTCGAGAGTTCTACGTGCCCTTTTTAAGGGTCAAAAGTGATTGGAAGGCAACGAACGTCCCGTCCACGCCCACCATTTCCCCAAACACATCCAATCAAAATTTTGAGATAGCCATTTTGTTCTAAGTAGTTGATATCCAGATAGAAATCATTTTTTTGAGGAGGACACTCCCTCACAGCCCTCAGGGCAAGGGTCGTAAGTTATGCCCTGGAGGCATATAAGCGTTTTACAGAAAGCTTTGTCGTAGAAAATTCAAAAAGGGCTCATTCGATTGGAAATTCAAAGGGCTAGTGCCCTTTTTAATAGTCGAAACTGACTGGAGGGCAACTAACCCCCCTCTCACGCCCACCTTTTCCCCAAACACATCCAATCAAAACTTTGAGATAGTCATTTTGTTCAACGTGGTTGAAAATTCTGAAAATTAGGTCTTTGAGGATGACAACCCCTCCCCCCACAGTCCTCAGGGCAAGGGTTGTAAGGTATGCCCTGGAGGCATATAAGGTTTTTATAGAAAGCGTTGTCGTAGAAACTTCAAAAAGGGCTTATTCGATTGGAAATTTAAATGGCTAGTGCCCTTTTTAAAAGTCGAAAGGGATTGGAAGGCGACTAACACCCCCTCCACACCCACCATTTTCCTAAACACATCCAATCAAAATTTTGAGATAGTCATTTTGTTCAACATAGTTGAAAGTTCTGGAAATTATATCTTTGAGCTTGAAACTACCCCCTTCCCAAGGTCTTCAGAGCAAGGGTTATAAGTTATGCCCTGGGGGCATATATGGTTCTTATGGAAGGAATGGTCGTATAAACTTCAGAGAGGGCTCATTTGATTGGAAATTGACAGTTCTAGTTCACTTTTTAAAAGATATTGGAGGGTAACCAGCCCCCCATACCCTTTTTTCCCAAATTCATCCGATAAAAATTTTGAGATAGCTATTTCGTTAAAATAGTTCAAAGATCATACAACAAAAACTCCGGTGTCGACATAACCCCCCAGGGCTCGGGGACACGCGTTGTAAGTTATGCCCTGGGGGCATATATGGTTCTTATGAAAGGGATGCTCGCATAAACATCAAAGAGGGCTAATTTGACTGGAAATTGACAGTTCTAGTTCACTTTTTAAGAATCAAAAGAGACTGGAGGGCACCTAGCCCCCCCCCCCTCCAAGCCCTTCTTTTAAAAAAATAGTTCAAAGACCATATAACGAAAACCCCGGGGTCGACACAGCCCCCCAGGGCCCGAATGCAGGCGTTGTAAGCTATGCCCTGAGAGAATATATGGTTTTTATGGAAGGGATACTCGTAAAAACTTCAGAGAGGCCTAATTTGATTGGAAATTGAAAGTTCTAGTTCTGTTTTCGAGAACCGAAAGAGAGTGGAGCGCAACAAGCCCCCCACGTCCCTCTTTACCCGAATACATCTGATAAAAATTTTGAGATAGCCTTTAAGTTAAAAATTATTAAAAAGTCAGATAACAAAAACTCAGGTGTTGACACATCCCCCCAGCGCCCGGTGACAGGCGTTGTAAGTTATGCCCTGGGACATATATGGTTCTTATGAAAGGGATACTCGTATAATCTTCAGAGAGGGCTCATTTGATTGGAAATTGCAAGTTTAAGTTCCCTTTTTAAAAGTCAAAAGAGATCCGAGGGCAACTGCCCCCCCCCCCCACGCTTTCTTTTTCCAAACCCGTCTGATAAAAATTTTTGAGATAGACATTTTGTTTGAAGAGAAAAAAGCTCAAACGTCGATAAGAAAAACTTCGGTGTCAATACAACCCCCCAGGGCCCGGGAGAAGGCGTTCTAAGTTATACCCTAAGGGCATGTATGGTTCTTATGAAAGGGATGCTCATATAAACTTCATAGAGGGGTCATTTGATTGGAAATTGAAAGTTCTAGTTCACTTTTAAGAGTCAAGAGATTTAAGGGCAAGTAGCACCTCCCCATGCCATTTTTCCCAAAACCCATCCGCTACAAATTTTGAGATAGCCAGTTTTTTTTTATATAAATCGTTCAAAATTAGATAACAAAAACTCCGGTGTCAACACAACCCTCCCGGACCCAGGGGGTAGGCGTTGTAAGTGTTGCCCTGGAGCGTGTATGGTTCTTATGAAAGGGATGCTCGTATAAACTTCAGAGAGGGCTCCTTTGATTGGAAATTGAAAGTTCTAGCTCACTTTTTAAGAGTCAAAAGATATCCGAGGGCAACTAACCCCCCCCCCCCCACACACACCCTTTTTCCCCAAGCCTATCCGATAAAATTTTTAAAATAGCCACTTCATTAAAAATAATTCAAAGGTCAGATAAGAAAAACTCCTGTGTCGACGCAACCCCCAATGGCCCGGAGGCAGGTGTTGTAAGTAATGCTCTGGGGGCATATATCGTTTTTATGGAAGGGATGATTGTATAAACTTCAGAGAGGGTTCATTTGATTGGAAATTGAAAGTTTTCGTTCACTTTTTAAGGGTCAAAAAAGATTGGAGGGCAACTAGCCCCCCCCCCTCCAGGCCCTAAATACATCAGATAAAAATTTTGAGATATATTTTTTTTGTTAAAAATAGTTCGAAGATCAGATAACAAATACTCCGGTGTCGACACAGCCCCCCAGGGCCCAATGGTAGGTGTCGTAAGTTGTGCCCTGGGGGCATATATGGTTGTTATGGAAGAGATGCTTGTATAAACTTCATAGAGGGCTCATTTGATTGGAAATTGAAAACTGTAATTCACTTTTTAAGATTAAAAAGTTATCGGAGGGCAGCTAGCCTCCCCCCACACTCCATTTATTTTTTTCCCAGACGCACTTCACATAGAAGGGGTCGTTGTATAAACTTCAAAGGGGGCTCATTTCAAAGGGGGCAAACTTATTTCACTTTAATATTGTTTCTTTGATACCAGTTTTGATACTTTGATGAAGATTTTATTCTTTTTTTTTAAGTTTGATTTTGAAATAAGGAATTTTTAGAAACTTGAAACTTTTTGCAATAAAAAAAAACAAATTAATTTAAAAAAAACTTTCCGAAAAATAAGTTTTCCAAAGAAAAGTAAAGGCCATTTTAAACTTAAGCTCAGCAGATACAAATACCTGTTAAAATTCAAACTCAAAACGACCAGATATTACTATTAAAGAATAAATGAAACCCAAAACGAACAGAAATTAAGTAAACAATCATAGGAAAAAATATACAACAAGTAACAATATAAATGAATAAATAGATAGATCTTAAAGCGAGTAATGCTTAGACTGAATATGAAAATCAAGCTTAAACAAAAAAAAAAATATTTTGCTATTGAAGTATAACTAAAACTTAAAACGAGCAGAAATTAAATAAACAATCAATGCAAACAAACATACAATAGATATTAATGTAAATGAATAAATAAATATTAAAACAAGTGAAACTTAAATTGAATATGCAAATCAAGCTTGAAACGAACAAAAATCACTAGAAACAAGAGTTTGGGTATCGCCTCCTTTCCTCACTGTAAAAGTCTAAAACCTACTGCGTCATTGGCGCTTTACTGAAAACTATATGCGTCTTGAACAGTCTTGATAAGTATAAACAACATCAAGTTGAATATTTGATATATAATGTTATTAGTTGCTGAAAGATCCATCAGTTCAAGAATTTATTTCACTCTAATTTTATTTTTATTTTCAATGCTGTAAGAACTGGAAAAGAAAATATTTGCAATATAATTCTTTTTCAGTGAAGCGCCAATGACAAAGTAGGCTTTTGGTTTTTATTTACAGTTAAGGAAGGGGGCAGTATCCAAATTCTTGTTTGTAGTGAAACTATATTCGTCTTGAACAACTTTAGAAAGAACTAATTAATTAAACTGAATATTTGATGTATAATGATATTAATTGCTGAAAGCTCATCAGTTCAAAACTTTACTATAATTTTAATGTTTATTTTCAATATTAAGTACAAAAGAAGATATTTGTAATAAAATTGGTTTTCAGTAAAGCACCAATGACGCAGTAGGTTTTAGACTTTTACAGTGAGGGAAGGAGGCGATACCCAAACTCTTGTTTCTAGTGATTTTTGTTCGTTTCAAGCTTGATTTGCATATTCAATTTAAGTTTCACTCGTTTTAAGATTTATTTATTCATTTACATTAATATCTATTGCATGATTGTTTGCATCGATTGTTCATTTAATTTCTGTTCGTTTTAAGTTTTATTTATGCTTCAATAGCAAAATATTTTTGTTTTTTGTTTTAAGCTTGATTTTCAAATTCAATCTAAGCATTACTCCCTTTAAGATCCATTTATTCATTTACATTATTACTTGTTGTATGTTTTTTCCTATGATTGTTTATTTAATTTCTGTTCGTTTTGGGTTTCATTTATTCTTAAATAGTAATTAATTAACAAAAATCAAATCAAATAATCTACCAAGCGTGAAATTACCACAAATCAGCATCGATAAATAAATGAAACCCAAAACGAACAGAAATTACAATAAATAATCGAGTCAAACTCAAAACGAGCAGAAATTAACATGAGTAGGGCTTAAAACCCCTATGCCTTCCCAAGGCCAAAACATAATTTGCACTTTACTGAAAAGATATAAATGTTTTTACTTTCATAACTTTAATAAATCAAATAATATTAACATTTTGATTACTAAATATCAGTATATAAATATTGAATTGACAATTCACATTCATTTGTACCTTTTTCAGTAAAGTGCAAATTATGTTCTGGCCTTGGGAAGGCATAGGGGCTTTAAGCCAAACTCATGTTAATTTCTACTCGTTTTGAGTTTGACTCGGTTATTTATTGTAATTTCTGTTCGTTTTGGGTTTCATTTATTTACCGATGCTGATTTGTGGTAGTTTGATGCTTGGTAGATTATTTTATTTTTGCTCATTTTTGGTTTAATGGAGTTCTTTACTTTTCTTTGAAAAACCTATTTTGTGAAAAAAGTTTTTTTTAATTAATTTCTGTTCGTTTTATATTGACATAGTCTTTTCAGGGAAAAAGAAAATAATACTTTAAATCTTTCCTTTTTTTAAGACTTTATAGTTTGACCTGCTATTTGTATGCTGGAGAAAAAGTTTCAGCAATTTTTAACAACATACATCCTTTTAAAAATCTGGACACAAATAGTAGTGTTTAATTTAGTTTCATACCTCCTCTAGTTGACCTGAAATAGAAAACTTGATACCATTCGCAAAATAATCTGTTTACTTTATTTGATAGCTTGGATACACTTACGCTATTTTGAATTGGTTAAATTTTAAGATCAGAAGTAGCCCCAAAAGTTTGAACATAATACCCTCAGTCGTTCTTGGGATGGCTGAGATGCCTTATTTTGAATTAGCATTAACACAGTGCATTTTGATTTAATCTTAAGGCAACATTTAGTTTTTAAACATAATGGGCAAATGGGAGGGTGGCGTGGGAGGGGGACTAGTTGCCCTCCAATCACTTTCGACTATTAAAAAGAGCATTAAACGGGGTTACTTTGAACTAAAAGTACCTTTTTTTCTCCTTTATTTCGCAATAAATTTTGTAAATGGTAACACAACAACCTAGAAACACATTTCCATATGTATTTGTGACCGCTGAAGAGGGTGGACGTTACGGATTTTTTCTATCCCTTCCCACATGGCCATAATTTTTTTGAAAATGGTGTTTAAAGATACCCACACTTCGTCCAACTTTGAAGGACGTTATTTAATTTTATGTACTGTTCATGTAGTTTCGTAATTTGTTCAAAGTTGTCCATGCTTTCGGTAAGTTTGAACAACCACTTATTTACAGACTTTTCCCTCTAAGATTCAATGTAAAAAGGTCACTTATATTGAACAAAATTAAAAAGAAATACTGAAAATTAGACTAAGATCATGTCAAAAAACAGAACTTGCAGAAAAATCCCGGAAAACCGGGGGCTAGAATTTGTGTTCTTTGCAAAAATTTTTATATTACTTTGTAACTTCACGGTGCCCTTAGAAAGGTAATATTTGGATGCTTCTACTGCTAGTAGCATAATTTTTGTAAACGTGAATATATAATGAGTTGGAGGTAATAGGCTTAAGATTGCTTGTACAGGATTTCGACTCTTGTTGATAGAAGATCGCCAAGAGTGGAAAACTGCGTTGTGACCAAAATGGGTCTAGGATTACAAAAGCCTCCAATCATCCTGGAGGTTCCAGGAACCTTTTGCTATCCGGTTTTTTGCCGGATTAAGCGCTATGAGTAGACTTGAGAATATTTGTTAGTCCCCGTCCTGCACTGGTTCTGGGACCATGGCTTTTCCTGAGGCTATAATAACTTCTATGATTTAAAGAAAAGAAGATTGAAATTTGGAATGTTTTAATGTTAAAAAACACCAATTTAACCAACATTTTGACTGACGAATTCAGACCCTTCGAACTGAACTTATTAGGAGTTTCAGAAACTCGTGTCGCAGGGGTAGGAAAAAATGACATTAGTTGATATAGAATTGATTAACTCAGGCAGGAAAGATGGGGTGCATAGACAGGGAGTAGGGCTCATGATGAATAATGAAGCTGCGAAGTCTTGTTTAGGCTGAGAAGGTATTAATAATACAATGCTACTTGCTCATTTTATGACTAAAAAGTCATAAAATGAGCATTTGTATGAGCTTCAAGTAAATATTTCCCCTGCAAAAAAATTAGAAAAAATAATAATAAGAAATAATACTGAACTTATTATTTATTGTAGAGCTGGGTGCCGGTTTCCAAATCTAACTAACTTTTGCGTTATGCTTGAAGACGGTTTATCGTCCATTGAAAGAGTGAGAAGTATTCGTTATCTAGGTGTAGTTACCGACGAGAATCTTTCATGGAATGATCACATCTAGACCCCGGCGCCGCGCCGATGAGGGAAGACCGGCGGCGGCGGGGCCAAAAACAGCACGCCGCGCCGCCGGTAAGATGTCGGTGGCGCGCCGCCGGTAAGATGTTGGCGGCGCGCCACCGGCGTGATCAATGTTGACCGCAAACATTAATGTTTTCATCAGTCTTTCTCAAATCACAGCTTAAATTTACAACAGATTCGAGCCTATTAATGAGTTCAAAATTCACAAGTCGCTGGCTGGAAACTAGTCTTCTTCGTTATTCATCAAGAGAATTTTTGTCAACTTTTCAACTTTTTGGCATCCCTGCTTTCAATAAAAAAAATCAAGGTACTATCACTTAAATATAATAACTCCCTATGCCCCCCCCCTCTGGATACTATCTTGATAGGATACCGTCTCTGCTTTAAATTAAAAAGATAATAACTTATACATAAAGAAAGAAAAACGAGCAAAAATGGGGTTTTTAAAGGCCAAATGAAAGTACTGAGAAAAAAAACACAACAAAGCGAATATTTCGAGAGGACATTCGCCTCTCTTCTTCAGCGCGAAACGAAATAATGTATCCAAAAACAAATGCGGAAAGTCAATGTGAAAAGAACCAAAAAACCAAAGAAAAAACCAAAAATTTAAAAGATGAATAAAATTCAATAAAAGCCAAAAATTAAAACCAAATACCTAACAACCATAAAAACGAGTTATTCGCCAATATCCGCGATTTGCACAAAATCCAAAAAATTATGAACCGCCATCGACGGATACTAGCGAACAACTGAGCGAGAAAAGAAAACAATTCATTCACTCAAAAAACAAAGCGAACCAGCAATTAAACAAGTTGGAGAACTATGTCATCTGACTTCGGATTTTAATTAATGCATTTCTTGCAGACACCCTTTGAGACCTAAGGGGTTGTTCACGTGTTTGGTTATATGACTGGGAAAGTGGTTCAAGGTTAATTTCAGGGATTACTAAAGTATCGTCTTCTCTTTTGAGAAAACTGAAATATGACTCGTTTATTCTTAAATCACCAGAATCTCTGTTTAAAGCTAGACCTAAATGTTGGTATTTATAAATTTCAACAGCTTCTCTGTAGTGCAATAAACTAAAAGGACAGTGTTTGTCTACACATGAATTTTAATCCCTGCTGAGCGAATTTTCTCTCGAGTTATTGTGATACTTTTTTGGGGGAGGGCGACGAGGAGACAGAATAGAAGAATCATTTTTAATTTTGTGTCTTTGGTATCCAGTTAGGTCGTGATTTTGATTAGAAATTAATTTATTTCGTTTATTTTTATTTATTTATTTTATTATGATTTATTTTTTTGTATTCTTTTTTTTGCGGGGGGGGGAGGGAGGGGCTAAGGATGGCTGGTAGTAATTGTGCATGTAGGGTTTTGTAAAGGGCGATGTTTGCCCATACAAGTTTAATAAACTTCGGGTTTTGTTGTGGATGTGTTTTATTTCTTTTTAGTAAAACTCTTTTTTCTCTTAAAAAGATGAAAATTTCAGAGAAAATTGAAGGGGAAGTCGAATTAAATTAAAACACACTGTGTGCATTAGGTTGTTAAAAGGGCGTATCAGAAATATATTGGAAACAGCTTGGAATATTAAGTTGAAACTTGAGGGGTTGCTGTGGGGGATGTTGAACTGACCGAAAGGTAATATTTGGATGCTTCTACTGCTAGTAGCATAATTTTTGTAAACGTGAATATATAATGAGTTGGAGGTAATAGGCTTAAGATTGCTTGTACAGGATTTCGACTCTTGTTGATAGAAGATCGCCAAGAGTGGAAAACCGCGTTGTGACCAAAATGGGTCTAGGATTACAAAAGCCTCCAATCATCCTGGAGGTTCCAGGAACCTTTTGCTATCCGGTTTTTTGCCGGATTAAGCGCTATGAGTAGACTTGAGAATATTTGTTAGTCCCCGTCCTGCACTGGTTCTGGGACCATGGCTTTTCCTGAGGCTATAATAACTTCTATTATTTAAAGAAAAGAAGATTGAAATTTGGAATGTTTTAATGTTAAAAAACACCAATTTAACCGACATTTTGACTGACGAATTCAGACCCTTCGAACTGAACTTATTAGGAGTTTCAGAAACTCGTGTCGCAGGGGTAGGAAAAAATGACATTAGTTGATATAGAATTGATTAACTCAGGCAGGAAAGATGGGGTGCATAGACAGGGAGTAGGGCTCATGATGAATAATGAAGCTGCGAAGTCTTGTTTAGGCTGAGAAGGTATTAATAATACAATGCTACTTGCTCATTTTATGACTAAAAAGTCAAAAAATGAGCATTTGTATGAGCTTCAAGTAAATATTTCCCCTGCAAAAAAATTAGAAAAAATAATAATAAGAAATAATACTGAACTTATTATTTATTGTAGAGCTGGGTGCCGGTTTCCAAAACTAACTAACTTTTGCGTTATGCTTGAAGACGGTTTATCGTCCATTGAAAGAGTGAGAAGTATTCGTTATCTAGGTGTAGTTACCGACGAGAATCTTTCATGGAATGATCACATCTAGACCCTGGCGCCGCGCCGATGAGGGAAGACCGGCGGCGGCGGGGCCAAAAACAGCACGCCGCGCCGCCGGTAAGATGTCGGTGGCGCGCCGCCGGTAAGATGTTGGCGGCGCGCCGCCGGCGTGATCAATGTTGACCGCAAACATTAATGTTTTCATCAGTCTTTCTCAAATCACAGCTTAAATTTACAACAGATTCGAGCCTATTAATGAGTTCAAAATTCACAAGTCGCTGGCTGGAAACTAGTCTTCTTCGTTATTCATCAAGAGAATTTTTGTCAACTTTTCAACTTTTTGGCATCCCTGCTTTCAATAAAAAATCAAGGTACTATCACTTAAATATAATAACTCCCTATGCCCCCCCCCCCTCTGGATACTATCTTGATAGGATACCGTCTCTGCTTTAAATAAAAAAAATAATAACTTATACATAAAGAAAGAAAAACGAGCAAAAATGGGGTTTTTAAAGGCCAAATGAAAGTACTGAAGAAAAAAAAAACACAACAAAGCGAATATTTCGAGAGGACAAACGCCTCTCTTCTTCAGCGCGAAACGAAATAATGTATCCAAAAACAAACGCGGAAAGTCAATGTGAAAAGAACCAAAAAAACCAAAGAAAAAACCAAAAATTTAAAAGATGAATAAAATTCAATAAAAGCCAAAAATTAAAAGAATTAAAACCAAATACCTAACAACCATAAAAACGAGTTATTCGCCAATATCCGCGATTTGCACAAAATCCAAAAAATTATGAACCGCCATCGACGGATACTAGCGAACAACTGAGCGAGAAAAGAAAACAATTCATTCACTCAAAAAACAAAGCGAACCAGCAATTAAATAAGTTGGAGAACTATGTCATCTGACTTCGGATTTTAATTAATGCATTTCTTGCAGACACCCTTTGAGACCTAAGGGGTTGTTCACGTGTTTGGTTATATGACTGGGAAAGTGGTTCAAGGTTAATTTCAGGGATTACTAAAGTATCGTCTTCTCTTTTGAGAAAACTGAAATATGACTCGTTTATTCTTAAATCACCAGAATCTCTGTTTAAAGCTAGACCTAAATGTTGGTATTTATAAATTTCAACAGCTTCTCTGTAGTGCTGAACAATACCTTTGTCATGCGAAATTAGGCTAGCTTGATTAAACAAAATAGTATGGTCTGGTTTTTCAAAAATGTGCTCTGCAAGGGCAGAGTCAAAATTTTCTGTTTTTTCCGCTTTTTAAGTGCACTCTAATTGAACTAGAGTGCTGAGTTAATCTATCCGTTAGTCGCTGATCAGTTCTTCCGATACACCAAAGGCCACACGAACAAGGAATTCTGTAGACACCGGAGTTTTCACCTATTGGGATAGGGTCTTTACCTTGATAAATTTGGGACCTGATAGTTTTTCTGGGTCTATAATAAGTGTAAATGTTATTTTTTCTTAGATGTTTTGAAATGTGGTCTGAAACCCCTTTAACGTATGGGAGACCAAGATAAACTAAATTTTCCCTTTGATTTGTGTTTTCTGCGGAACTATCTGATAATCTTTTAATGCGATTTGCAATTACAGAATTTATTAAACTAATTGGATACCCATTCCCAAATAAAATATCTCTAAGGTGGTTGAGCTCTAAATCCAAGAAGCGTGTTGAACAAACTTTCAATGCTCTATCAACTAGAGAAGTGACAACTCCTCTTTTCACAGCAGGAGAATGATTAGAGGAATAATTTAAGTAACGGTCATTATGTGTTGGTTTTCTATTGACACTAAACTCGAAACATGTATCATTTCGGTGCACCAGAACATCTAAGAAAGGAAGACGCCTCTCTACCTCTGATTCCTGAGTAAATTTAAGTTTCGGATCCAAGGAGTTGAGCAAGTGAAGAAAAGAACCCAGAGACTCGTCAGTAGAAGGGGAGGTGCTACTCTGACGAGAACACCCTGCTGCCACCTACAACTTTTTTTTACATAATTCATGGATGGTTATGTGTGTTGGTCGATTTATTTGATGTTTTATGGATTTTGTCAGTGAGAATGAAAAAACAGGAACTTTGTCACATTTATGTCTGTTTTCATGGATGGTTATGTGTGTTGGTCGATTTATTTGATGTTTTTATGGATGGTTATGTGTCTTGATCAATTTATTTGATGTTTTTATGGATTTTGTCAGTGAGAATGGAAAAACAGGAACTTTGTCACTCCCTTCTTGTTGTTGTTCGATGCAGATGTTATGAGTTTCCGGGAAACAGTATTTGTTATTGTTGTTCAAGCCAAATGTTATGAGTTTCCAAGGTAACAGTTAGATCACGTGTTTCCTTCTCAGCCAATCAGAGGGCTTTGTTTACATAACAATTTGACCTTGAGATTTCGTATATAACGGGCATGCAATGTGATTCAATTATCAGAAAGTATTGTGACACAATGGATAGAACAATTGACATAATTGATGAGCTTGAGGCCTTGGCAGCCACAATTTACCATGTAAGTACATTTTTATTTTCAAAATAAAATTGTTTTCCTTGGACACCCTCCAGTATATTCAGCTAAAACATAAATATATTCCTTTACCCCCAACCCCCCCCCCCAAACCATACAATCTTTATACTCAATGGAAAACGTAAATATATTCTTTTTACCCTAACCCCCTCCCACACTGTTTTACAATCCCAAATTCTTACCAATAGAAATACCTTTTCGTTAAATTCCACTTTTTATTTTCCTTGGTCACCCTCCAGTATATTCAGCTAAAGTGTCTGCTGACTTCTGTCAATTTTTAATGAAAATCCCGTTCTGTTTTGACACAATCTCCAGCACCAGGTCTATTATTAGCTGACACCCTTTCCGGTTTACAAACGCGGTCAACGGAACTATTCTTCCGTCAAAATTAAAACACAATGATGCAATAATTAAGCTAGGCCTACACAACCTGTATGGAAGTAGAGAAACAAGTTATTTTCGAATTAGGGTCTAACAATATCCCCCCCCCTCCCCCATTGTCTTACAATCCCAAATTCTCGCAAAAAGAAATACCATTTCGATAAATTCCTTCCCTCTATATTTCCAGCTAAATCCCCCCCCACTCTAACACAAACATCACTTTGCGATCTTTATACTCGATGGAAAACGTAAATATATTCTTTTACACTCAAAACCTAACCACCGCAAAAAGAAATACCTTTTCGATAAATTTAGCCTTTCTCTGTGACATCCGTCGCTATTGTTATTAAGCCGCTAACTTGACTATACATTTCCGCAAGGTTATAATTACCTTGTCACCCCTCTTCCTGTGCGTTCACGATAGTGCTCTAGCCCAAAGGGTTTGTTTTGGTTGTCAAATTAAAACGATTTTAGGCAAAAAGAGATTGTTTATTAAGCTTGTGGATTCTTAACCTTGTATTTGCCGGAGAACCGGTGAAATGGATTATTTTCAAATTAAGTCTAACAATATATTTAGGACATTATGTAAAAGGGGGGAGGGGGCAATACATCGCTTCTAACAGCTTCGTTGTAAGTAAATTATGTAAAAGGGGGAGGGCAATGCCTTCAATTCTACCGCCATCAGTTTAAAATGAAAACAAACTATTTTTTCGCATTAAAAGTAAGGGGGGATTTGGTGTGTAGACATGTACACCCATTGACAAGAAAACTAATGTGTAAATATATGCGTTGCGTCTCTAGGCATGTTTTTAATTTTTTTCAAGCTTTCAATAAAGTTTCTTTTATATTCCCGGGCGTGAATCCAGGATATTTGTTGGGGGAGGGGGTTAGCACTTTTAATAGTGAAAAAATAGAAAAGATAATTGTTTCTTACCTTAATTGCTTCTTCGTCATTTAGTGATTTTAGCTATAACATTTGAATAAAAGGTAGTAAGATATGCCTTTCGCTTGAATAAAACGCATGATTAACTCAATGAGAGGGTAGACTTAGGGTGGGTTAATTTTCCTAAATTTAGGGGGGAGAGAATATGGGTTTTTTGCTTTACTAAAATGAGATAAATACTTTTCTAAACAAAATTATGGTTAATAACTTTCTTTCTGTAAAAAGGGAGAAATTATTTTGATTTGATTTTTTCTTCTCTTCTTTAAGGCAAATTATGAAGAATTTGCGGCCCCTACATCAAAGAGAGCTATGGCTGGCGCAAATAGCGAAGAATGCTCCTCGCCGCCACCCGCTAAGAAAGCGATGGCTAATAATGCGCCCCCTGCGAAGGCTACTGTCATGCAATATGGTCGCTGGCCAAAACCCTCTAGCTCCACGCTGCCTGCCCAAGTGCAGCCGTCTGTACCAGCCCCTGTCCCGGCTGCACAGGTCACAACTCCTGTACAAGAAATTAATGACATCGCTTGCACATCCGCTCTCCTTGGTCCTCTAATAGCTGCCCCATCGACGCTAGGTCAGGAGGTTACCCTCCAGCATGCACTACCTGGACCTTCGGGCACCCAAGCCCAGACGGATTATGCAAATGTAAGCATTTTTTTCCTACCTATCTATTTCTTCCAATGTTTTTTCTTTTTCACTATTTTTCAACCCAATATAAACTTGTCTCAGCGAGATATTAACCCCTCACCCCCACTATTACATATCTAAATGTAATTTTTTACAATGAAACCACTCTTTTCTAATCTTTGCTATCGCTTCGATATCTCATATACTTTAGATACCTTTGAAACTCAAAATGCTATTTTTTCTAATCTTTAGTATTTTCTCTGTTGCTATCACATATATTTTTAGGTACCTTTGAAACTGAATGCTCTTTTTCACGTAATTTTAAGAGAGAGATTATCCCATCTGTCACATATTGACGTTCTAATTTACACTGAATATTTCTATCGTGCCAAAGATTTTAGTGAGGGGAAACCGAGTTAATGGTTCAATCCTGGAACGCTTGCGCGAGAATTAGAAATATGGAATTAGAAATATTTCAACTTTTGAAGGGCATTATGAGAAGGGGGACTGGGAAGAGCTGTGGGAGGCGCTGCATGAAGCGCCGCGGGCCCGAGAAGCGCCGCCGGGGGCCAGGAAAGCGCCGCAGGATGCGCCGCAGGGATGCGCCGCGGGTCAGGAAAGCGCCATAGGATGCGCCGCAGGGATGCGCCGCAAAAAAAAAAAAAAAAAAAAAAAAAAAAAAAAAAAAAAAAAAAAAAAAAAAAAAACGAACAAATTGGCGCCTTCTATGTCATATCTTAGATTATCTTAAGTTGAATTAACCAAATGCTTTTAAGCAATAATAATCCAAATTTTAACAGTAGGGATGGCACTTTGAAAATAAGCTATTTTTCATTTATAGGTTGGTTCATTGGTCCCATATTCACCGTCCAGTGAAGAAGGGGAAGAAGAGGCAGTGGAGTTTCAAGACAACGAAACATGGGACGATATCATTGAAGTACCTTTTAATATCGATGAGTTTTTAGATGATTTTCTTTTTAATGTAGAACCTAGCACAGTTGAGCAGGTAGACTTGAGCCCGAACACTTTGCAGCTTTTAAATGATTTCACTGGGAACCCTCCTCCTCCAGCCCCCGATACCCTAACGAGTCCACTTCAAACAACTGAAGTGGAACATAGCCCGAATATTGTTGAACAACTTGGGGGAGGGGGTACATCTTTCCCCGATTTTCAATTGTCGAATACAATATTAAATAATATAGTTGTTTTCACTGCAACGTTTGGGGATCCTTTTAATACACTTATGGGGGGAAATTTTGTTTTTGATCCTGTAGAGATTGTGCATGCCTATGTAGATAAAATTCGTGCACTACTGGAGAAACAAATTCAATTGTGGGGGAGTAGGGATTCAATTAAGGTGTCTATTGTTTTAAAGGTTTTTTATTTGAATGAGGGGAAAAGTGAGGTTTACTATCATTTTATACATTCCGAGATGCGTGTAATTTATCCAAATTTAGAAAATTTTGAGGGAGTTTTTAGTGAGTGGGTAGGGCAAATTATAGCGCATCTCGAGAACTATAACGAAAATGGGAGTGGGTCTGTAGTTTTATTTATTGAAAATTTAAGCGTAAATATTTGTAAATTTAAGAAAGATTTTATTTTAAGAGGGGGGGCAGGCGGAAGGTATGAAAGGGATACAGTTTTAAATTATAATCCAGATCTAGAGGGTTGTAAAGGTGTCCAGAAGATCTGTTTTGAAACAGATCAAAAGTATTTCAAGTATGCTTTCCTCATATCAGCATACGAGCCTCTAGCACGTGACGCAACCAAGAAGAATTTAGATCACTGGGCTGTACATGGGAAGGACGGGTCCGATTTCCCAGTTGTAGATTTTTCTTGCTTAGAAGGAAAATATCCAGTAACGCTAAGATCTATTGACATTTTTGAAAGGGCTAATGCCCATTTAAATATTGGCGTTACTGTGGTACAATACGAAACAGAATTTGAAGATGGGACTCGCTCTAAAAAGAAGGGGGTGGTATTCCCCGTATGGGGCCCGTCAGTTGATTTGGTTAAACACTGGGTTTGGTTGCTTTACACGCCGCCTAGTCAACCGAACGCAATTGGTCATTTTAATCCGATCACTGACATTAGTAGAGTTCTGGGGGAGGGTAAAAAGGGGCGGGGGACCCGTTTCTACTGTCCAACATGCCTCTCTAGATTTTGGACTGAACTAAAGCTGCGAAATCATATGAGACACTGTAGACGGCATGGATATCAGACAGTGGAAACGGTTTCAGGGGGATAGGGCCATTCTACGCTTTAAAAATTTCCAGAATACCCTCCTCCAATGCAACAAAATATCTTTAGACTGTGAAGCTAAGCTGGTGGAGGTGAATGATCCCCAATATCCAAACCGTATCAAAGAACACCAGGCCATTGCAGTGTCCTATGCACATGCCTAAAGAGACAATTCTAACACCATGCGGCTGTTAGAAATAGTAGAAACATTGGATGAGGGAGACGAGTGCATGGTCAAGGCATTGACTAAACTGATTGGCACGGCTAATGGTGCTATTTCTCGTTTGAGAAATATGCATTATCCAATGGTGCTGTCTGCAGAGGATCGTCTCGCGATTAAAAATCAAAAAATATGTTGGGTTTGTAAGGGGGAGTTTGTAGAGGAGGATAAGGGGACTGAAATGAAAAGAGGGGGGAGGGGAAAAGTCAGAGACCATGATCACTTGTGGCAGGAAATATCATCGGGGGGTAGTAATTTTAGGGGGGTAGCGCATCAATCGTGTAATTTAAATGTTAGCCAACAGTTTTTTATCCCTGTTTTTATCCATAATTCTAATTATGACTTAAAATTTATTTTACCGGCACTGGCACGTATGCACAGGGAGGGAGGGGGAGTAGACAGTCCATGGGTAAATAATTCATTTACCTACAACATTATTCCCAAATCAGCCCAGAAGTTGTTGCTTCTCGAACTGAAATGGCAGGTAGTGGATAATGAGCGTACGTGCTGGAATAAAATTAGGTTTTTAGATTCTTTTAGTTTTTTCCCCAAATTCTTAAGTCAACTAATTCAAGTGCAGAAAAGCGACAATTTTGATAGCTTTCCCTTGCTTAAACAGCACTTTCCAGACAGTGAAATGTATGACTTATTAACCAGCAAAGGTGTATATGCATATGATTATTACTGCGCTGGCGCTCGCTTAAGCGAGGAGAAACTACCTCCAATTGAAGCTTTTCACAATTCACTGACCAACAGTGAATGCACAGCCGAGGAGTATGAGTTTGCCAAGAAGGTGTGGGCTAAGGGGGATTGTAAAAATGGGTGGGATTATTGTAGACTGTACTTGGCCAGTGACGTTCTAACTCTGTTGGATATAGTCTGTAAGAATACAGACCAGATCTATTCAGAGTTCGGGTTAGATATAGGATATTATTTTTCTACACCTCATTTAGTGATGGATTTAATTTTAAAAATTAGCAGGGAGGAAATAGGCCTAATCACCGATGTAGATCAGTACCTTTTTGTAGAGCGTTCAATGAGGGGGGGGGTATGTTTTTCACGGGGACCGCGTCTTATCAACCGATCCGAGCGGACAAAGCACCGGTGTAAAGTCAAATGCAGTGTTCTTGGACATGAACTCGTTATACCCCACGGCAATGTCCCACTACTCTTTGCCGTGTGGGAACTATCAATGGCTTGAGAATCCTAGTGAGTTCCCCGACATTAACACCGTCGAGGACAACGGGCCACAAGGATGGTTCTTTGAAATTGACGGTCACATTCCGCTGGCGCTTCACGACTCAGTCAAAGATTTTGTTTTTCCCTGTATCAATCGACCAGTGACCAGGGACTCACTGAGCCCCTACAATCGATCATTGGTTGAGGATATGGGGATGCATTGGACCCCCTCTAAACAGAAACTGATTGCTGATTTGGACCCTAAAGAGAATATCGTTGTTCACCATGTGCTTT
This sequence comes from Artemia sinica, assembly GCA_027921565.1. Taxonomy (NCBI): domain Eukaryota; kingdom Metazoa; phylum Arthropoda; class Branchiopoda; order Anostraca; family Artemiidae; genus Artemia; species Artemia sinica. Next base: position 43,757,167 of record CM051261.1, on the reverse strand, counting down.
TGCACTGGATGGTGAACAATGGCTTCAAAATCACCAAAATACATAGGGTCCTGCAGTTCAATCGGAAACCTTATTTGAAAACGTTTATCGATACTTTTGTCGATAAACGTTCTAGGGCAAATTCAAAGGTAGAGAAGGAATTGTACAAGCTCATTCTAAATTCAGCGTTTGGCAAAATGTGTGAAAGCGTACGCAACAGATCTCGCTGCGACGTCGTGACTGACCCTCTAGAGTGTGCACGAATTATTGCCGATCCCAATTTTACATCATTCACGAGCATAGAGGCCGGCATGGTTCTTCTACACAGGAAAAAGCGAAATGTAGTACTGAACAAGAATATCGCAGGCGGTAGTTCAGTACTAGAAATTTCAAAAAAGCTCATGTTGTCGTTCTTTTACAATGTGTGCAAGGTGCAATGACCACGGGAGGGGGAGGTTCAAGTTTACTATGGGGATACAGATTCTCTGCTGTTAAAGGTAAATGGGACTGAAGATTTATTGGGTGATTTGCAAAATGGGGTGCACATCAGCTCGCGGATGGATTTCACCAACTGGAATCCATCCCTCTACCCCGAGCTGGTGAAACGTCAAGCCCCCAACCAACTATTAAAATTAAAATCAGAGACGGGGAGTGATTTGATATCCAGGGGGGTGTTCCCGGGTCCCAAAGTTTATTGCGTGGAAACACATAGTGGGGATGAAAAGAAGACATGTAAAGGGGTGCCTACACATTTTGTAAAGAGCAATTTTAACATGAGCGTGTACAGAGACTGTGTAGAAAGTAGCCTAGTGCCAAGAGCACAAGTGCTTGCAATTCGCTCTCTACAGTATAGAAATTATACTGTGAGAGTAGAAAAAATGCAATGTCGTGTATATCTGACAAGGTCTATGTGCTCGAGAATGGTGTGAGTGTCCTGCCTCATGGTCACTATCGTATTTCAGACCGAGTTGAATGCGTAGACTATCGTAATCAACTTGGTCTTGATAAATTAACCTAACCACCACCACTCAACCTTTCATAAATTAACCTAACCAACTAATCTAACCCAAGCACTAACCACCACCACTAACCCATCCACTAACCCGTAGCAGTGACGACAACTATTGTTTTTCCATCGCGGCTCCCGGGGGGTGGGGGACCCTTCCCGCGGCCGGCTCCCGGGGGGTGGGGGGCCCTACCTTTAAATTCACTGTAATGTTCAACTGTGCTAGTTCCAAGTGTATTTTGTATAGAAAAGTGTTGTATAGAAAAGTGTTGTAGATGGACAAAGGTGTTGTACAGAAAAGTGTTGTAGATGGACAAAGGTGTTGTACAGAAAAGTGTTTAAAGACAAAAAGTGTTATCATTGTTCATGTTGAACGAATAGAGTTTTCATGTTGACCAAGTGTCACGTTGAACAAGTGTTATCATATTGCTGTAATAAATGTTGCCATGAAATATTGCTGTTCTTGAATAGATAGATCTATGGGAAAATTACTACTTATTCATTGGGCACATATGATTTACAGTTAGTCATAGTCCGACTGTTGTCAACAGCATGTATCAATTTAAAACACCCTTATGATCGTTTCTGTGTGGTCCCTCAATGTCAGGGAAAACAACACTGTTACTTAGAATAATTCAAAATTGCGATAAAATGTTTTTGGAAAAACCGAAAAAATCTACTATTGCTATAGTATTTGGCAAGAGTCCTATGATAAAATAAAAGCTATTGCCACAGCCATACCAATACAATTCATAAGAGGACTTGATGTTTTCAATAGTATTGAACCGAACTCGTGGCTGATTATTGATGATTTGGCTGAATCCATTGAACAGTTCTCACAGGAAATGCTGCAATTGTTCACTGTCCGATCTCATCATGAACACATTTCCATAACCCTAGTTCTACACAATCTGTTTCATCAGAGCAAATGTATGCGAACCCTTGCTTTGAATTGCACTATCTATATTATCTATCGAGTCGTTCGTGATTCTAGCTCGCTCTTAACTCTCAATAAACAGATATACCCCGGCGCCCCAAAATTTCTGTTGTCATCTTACACTCAGACGACTAGCAAGCCATACGGTTACATTTTGCTGGATCTTAATCAGAGCACGCCCGAGGATCTTCGTGTAGTCACCAAGATTTTTCAACAAAGAAATTACAGTATATCTTCCAGTGAACAGTAGAAAAGACTATTAGTTGACGTTATGACACTGAAGAATCTACACGAACAACGGCCTTTATTTTCCGTTTTAAGCACTTCAAAACCATAACTAAAAATAAACTAAACTAAACAATACTAAAATCTAAACTAGAACATTAAAATAAAACTAAACTAAAACTCCAAACTAAACTCTAGCTAAAATTCTAAAGTAAAACGAAAACTCTTAACTAAAAAAAACTAAAAGTAAACTGAAACTCAAACTAAAACTCATAGGTAAAACTCTAGCTAAACTAAAACTCTAATCTAAAACTAAACTAACTAAAACTAAACTAAAAATAAATTCTAAACTCTAAACTCTAACTAAAACTAAACACTAATCTAAAACTAAACTAAACTAACTAAAACTCTAAACTAAAACTTAACACTAATTTAAAACTAAACTAAAATTAAACTAAAACTGAACTAAGCTGCTAAATTAAAACTCTAACTAAAACTCATATGTAAAACGAAAACTCTTAACTAAAAAAACAAAAAGTAAACTAAAACTCAAACTAAAAATCTAAACTAAACTAAACTAAAACTAAACTAACTAAAACTAAAATAAAAATAAATTCTAATCTCTAAACTACTAAACTATAACTCTAACTAAAACTAAACACTAATCTAAAACTAAACTAAACTAACTAAAACTCTAAACTAAAACTAAACACTAATCTAAAACTAAACTAAAACCAAACTAAGCTACTAAATTAAAACTCTAACTAAAATTCTTTAGCAAACTGTAGCTAAACTAAAACTCTAATCTAAAACTAAACTAAAACTAAACTAAAAATCTAACTAAAAATCTAAAAGAAAACTAAAACTAAAACTAAACTAAAACTCTAATCTAAAACTAAACTAAAACTAAACTAAAAATCTAACTAAAAATCTAAAAGAAAACTAAAACTAAACTAAAACTAAACTAAAATAATAAACTAAAAATCTAGACTAAACTAAACCAAAACTAACTAAAAATCTAAACTATAAATCTAACTAAAACTCTTAACTACTAAACTAAGTAAAACTCTAAACAAAAACTAAACTACTAAACTAACTAAAACTCTAAACTACTAAACTAACTAAATCTAAACTAATAAACTAACTAAAATCTAAACTACTAAACTAACTAAAAATTCTACACTAAAACTAACTAAAATCTAAACTACTAAACTAACTGAAAATCTAGCTAAAACTCTAAAATAAAACTAAACGTTAAACTAAAACTAAACTTAACTACTAAACTAAAACTAAACTAAAACTAAACTAAACTGCTAAATTAAAACTCTAACTAAAAATATAAATTATAACACTAAACTAAAACTAAACTAGAACTAAACTAAAAATCTAAACTAAACTAAAACTAAACTAAACTACTAAACTAACTAAAAATTTAAACTGTCTAACTAACTAAAACTAAACTCTAAACTCTAAACTACTAAACTAACTAAAAATCTAAACTAAACTAAAACTAAACTAAACGAACTAAAAATCTAAAACTCTAACTAAAACTCTAACAAAAACTCTAGCTAAACTAAAACTCTAAACTAAAACTAAACTAACTAATACTAAACTAAAAAACTAAACTACTAAATTAACTAAAATCTAAACTACTAAACTAAAAATCTAAACTAACTATGATCTAAACTTTTAAACTAACTAAAATTCTAAACTAAAACTAAACACTAATCTAAAACTAAAATAAATTAAACTGAAAATCTAACTAAAAATCTAAAAGAAAACTAAACATTAAACTAAAACTAAACTAAAAAACTAAACTACTAAACTAACTAAAATCTAAACTTTTAAACTAACTAAAATTATAAACTAAAACTAAACACTAATCTAAAACTAAAATAAATTAAACTGAAAATCTAACTAAAAATCTAAAAGAAAACTAAACATTAAACTAAAACTAAACTAAAAAACTAAACTACTAAACTAACTAAAATCTAAACTTTTAAACTAACTAAAATTCTAAACTAAAACTGAACACTAACCTAAAACAAAACTAAATTAAACTGAAAATCTAGCTAAAGCTCTAAAATAAAACTAAACGTTAAACTAAAACTAAACTTAACTACTAAACTAAAATTAAACCCTAGCTAAAAACTTTAAACTAAAACTGAACTAAAACTAAACGAAATATAAATTATAACACTAAACTAAAACTAAACTAGAACTAAACTAAAAATCTAAACTAAACTAAAACTAAACTAAACTACTAAACTAACTAAAATCTAAACTGTCTAACTAACTAAAACTAAACTCTAAACTCCAAACTACTAAACTAACTAAAAATCTAAACTATAACTCTAACTAAAACTAAACTCTAAACTACTAAACTAACTAAAATCTAAACTATAACTCTAACTAAAACTCTAATCTAAAACTAAACTAACTAAAACTAAACTAACTAAAATCTAACTACTAAACTATAACTCTAACTAAAACTAAACTAAAAATCTAAACTAAACTAAACTAACTAAAACTCTAAACTAAAACTAAACACTAATCTAAAACTAAACTAAAACCAAACTAAGCTACTAAATTAAAACTCTAACTAAAACTCTTTAGCAAACTGTAGCTAAACTAAAACTCTAATCTAAAACTAAACTAAAACTAAACGAAATATAAATTATAACACTAAAAGAAAACTAAAACTAAAACTAAACTAAAACTCTAATCTAAAACTAAACTAAAACTAAACTAAAAATCTAACTAAAAATCTAAAAGAAAACTAAAACTAAACTAAAACTAAACTAAAATAATAAACTAAAAATCTAGACTAAACTAAACCAAAACTAACTAAAAATCTAAACTATAAATCTAACTAAAACTCTTAACTACTAAACTAAGTAAAACTCTAAACAAAAACTAAACTACTAAACTAACTAAAACTCTAAACTACTAAACTAACTAAAATCTAAACTACTAAACTAACTAAAACTCTAAACTACTAAACTAACTAAATCTAAACTAATAAACTCCAAACTACTAAACTAACTAAAAATTCTACACTAAAACTAACTAAAATCTAAACTACTAAACTAACTGAAAATCTAGCTAAAAACTTTAAACTAAACGTTAAACTAAAACTAAACTTAACTACTAAACTAAAACTAAACTAAAACTAAACTAGAACTAAACTAAAAATCTAAACTAAACTAAAACTAAACTAGAACTAAACTAAAAATCTAAACTAAACTAAAACTAAACTAAACTACTAAACTAACTAAAAATTTAAACTGTCTAACTAACTAAAACTAAACTCTAAACTACTAAACTAACTAAAATCTAAACTATAACTCTAACTAAAACTCTAATCTAAAACTAAACTAACTAAAACTAAACTAACTAAAATCTAACTACTAAACTATAACTCTAACTAAAACTAAACACTAATCTAAAACTAAAACTAAACTAACTTATACTAAACTAAAAAACTAAACTACTAAATTAACTAAAATCTAAACTACTAAACTAAAAATCTAAACTAACTATGATCTAAACTTTTAAACTAACTAAAATTCTAAACTAAAAACTAAACACTAATCTAAAACTAAAATAAATTAAACTGAAAATCTAACTAAAAATCTAAAAGAAAACTAAACATTAAACTAAAAACTAAACTAAAAAACTAAACTACTAAACTAACTAAAATTCTAAACTAAAACTGAACACTAACCTAAAACAAAACTAAATTAAACTGAAAATCTAGCTAAAGCTCTAAAATAAAACTAAACGTTAAACTAAAACTAAACTTAACTACTAAACTAAAATTAAACTCTAGCTAAAAACTTTAAACTAAAACTGAACACTAATCTAAAACTAAACTAAAACCAAACTAAGCTACTAAATTAAAACTCTAACTAAAACTCTTTAGCAAACTGTAGCTAAACTAAAACTCTAATCTAAAACTAAACTAAAACTAAACGAAATATAAATTATAACACTAAACTAAAACTAAACTAGAACTAAACTAAAAATCTAAACTAAACTGAACTAAACTACTAAACTAACTAAAAATCTAAACTGTCTAACTAACTAAAACTAAACTCTAAACTCCAAACTACTAAACTAACTAAAAATCTAAACTATAACTCTAACTAAAACTAAACTCTAAACTACTAAACTAACTAAAATCTAACTAAAACTCTAATCTAAAATAAAGGTAATAAATAAACTTAAAATAAACTAAAAATCTAAACTACTAAACTAACTAAGATCTAAACTACTAAACTAACAAAAAATTCTACACTAAAAATAAACACTAATCTAAAACTAAACTAACTAAAATCTAACTACTAAACTATAACTCTAACTAAAACTCTAAAATAAAACTAAACGTAAACTAAAACTAAACTTAACTACTAAACTAAAACTAAACTCTAAACTTTTAAACTAACTAAAATTCTAAACTAAAACTAAACTAGCTAAGACTAAACTAGAAATAAAGGTAATAAATAAACTTAAAATAAACTAAAAATCTAAACTAAAACTCTAAAATAAAATTAAACATTAAACTAAAACTAAACTAAAAATCTAAACTAAACCAAACTGAAACTAAACTAAAATAAAGGTAATAAATAAACTTAAAATAAACTAAAAATCTAAACTAAAACTAAACAATAAACTAAAACTAAACTAAAATTCTAAACTAAACTAAACTAAACTGCTAAATTAAAACTCTAACTAAAACTCTTTAGTAAAACTCTAGCTAAACAAAAACTCTAAACTAAAACTAAACACTAATCTAAAACTAAAATAAATAAACTTAAAATAAACTAAAAATCTAAACTAAAACTCTAAAATAAAATTAAACATTAAACTAAAACTAAACTAAAAATCTAAACTAAACCAAACTGAAACTAAACTAAAATAAAGGTAATAAATAAACTTAAAATAAACTAAAAATCTAAACTACTAAACTAACTAAGATCTAAACTTTTAAACTAACTAAAATTCTAAACTAAAACTAAACACTAATCTAAAACTAAAATAAATTAAACTGAAAATCTAAACTAGAACATTAAAATAAAACTAAACATTAAACTAAAACTAAACTAAAAATCAAAACTACTAAACTAACTAAAATCTAAACTAAACTAAAACTAAACTAAACTAGAACTCTAACAAAAACTCTAAGCTATGACTCTAAGCTAAAACTCTAAACTCATAGCTAACTAAACTAAACTAAAAATAAAGGTAATAAATAAACTTAAAATAAACTAAAAATCTAAACTAAATAGGCAATAAAATAATAAACTAAAAATCTAAACTAACCCAACCTGCAATCCTCTTTTTCTAATATTTCCCCCCCCCCCTGATTGACTTAGAAGGAGATGTAAGCAAGCCCTCTGATTGGCTGAGAAGGGGGATCTAACTATTACCATGGAAACTCATAACATTTGGCTTGAACAACAACAACAAATACTGTTTCCCGGAAACTCATAACATTTGGCTTGAACAACAATAACAAATACTGTTTCCCGGAAACTCATAACATCTGCATCGAACAACAACAAGAAGGGAGTGACAAAGTTCCTGTTTTTCCATTCTCACTGACAAAATCCATAAAAACATCAAATAAATTGATCAACACACATAATCATCCATGAAAAACAGACATAAATGTGACAAAGTTCCTGTTTTTTCATTCTCACTGACAAAATCCATAAAACATCAAATAAATCGACCAACACACATAACCATCCATAAACTATGTAAAAAAAAGTTGTAGGTGGCAGCAGGGTGTTCTCGTCGGATCAATAGGGTCACCTCTACTCTCGTCACCATGCTCCCACAAATAAAAATATCATCTTTAAAACGAACCCAAAATTCAGGTTTACAAAAACTTTGCAAAATAGCCCTTTCTTCAAGGTCTTCCATGACGATATCAGCCTGTATTGGAGAAAGGGGGGCACCCATTGAAAGCCCATATTTCTATCTATAAAAAATGCCTCTATAATGGAAGTAAAAAGAAGTTCTGTTACAAAGTGCTGTAAGAGAAAGAAGTCTCTGATTCGAAAGAGCAGATTTTCCTGATATAGATGGGTTAGAATTAAGTTTATGCTCCAAAATCATTTCGGCCTTTTGAGCATCACAATTGGTATACATTGAATCTGCATCAAAACTGCCAATTCTTGTATTTGGTTTAACCGAAACTTGCTTTACCTTGGAAACAAAATCAGCGGAATTTTTAATATAGGATTTTTGAGCCTGAATTAGTGGGCGAAATACAACTGATAAGAAGTTCCCTATTTTTGCTGTAGGAGAATTAAAAGAAGAAACAATGGATCGAAGTGGATTACCGGACTTATGAACTTTAGGAAGACCTAAAAGCGAGGGGACGTGCATCCGTGTGGGTAAAACCTTTTGTACAACTGATCTGTGATTTCACCTTTTCTTTTTAGATAAGAAAGCTCTTTTCGGACTTCCTGAACAAATTTTTCTGTTGGATCGGTAGCTAATTGTTCATATGTGTTAGAATCATTTATAATTTCTCTGACTTTTTTGTCGTAATCATCTGAATATAATACAACAACATTATTGCCTTTATCAGCTTTCGTAATAATCCTGGAATGATCTTTATGTAGGGCGTGTAAGACCAAGTGTTCATTTCTAGTAAAATTTTTAAAATTTGGATTATTAACAGAAGGCGAATCCAACAAAGTTTCAACAAATTGTGATCTAACCTCAGCAATCTCTACAATACCCGCACGAGAGTCATGAAATGCCCCCTCTGTGTTTGCGATAATTTCACTATAAGGTATTTTTGAAGGGGCTATCGAAAATTTCAATCCTTTCGACAGAACCTGATTTTGCTCTGTTGTAAAGGGCGTGGAGCTGAGATTTATCACAGCAGGACCAGGATACGCATTTGGGACAAAAGGTGGATTATTAGACTTTTTCCAATTTTAAACGGTGTAATTTCTCAGAAAGTCTTTGTCTAGAAATCCTAAAATCATGCAACACAGAGGGGGCATTTCATGACTCTCGTGCGGATATTGGAGAGATTGCTGAGGTTAGATCACAATTTGTTGAAACTTTGTTGGATTCGCCTTCTGTTAATAATCCAAATTTTAAAAATTTTAGTAAAAATGAACACTTGGTCTTACACGCACTGCATAAAGATCATTCCAGGATTATTACGAAAGCCGATAAAGGCAATACTGTTGTTGTATTAGATTCAGATGATCAAACAGTTCGTGGTAACGAACTGTAAGTAAGGAGCGACCCGGCTCAATGGTAACCGGAACTCTAAAAAACGAAATTTTGGTACCAATAGATACATCAAAAGAATCAGATTTTAATTCTGATTTCAAATATATAAGTTTCATCAAGTTTAATCTGACCCATCAAAAGTTATGCACCTGGGAAAATTTGCCTGATTTTCAAAAAAAGGGGGAAAGACCCCCTAAAAATGATACAACCTTAATGAAATTCACACCGTCATATTCAGCGTATCAGAGAACCCTACTGTAGAGGTTTCAAGCTCCTATCTACAAAAATGTGGAATTTTGCATTTTTTGCCAGAAGAAAGATCACGGGTGCGTGTTTATTTGTTTGTTTGTTTGTTTTTTTTCCCTAGGGGTAATCGTATTGACCCAGGGCTCCTAGAATATCGTAGGAGGGCTCATTGGAACGGAAATTAAAAGTTCTAGTGCCTTTTTAAGTGACCAAAAAAATGGAGGGCAACTAGGCCCCCTCCCACGCTCATTTTTTTCTCAAAGTCACCCAATTAAAATTTTGAGATATCCATTTTGTTCAGCATAGTCGAAAATATAATAAAAATGTCTTTTACGATGACTTAATCCCCCACAGTTCCCAGGGGAAGGGCTGCAAGTTATGCACTTTGCCCATTGCTTGCATACTGTATTGGTTATTCGGAAGTATACAGAAATTTTCAGGAAGAATTTTTTTCTGGTGGGGGGGGGCTGGAGGAGGAGGTTACTTGGGAGAATCTTTCAGTGGAGGATGTTTCTTTGGGGTAAGGGACATTTCTATGAAGGGGGCGCCGGATTTCCAAGCATTATTTAAAAAACGATCAGAAATTAAATTAAAAAAAAAAACAAGTTTTTTCAACTGAAAGTAAGAAGCAACATTAGAACTTAAAATGAACAGAAATTATTACGTATATGAGGGGGTTCTCCCCCAAGTCAATACCTCGCTCTTTACGCTACAGTTTGTTTTAGTGCTTTCAAAAGAGCTATCTATTCTAATTAAACGGCCTTTGTGATTCAGGGGTTTGTGAATTAAATTTTTTTTAACTTTTAACGTAAAGAGCGTGGTATTGACTAAGGGGGGAACCCCATCATATACGTAATAACATATACGTAATAAAAAAAAACAATAAAAAAAACAAGCGATACAGCTCAATAGTAATCGAAACTTTTAAAAACGGAACTTTGATGTCAATAAATGTATCAAAAGAATGGGCTTATAATGCTGATTCTAAATATATGAATTTTATTAAGTTTAGTATTACTCATCAAAGGCTACGAGCCTGAGAACATCCCCTAAAAGTGAAAGAATTTTAATGAAAATCACACCGTCAGATTCAGCGTATCAGAAAACCCTATAACATAAGTTTCAAGCTCATATCTGCAAAAATCTACAACTTTGTATTTTTTGCCAGAAGAAAAATATACGAATATAGAAGTTCGTTACGTAAGTTAATTTGTAAATTACGTCAGAACCAAATTTAGAGACAGCCATTTAGCAAAAGAAAAGTAAAATTTTTATACAAATTTTGTTTACTTATTCAATGACGGTGAGCCAAAATAAAAGCTGCATTAACTAAAAAACGATCAGAAATTAAATAAAAAAAACAAGTTTTTTAAACTGAAAGTAAGGAGCGACATTAAAACTTCAAACGAACAGAAATTATTCCGTATATGAAAGGGGCTGTCCCCTCGTGAACGCCTCGCTCTTTGCACTAAAGTTTGACTCTGTCTCACAACTTTATTTTTTAAAACAATAAAAAACTTTACCGTAAAGAGCGAGGCGTTGAGGAGGGGACAGCCCCTTTCATATACGGAATAATTTCTGTTTGTTTTAAGTTTTAATGTCGCTCCTTACTTTCAGTTTAAAAAACTTTTTTTTTATTTAATTACGACAAAAAATTCAGAGAAATTTTAAATGATTCTAACACATATGAACAATTAGCTACCGATCCCACAGAAAAATTTGTTCAGGAAGTCCGAAAAGAGCTTTCTTATCTAAAAGGAAAAGGTGAAATCCCAGATCAATTGTACAAAAGGTTTAACCCACGCGGATGCACGTCCCCTCGCTTTTATGGTCTTCCTGAAGTTCATAAGCCCGGTAATCCACTTCGACCCATTGTTTCTTCTTTTAATTCTCCTACAGCAAAAATAGGGAAATTCTTATCAGTTGTATTTCGCCCACTAATTCAGGCTAAAAAATCCTATATTAAAAATTCCGCTGATTTTGTTTCCAAGGTAAAGCAAGTTTCGGTTAAACCAAATACAAGAATTGGCAGTTTTGATGCAGATTCAATGTATACCAATTGTGATCCTCAAAAGGCTGAAATGATTTTGGAGCATAAACTTAATTCTAACCCATCTATATCAGGAAAATCTACTCTTTCGAATCAGACACTTCTTTCTCTTACAGCACTTTGTAACAGAACTTCTTTTTACTTCCATTATAGAGGCATTTTTATAGACAGAAATATGGGCTTTCAATGGGTGCCCCCCTTTCTCCAATACAGGCTGATATCGTCATGGAAGACCTTGAAGAAAGGGCATTTTGCAAAGTTTTTGTAAACCTGAATTTTGGGTTCATTTTAAAGATGATATTTTTTATTTGTGGGAGCATGGTGACGAGTCTCTGGGTTCTTTTCTTCACTTGCTCAACTCCTTGGATCCAAAACTTAAATTTACTCAGGAATCAGAGATAGAGAGGCGTCTTCCTTTCTTAGATGTTCTGGTGCACCGAAAAGATACATGTTTCGAGTTTAGTGTCAATAGAAAACCAACACATAACGCCCGTTACTTAAATTATTCCTCTAATCATTCTCCTGCTATGAAAAGAGGAGTTGTCACTTCTCTAGTTGATAGAGCATTGAAAGTTTAAGACCCTATCCCGATAGGTGAAAACTCCGGTGTCTACAGAATTCCTTGTTCGTGTGGTCTTTGGTATATCGGAAGAACTGATCAGGGACTAACGGATAGATTAACTCAGCACTCTAGTTCAATTAATAATACACTTAAAAAGCGGAAAAAACAGAAACTTTTGACTCTGCCCTTGCAGAGCACATTTTTGAAAAACCAGACCATACTGTTTTGTTTAATCAAGCTAGCCTAATTTCGCATGACAAAGGTATTGTCCAGCACTACAGAGAAGCTGTTGAAATTTATAAATACCAACATTTAGGTCTAGCTTTGAACAGAGATTCTGGTGATTTAAGAATAAACGAGTTATATTTCGGTTTTCTCAAAAGAGAAGCCAATACTTTAGTAATCCCTGAAATAAACCTTGAACCACTTTCCCAGTCATATAATCAAACACGTGAACAACCCCTTAGGTCTCAAAGGGTGTCTACAAGAAATACATTAATCAAAATCCGAAGTCAGATGACATAGTTCTCCAACTTATTTAATTGCTGGTTCGTTTTGTTTTTTGAGTGAATGAATTGTTTCCTTTTCTCTCTCAGTTGTTCGCTAGTATCCGTCGATGGCAGTTCATAATTTTTTGGATTTCGTGCAAATCGCGGATATTGGCGAATAACTCGCTTTTTATGGTTGTTAGGTATTTGGTTTTAATTTTTGGCTTTTATTGAATTTTATTCATCTTTTAAATTTTTGGTTGTTTCTTTGGTTTTTTGGTTCTTTTCACATTGACTTTCCGCGTTTGTTTTTGGATACATTATTTCGTTTCGCGCTGAAGAAGAGAGGCGTTTGTCCTCTCGAAATATTCGCTTTGTTGTGTTTTTTTTCAGTACTTTCATTTGGCCTTTGAAAACCCCATTTTTGCTCGTTTTTCTTTCTTTATGTGATGTCAGGCGAATGTGGTTTAAGAAATTAACTTATTGGCACCCCTGCTTTCAAAAAAAAAAAAAATCGAGGTATTATCATTTAAATATGATAGCTCACTACCCCCCCCCTCTGGATACCACCTTGATAAAATGCCGTCTCTGCTTTAAATTAAAAAAAATAACTTTTTGGGATCCCTGCTTTCAATAAAAAAAATTCGATATATTATCATTTAAATGTAATAACCCCCTACCCCCCTCCCTCTCTGGATACCACCTTGATAGGATACTGTCTCAGCTTTCATTAGAAAAATAAGTTACTTAATAATTAACTAAGTCACTATATGGTTCAAACAAACACGCAAAATAACATTAAACAGCTTAGTGTTCCTGGAAAAAAATTGAGGGTATGAGTAAAGGGGTACAAAGACAACAACAAAAATGTCGAAATTATTCAGATATACCTCAAATTATTGGAAAACTGAGTCATAGATTCGCCATGGCATTCAATAAGATCCAAAGAATCTAATTAAAAGGGAGCACACATAAAAGCCAAATTAGGCCAGTAGCCTATGAGAAATCGCAAAATACCAAAGACAATGAACAAGTCTTAATAGGGAGCCCTGGGTCTATCAAAATATTTCAATGGTTTCCCAGGGAATTTGATTTCATTTTCTTCTGTCTCCACCTTAAATGAAAAAAAAAATAATTATTTTCTTGGCATCCCTGCTTTCAATAAACAAAAATGAGGTATTATCATTTAAAAATAATAGCCCCCTATCCCCCCCCCTATAGGCAATAGTTTACAATTTATTTATGAATCATAATTTTGGGATAACTTCCGGTTCAATCTTTAATTCCCCAACCTTGTACAAAACTTAGTCTATAGCTAAATTTTGTCTCAATAGAAGGTTTTTTTTTGGGGGGGGGGATAAAAAAGTTTCAGAAAGAAGATTGTATTTTCTATCAGGCGTTCAACAATTGAGTATTAAACATTAAGAAAATCTTATCTAAAAACAGCAAAAAAAAATCTGCAAACTTACAATTCAGCTGTAAAAACAATCTGTCGGCTGTCAATTTCAGAATCCAACTGAAGGCTGAAGCCGTATAGTAGTGAATTCGTTCTATAATACTATTCAGCTTGAAAATAAAATGCTTGACTACGAACGATGTTAGAAATAGCGATTGGAAAACTACATTCGAAATAATTTAAACTCATTTCATAAAGACGATACTGTTTTTTGTCAACATATGAAGAACTGTGTATATTGCAATATTTGCAATTGCATCTGTCTGGTTTTTATGCAAAGTAACAAAAGAGACAAAAATTAATGAACAAGAGAGTAGTGAAGAATTATGGTATGCAAAGTAATATTTGGCAGGGAAAGTCGCTGGTGATAAATCGCTAGGGGTGGCACCGTGATTGCGTGATTTTCGGGAAACCAAATTTTTTTCGGGGTGACGCATAGATTTTCGGGGAAATACCCGAAAATTTGGGGATAGTGCAAGCTCTGCTTGATTTCTAATCAGGAAAATCGAAATACTAAACCACACGAGAAGGAAAAGCTCCGACTTTGCGGTTGACGCAATAAAGAATTGCCGCAAAATTAATTTAAAGTCGATCGAACGCCGCCGTCTCTGTCAGCGGCGGCGTGCCTGCGGCACGCCAGCGGCGTTACGACACTTCAGCGGCGTTCGACCGGGCCTCTCGTCGGCGGCATTCGGTCGATCAGCCGGCGCGGCGTCTAATCACATCTATGTTGTTCGTGCAAAAGCATTAAGGGGCGTTGGTATTATGAACCGGTTGGAAAACGTAGTTCCTTACTCTGCACTCAAGTCACTTTATTTTACTTCAGTACAATCTCATTTTGATTATGGGGGATTGGTTTACCTCAATACGTTTAAATCTAATCTTATTCCATTCAAAAGAAACAGAATAAGGCTACTCGTGTCCTTAAGTCATTTCTACCGTCTCCTCTCCTTTTGCAAATAAATCAATTACAGAACCGTTGCATAGTATTGTGGATATTCTCCCTGTAAGTCTTTGTGTCCAATCTTCTATAATTTTGTTTAAAGTTAAATTCGACCGTAGAGTTCTTCCAAAATGTTTTTATCAAATGAACCTGTGTTTATGTCCCAAAATGCCCGTTTCTACTCGATCTGGGTCTTGTCTATTAATAGAGCTGCTTCGATGAGAACACCAAAGCAACTGGATAAAATAAGAATAAAATGAAGTTAATCAATCTGTTGCGAAATAGTCGTATTGTCCGCTACTATTGCTGCAATTCTCCTAGGTCTCGTATTTAATCTCGGCCTCTGGTGATTTTGTAAAACCTCATTAACCCCATTAGCTACCGTTTCACTTTTAAAAAGAATGTCATAAATCGGGTCAATATTCTAATTACCTGTATCTCTTATTTATTAAAATATTAGCAAAAATATATTTTTCTATTTCAATAGTCTCCCTAGCCTACTGTGTAAACCCTCTATCATTAGAAATGGTCGTGGCATCATCAAATTATACGAAATGATCAGGGTGGTAGATAATGTGTTCAGTCAAAGCCGAAACAGAGGTTTCAGGAGGCTTCCTCAATTTTAGAACCTTTTCTATTGAGTTACGATGCTCAATAAATTGTACAACAAACTGTTAGTGCGTTCGGCTACCACAAGAACAAGGAATACTGCACACCCCACTAGCCAAATTACCATGAGTCAAATCATTTCCAGAATTTAGGAAACTACTTAATGGTCATATTGACTGAAAATATGTATCAATGTTATATTTGCGTAAAATCCGTTTAAGTTTTGCCCCTAGATCCGGTACATATGGTAAAGAATTATAACTTTTAGGAAAATTCATTTCTGAAGACTGTGAAACTGCAATTAGTAGAAAGGGGGGTACCAGTCCCGTACCCACCACGTGGTTTATGGTTTTCTCACTGAGAATGAAAAAACAGAATTTTTCTCACTTGAAAAAACATGAATTTTCTCACATTTATGGTTGTTTCTTGGACGGTTATGTGTGTTGGTCAATTTATTTGATGTTTTTCTCGGATGTCAACAGTAATTTATGTCTGTTTTATGGTTTTTGTCAGTGAGAATGAAAAACAGGATTTTTCTCACATTTATGGTCGTTTCTTGGACGGTTATGTGTGTTGGTCAATTTATTTGATGTTTTTCTCGGATGTCAACAGTAATTTATGTCTGTTTTATGGTTTTTGTCAGTGAGAATGACAAAAACAGCGACGAGTACAGCAATTTATGGATGTTTTATGGTTTTTGTCAGTGAGAATGGAAAAACAGGATTTTTCTCACTTTGATGGATGTTTCAAGGTCGATTTATTTGTTGTTTGTCCAGGTGTAATGACAATGGGGTGATTTACATAATCGGCGGGGGAATTATTGATTCACGAAAGGGGAATAAAGAAACAAGTATGGCTTCTTTGATCTTAGGTCTGAGGGATAAACGATCTTTAGGTCAGAGAGAAAAATTAATATTCTATTTTTAAATAGGGCTTCATTGATCTTTAGTGTCAGGAATTAGAAATGACATCACTTGTTATCTTGGAATTATGCGGGAGTCTAAAGAGATAGAAATTCTATTTTTAAATACGGCTTCACTGATCTTTAAGTCGGAGAGATAAATTGATATTCTAACGAAACCTTAATAGTGTAGCTAGGAACATTTATGAGATGAAGAGATTAACGCGGGAAAGGGTTTCTTAGAAATTTCAAATGTGACAGCGCAGGGATGCCAAAACAATAGGAACACGCAGCAATTACTTTTAGGGGATTATTTGGGCGAAACCGTTTTAAACATTTTAGGGAATTATTTCGGCGAAACAGTTAGAGACATTATAAAAGATGATTTTAGAAGATATTTTAGAAGAGGATTTGAGGATGAAACTCTGTGGTCGTTATAATACACAAGTTCTATTTAAACAGTGTTGTGAGGTCCTCTACCCCGACCCCAAAGGGCTCCGATCCCCCTACCCCAACCCCGAAGGAAGCCCCCCCCCGGCCCCCAAAGGTTCCCCAGTTTCCTAGTAATTTCAAATGTGAGGTTAGGTTATGTTATCTTATGTTATGCTATGTTATGTTATGTTATGTTATGCTATGTTATGTTATGCTATGTTATGTTATGTTATGTTCTTTTCAAAGGGCATTTCAGAGCAATTTCCTTTCTTAGTGACCGTCCTAAACCCATTTTCCAACTTGAAGTACTTATCTTTTTCATCCATTCATTTTGGATTTCTTTCGTTGAAATGCAAGAGTTGGAATATTTTAGTAGCGTTTTGACGTGGTTTACCTTGTCACAGTTACATTCTCTAGATTTTTCAAAGTTCATTTTGAATTTCTTTCATTGAAATGCAAGAGTGGGAATTATTTCAATAGTGTTTTGTCGTTGTTTACCATGTCACAGTTACATTCCCTTGATTTTTCAAAGTTCATTTTGAATTTCTTTCATTGAAATGCAAGAGTTGGAATATTTTAGTAGTGTTTTGTCATGGTTTACCTTGTCACACTTACAATCTCATGATGTTTCAAAGTTCATTTTGGATTTATCTCGTTGAAATGCAAGAGTTGGAATATTTCAGTAGCGTTTTGTCATGGTTTACCTTGTCACAGTTACATTCCCTTGATTTTTCAAAGTTCATTTTGGATTTATCTCGTTGAAATGCAAGAGTTGAAATATTTCAGTAGCGTTTGGTTGTGGTTTACCTTGTCACACTTACATTCTCTAGATTTTTCAAAGTTCATTTTGAATTTCTTTTGTTGAAAAGCAAGAGTTGGAATATTTCAGTAGTGTTTGGTTGTGGTTTACCTTGTCACAGTTACATTCTCTTGATTTTTCAAAGTTCATTTTGAATTCCTTTCGTTGAAATGCAAGAGTTGGAATATTTCAGTAGTGTTTTGTCGTGGTTTACCTTGTCAAAGTTACATTCTCTTGATTTTTCAAAGTTCATTTTGAATTTCTTTCGTTGAAATGCAAGAGTTGGAATATTTCAGTAGTGTTTGGTTGTGGTTTACCGTGTCACAGTTACATTCTCTTGATTTTTCAAAGTTCATTTTGAATTTCTTTCATTGAAATGCAAGAGTTGGAATATTTCAGTAGCGTTTTGTAGTGGTTTACCTTGTCACAGTTACATTCTCTTGATTTTTCAAAGTTCATTTTGGATTTCTTTCGTTGAAATGCAAGAGTTGGAATATTTCAGTAGTGTTTTGTAGTGGTTTACCTTGTCACAGTTACATTCTCTTGATTTTTCAAAGTTCATTTCGAATTTCTTTCATTGAAATGCAAGAGTGGGATTATTTCAGTAGTGTTTTGTCGTGGTTTACCTTGTCAGAGTTACATTTTCTTAATTTTTCAAAGTTCATTTTCGATTTCCTTCATTGAAATGCAAGAGTTGGAATATTTCAGTAGTGTTTTGTCGTGGTTTACCTTGTCACAGTTACATTCCATTGATTTTTCAAAATTCATTTGAATTTCCTTCGTTGAAATGCAAGAGTTGGAATATTTCAGTAGTGTTTTGTTGTGGTTTACCTTGTCAGAGTTACATTTTCTTAAATTTTCAAAGTTCATTTGAATTTCCTTCGTTGAAATGCAAGAGTTGGAATATTTCAGTAGTGTTTTGTCATGGTTTACCTTGTCAGAGTTACATTTTCTTAATTTTTCAAAGTTCATTTTCGATTTCCTTCATTGAAATGCAAGAGTTGGAATATTTCAGTAGCGTTTTGTCGTGGTTTACCTTGTCACAGTTACATTCTCTTGATTTTTCAAAGTTCATTTTGGATTTCTTTCGTTGAAATGCAAGAGTGGGATTATTTCAGTAGTGTTTTGTCGTGGTTTACCTTGTCACAGTTACATTCCCGTGATTTTTCAAAGTTCATTTTGGATTTCTTTCATTGAAATGCAAGAGTTGGAATATTTCAGTAGTGTTTTGTCATGGTTTACCTTGTCACAGTTACATTTTCTTAATTTTTCAAAGTTCATTTTGGATTTCTTTCGTTGAAATGCAAGAGTGGGATTATTTCAGTAGCGTTTTGTCCTAGTTTACCATGTCACACTTACATTCCCGTGATTTTTCAAAGTTCATTTTGGACTTCTTTCATTGAAATGCAAGAGTTGGATTATTTTAGTAGTGTTTTGGTGTGATTTACCTTGTCACAGTTACATTCTCATGATTTTTCAAAGTTCATTTTGGATTTCTTTCATTGAAATGCAAGAGTTGGAATATTTCAGATCCAGAAATTCCTGGAAACAAATTCTGTAAGCCCTATCCACTAATGAAATTAATACTCCTCTCTTCACCAAGACTGGGTGGCAAGAGTGAAAATTCAGATATCTATCGCTGTGTGTAGGCTTTCTATATATTGAAAAAAGCAAATGGAAATCTCTTTAATTAATAAAATGAAAAGAAATGGTAGCTTGTTATTATCTTCAAATTCAACTGTAAATCTTATATTCTTATCAAAACTATTTAAATGTTGACGAAAAAGGTCTAAGGATTCAAATCCGTGCTTCCAAATACATACTACGTCATCCGTGAACCTATCCCATAAACAAGGGGAAAATCTAAAACTACGTATAGAGGGCGTTTCAGTAAAATCCATGAAAAGGTTTGCCAACAGAGGACTAAGAGGAATCCCATCGGTAAAATACCTGCTTGTAAAACTCCTCTAAAGCCCAAATAAGGAGAATATTCATTTACTAGATTCCAACATCCAAGCTCGGCAATGTTACATCCTGCAACAAATCGAAATGTTTTTGTAATTTATTATTTAATATATATTCGCAATTTTTTACATTAAAATTAGAATACACTGAAAAAGCATCAAAACTTCAGAGAACGGAATTCTCCTCCCATTCAATTTTTTTTTTATTTATTAGTGAGATCAAGGGATTTTTTTTAAATAAGACTTTTGTGTTCCTAAAAGGAGACGGGGTGCCACTGACAACCATTTTTCTAATTTGGAAACAGGTGACGAAAAGTTGATAAAATTTTTGGAGGGGGCTCAAGTCTTATGAATTTTGGGTAGACCATAGATGTTGGGCGCGGAATAGCCTCTTGGGTAAAACTTATTATAAAAGTGTGGGGTTATGTGTAAATTCTTTTTCAATGCCCTAGTTCAATTCCTGTTGCCTTTACGTATTTGTCCGTGGGACAAATTTTACCACCCACACATTTCCATCAGGGTGATTAGACACATTTTCTACCACCCTGATCATTACATACAATTCGATGATGCCACGGTCATTTCTAAGGATAGAGGGTTGACAAGTGGTCTAGGGAGGCTATTGAAATAAAAAAAAAAAAACATATTCTTACTAATATTTCGATAAATAGAGATATAGGTAATTTGAATATTGACCCAATTTCTAGCACAAAATCACCAGGGGACGAGGTTAAATACAAAACCTAGGAGATTTAGAGCAACAGAGGCAAACAATAGGATTATTTTGCAACAGAATAATTACTTCATTTTCATTTTATTTTATCTAGTTGCTTTGGTGTTCTCATCGAAGCAACTCTATTAGCTTCTGTGATCTATAAGATCAGTTGCTATAAGACGCTCAGCAAAAGAAGAACAAAAATTTTCTTGCGTTTCGCCAACAACACGTTCAATAACTCATGGACAAATTCCCCTTTCCCTAGTCAATTTTCTCCCCTTTGACCTTGTTCTGCTTCTACAAAAATACAGCTTCTTACCCCAATAAAGCTGTCCACAGAAAGATAAAGAAGAATTTTTGTCCCATACCAGAGTGGATATATAACATGAGTGAGTCTCACCCTTTTTTACTTTACAATAGTTTAATGTTTATTTTGCAAATTTTGAGCTTTCTTTCTATGGGTTTTTAACTAAATTGTGCTCTGTAGGTTTTAGTCTCAATACTAAATTGTCCTTGTCTTTTTATTTAGTTTATTCCCTTTTAATCCTGCGTGATAATCGTTTTTAAATTTCTTACAGCCATTTTGACATTTTGATAAATTTTTCTTGACTTAAATTTGCTTGTTTCTCTTTTTCCTTTGTGTGTGTGTGTGTACTTTTCGACTCTAGAGTGCGAATTCGGCCCACACGCGCTTGTGATAGCCATTTTCGGGGAATAAATTTTTTATCTTATCTTACCACTGTTGCTCCTGCTACGACTACCACGTCTACTGAGGCTGAGGATATTAAGGTGAAACTTCCAGAAAATATTTATGGGACGTTGAACTAAATCAGAACATACAATGTGCATTCAGGTCCCCAAAAACGTGTATTACCGATTTCTCGGGAACGGCTTAGAGTATTAAGTTGAAACTTTAAGGATACGTTGGAAGGGATGATGAACTGACCAAAAAGGCACTCAGCGGATACTGCTACTACTACTACTAAAAATACGCCTACTACTACCGAGGCTAAGGGTATTGAGATGAAACCTTCAGGGAATTTTCAGAGGGATGTTGAAATAATAAAAATTTACTATTTGCATAGTATTACTACTAGTAGTAGTACTACTACCGCTACTGCCATTGGTATTACTGTTACTAAGATTAACAGTAAAACTTTGGGGATTGTTGAGGGGGATACCTGGCTAAATTAAAACCCACAATGTGCAAGGAGCTTATCAAAAGGGCGTATAAGTAAATATCTTAGAAACGTCTAAAAGTATTAAGTTGAAACTATTAGGGCTTGAGGAGAGGATATTGAACTAGACGAAAAAGGCACAATGTGAAAACTATTATACCTACTAATACTAATATTACTGCTGCTATCACTACCACTACTCCTAATGCTCCGGCAATTACTTGTGATACTACGATTACTCTATTGCCAATGCTAGGGGTATTAGGTAAAACTTTCAGGGAATGGTGAGGGCAGTGTTGAGCTTTCGGGGCATTTTAAGGTAAATATTGAACGGAATCAAAACGCAGTATGTACATGTGGGCTATCAAAGAAGTGTCTGAACTATTTCTCAGTAACGCCATAGGGTGTTAAGCTAAACCTTTCAGGGATACTAATATTACTACTACTTTTGCTACTACTGCTACTATTGAACTAAATAAAAATAGTTTAAGTGCATCCAGCTTGACAAAATGGCATAGGCGGGACATCCTAGGACTGGAATATAGCATAAAGTAGAAACTTTTAGGGAAAGCTTTTTCTTAAGAACTAAATCAAAAGACACTATGTGAATCCTGGTTGTTAATAGGACGTATCAGCAATATATCAAGAATAGCTGAGGGTATTAAGTTAAAACGTTCAGGGCTACTATTATTACTACTTCTGTTACTACTATTGAACTAAATCCAAAGGGTTTAAGTGCCTAAAGGTTGTCAAAATAGCACAGATCAATGTCAAGGGAATAGAAAGGGTATTAATTTTGTGCGGATATTAAATTAAATCAAAAGACACTGTGTGTGTCCAGTTTTGTCCATACAGCATATCTGCGATGTCTTAGGAATAGCTAAAAGTATGAAGTTAAAGTGTCAGGATATGTTGAATGGGAAACTGAACTAAATCAAAATGCACTATGCGAATCAAAGGTTGGCAAAAAGGGTGTATCTATAATATCTCAGGAAAGGTTAGGGGAATCAAGTTGAACCTTTCAGGGCATGTATAGGGGGGTATCTGCTCAATATTTGCCTTTTTTCAGGGTTGTAACATGCTGGGGGCTGGAATTCCGCCAGCCCTATAGAACCCCAAAGATCATGCAGATTTTCAAAACCATGTATTTGAATATTTTCCCCCATATCCTTCAGTTTAAAGCGTTACAGAACAACTATTGTTAAAAATTGTTGAAAAATTTCGTCCGACATAAAAGTAAGCCAAAATCTGGATTCTTTATAGAGAATTAATTAAAAAAAACTTTTCCAAAAAATAAGCTTTTCAAAGAAAAGTAAAGGCCATTTTAAACTTAAGCTCAGCAGATACAAATACCTTTTAAAATTCAAACTCAAAACGACCAGAAATTACTATTAAAGAATAAATGAAACCCAAAACGAACAGAAATTAAACAAACAATCATAGCAAAAACATACAAAAAGTAATAATATAAATGAATAAATAGATCTTAAAGCGAGTAATGCTTAGATTGAATATGAATATCAAGCTTAAAACGAAAAAGAGTATTTTCCTATTGAAGTATAAATGAAACTTAAAACGAACAGAAATAAAATAAACAATCAATGCAAACAAACATACAATATATATTAATGTAAATTAATAAATAAATCTTAAAACGAATGAAACTTAAATTGAATATGCAAATCAAGCTTGAAACGAACAAAAATCCCCAAAAACAAGAGTTTGGGTATGACCTCCTTCTCTCACTGTAAAAGTCTAAAACCTACTGCGTCATTGGCGCTTTACTGAAAACTAATTTTATGACAAATATTTTCTTTTGTACTTGATATTGAAAATAAACATTAAAATTATAGTAACATTTTGAACTGATGAGCTTTCAGCAATTAATATTATTATACACCAAACATTCAGTATAATTTATTAGCTCTTTTTAAAGTTGTTAAAGACGAATATAGTTTCCCTAAAAACAAGTGTTTGGATACTGCCTCCTTTCCTATTAAATAAAAAACAAAAGCCTACTGCGTCATTGGCGCTTAACTGAAAACGGATTATATTACAAATATTTTCGTTTCCAGTTCTTACAGTATTGAAAATAAAAATGCAATTACAGTGAAATAAATTCCCGAACTGATGGATCTTTCAACAATTAATATCATTATACATCAAATATTCAATTTGATGTTTTTTATACTTTCCAAGACTGTTCAAGAAGCTTATAGTTTTCAGTAAAGCCCCAATGACGCAGTCAGTTTTAGACTTTTACAGTGAGAGGAGGTCATACCCAAACTCTTGTTTGTGGTGATTTTTGTTCGTTTCAAGCTTGATTTGCATATTCAATTTAAGTTTCACTCGTTTTAAGATTTATTTATTAATTTACATTAATATCTATTGTATATTTGTTTGCATTGATTGTTTATTTAATTTCTGTTCGTTTTAAGTTTCATTGATACTTCTATAGGAAAATATTCTTTTTCGTTTTAAGCTTGATATTCATATTCAATCTAAGCATTACTCGCTTTAAGATCTATTTATTCACTTATATTATTACTTGTTACATGTTTTTGCTTTGATTGTTTATTTAATTTCTGTTCGTTTTGGGTTTCATTTATTCTTTAATAGTAATTTCTGGTCGTCTTGAGTTTGAATTTAAAAGGTATTTGAATCTGCTGGGCTTAACTTTAAAATGGCCTTTACTTTTCTTTGAAAAACTTATTTTTCGGAAAGTTTTTTTTTAATTAATTCTTGTTCGTTTTTTATTGCAAAAAATTTCTTATTTCAAAATCAAACTTAAAAAAAATATAACCAAATATCCATCAAAGTATCAAAACTGATATCAAAGTAACAATATCAAAGTGAAAAAATGGGTTTGTGTCAACCTCCGAGTTTTTATTATCTGATGTTTGAACTATTTTTAACAAAATTGCTATCTCGAAATTTTTATCGGATGGGTTTGGGGGAAAAGGGCGTGGGGGGACTAGATTAAGCTTCGGTCTCTTTTGACTCTTTAAAAGTGAACTAGAACTTTCTATTTTCAATCAAATGAGCCCTCTCTGAAGTTTATACGAGTATCCCTTCAATAAGAACCATATATTCCCCAGAGTATAACTTATAACGCCTATCCCTGGGCCCTGGGGGGTTGTGTCAACCCTGGAGTTTTAATATCTGATGGTTGAACTATTTTTAACAAAATGGTCACCTGAAATTTTTATCGGATGGGTTTATCCACTCGATACACCTAAGGGGTGGAGGGCGGGAGGGGCTAGTGGCCCACTGATCTTTTTATACTCTGGATCTTTTTATACTTTTTAAAAAAAATCATGTGCACATGTATTGAAATAAATAATAGAAAATTAGGGAATTATTAATACTATGTCCATCAAACTATACGGTTATGATACGCTTCAAAACATAGGTCTGCGCTTTGATCTTTATTACAATTAAATAAAAAAAACAAGTTTTTTTAACTGAAAGTAAGGAACGACGTTAAAACTTAAAACGAACAGAAATTATTCCGTATATGAAGGGGGCTGTCCCCTCCTCAACGCCTCGCTCTTTACGCTAAAGTTTTTTTTATTGTTTAAAAAATAGAGTTGTGAGAAAGTCAAACTTCAGCGTAAAGAGTGAGGCGTTGAGGAGGGGACAGCCCTCTTCATATACGGAATAATTTCTGTTCGTTTTAAGTTTTAACGTCGTTCCTTACTTTCAGTTAAAAAAACTTGTTTTTTTTATTTAATTTTTGAACGTTTTTGAATTAATTCAGGTTTTGATTTTGGCTCACCGTACATGAATAATTAAAACAAAATTTGCATATTATATTTGGTTAAATGGCTTTCTCGAAACTTGTTTAATTTTATTTACGAACGTTTTTATTAGTAATAAATATACGTAACTTAGAATTAACTTACGTAACGAACTTCTATATTCATAAATTTTTAACACGTATATTAGGGGGTACGCCCCCTAGTCAATACCCTGCTCTTTAAACTATAGTTCGAATTTTTTTTCCAGTTCTTTAAAAATGACCTCTTAATCACAATCAGTTGATCAGTTGAAAAACTTGTTTTTTTTTATTTAATTCCTGATCTTTTTCTTTAATAATGCTGGGATATCCGGCGCCCCCTTCATAGCAATGTCCCTTCCCCCATGAAAACTTCCTTCATGGAAAGATCCTTCCATATAGCCCCCGACCCTCTCCTTCCCCCACCTACCAGAAAAAATCTCCTCTGAAAAAGTCTGTATACTTCCCAATAACCAATACTATATGTTAACATTGAGTAAAGTTCATAACTTTCAGCCCTCCCCCTGGGGATTTTGGGGGATCAAGTCATCCTAAAAGACATTTTTATCATATTTTCGACCATGCTGAACAAAATGGCTATCTCAAAATTCTGATCGGGTGACTTTGGGGAAAAAATGAGCGTGGGAGGGGGCCTAGTTGCCCTCCATTTTTTTGGGTCACTTAAAAAGGGCACTAGAACTTTTAATTTCCGTTCCAATGAGCCCTCCCACGATATTCTAGGACCACTGGGTCGATACGATCACCCCTGGGGAAAAAAAAAAAAACAAAAAAAAAAACAAATAAACACGCATCCGTGATCTTTCTTCTGGCAAAAAATGGAAAATTCCACATTTTTGTAGATAGGAGCTTGAAACCTCTACAGTAGGGTTCACTGATACGCTGAATATGATGGTGTGATTTGCATTAAGGTTCTATAACTTTTAGGGGGTCTTTCCCCCTTTTTTCGAAAATCAGCCAAATTTTCTCAGGCACGTAACTTTTGATGGGTAAGATTAAACTTAATGAAACTTATATATTTGAAATCAGAATTAAAATCTGATTCTTTTGATGTATCTATTGGTATCAAAATCCCGTTTTTTAGAGTTTCGGTTACCATTGAGCCGGGTCGCTCCTTACTTACAGTTCGTTACCACGAACTGTTTGAAAGGTCAACTTTTCAAGCCGTAACGTCCCAAGTAGAATTTGCTTTAGTCTAGCATTAAAATTTATACTTTAAAATGGCGTAGGCCATCAGTTTGGGATGTCGTCCCTAGTAAAAATTAAGGAGCCTGCCACCAGCAGATAGGATTCCCTAAAGCCTGGACACATCTGACGATTTTACAGGATTTTTGCCATGTAAACTCAGTCCAGTGGCGGATCCAGGGGGGACGGGGCGCCCCTTAACGTAGTTCAAAGTAGTGTAATTTACTTAATTAACGCAAGGTTGCGTTAATTAAACTTGCTCCTAACGCAAGTTTTTCGGATCAACCTATTTTGCTCCCCCCCCCCCCTAAAGAAAATCCTGGATCCGCCCCTGACTCAGTCCAGGGTTACATCTCAGTCAGGGTTACATCGAGCTTTGGAAACTGGTAATGGTTAACTACCCAATGAACTTGATCGTCGACACTATACACTTTGACACAATCAGCCTCCACGTACATTGAAGGTCAGTTCTTTTATAGAAGAAACTGTCAAACCATTAAGGATTATCTAATGAGAGATTCTAGTGCTAAACAAACTTACCATCCCTTCCCTCCTTCGAAAAAAAAACTGTCAAAAGTGCAATGGTTCATCGCCTCCCAGATTGCACACTTTTTTTTTTTATCTATCGGATCAACACCTGTGAGAGTTTTTGGAGAGGCTTAGACTTAAAAAAACAATTACAATTTTAAACAGTGTCACCAAGAAATGTTGAAAACTTTTCTTTGAAAACTTGTTGAAAACAAAGAAATGTTGAAAAATTTTAGGTTGGTTCCTTATCTAATCCAAAGATCTAACTTGCTTCCAAAGCATTTTGGTAACCTATTACCAATCATGAAAAAGGATTCACTATCATCCTGGAGTGTATTTCTGACCATTTCTTGCTGTAACGACAAATACCCAAATACAAGTCGCCCCTTCTCTAAACAGTTAGTTTCAAATAGAGGGGCTCGCTCCAATAACATAACATTAGGTCTTTAGACACCAAGGCCCCACACATTTTAAGAGTATGTTATAATCTTAAGAAAAAAATGTAGTATTCTTGGAAAAATCTAGTACTAAATGAGATATCAAAATTCACCTTAATTTGCTACTTAGTTCTCTTGCGCAGACCTTAAAGTTTTCATGAACATAACAACAAATCTCCATGGGAAAAAAATTGTATTGGTAACATATCCGGGTTTGAATAATAAGAAAACCGACGGTAAATCCCTTTTAATAAAAGATTGTTTCTGGCATAGGTGGACTCAGATCTGGTACCAAGGGCGAGTCAGGGGATTTTTTTAGAGGAAGGATAAGTTCTAGCACAAAACCAAGTTAGGAAACTAGTTTTCAATTTTCCCTGGGGAGGGGACCCCCTTTCCCCAAGTGTGCAGGCGGTCTTCAGTATACAAAGAAATGAGTTTATTCCAAAGGAATTGGGCAATGAAATCAATATAAAGGCATTAAACAGAAGGAAAACTTATACCCTTCCAGAGATTTGTCCGACTCAAATTATTCCAGTAATCAAAGCCTGAATTTCGGTTGGGCATCGTACTACTACCTATAAGAACCTGGTTAAACAAATCTTATCCTGCGCAAAGCACTTTTTCAATTATCACTAATCTTTTCGGTCATGTAGATTCAGACTAGAATGGCAAATGTAAAATATTTTCTCACCTCCTCATAGATTCAAAGATTTCATTTTAAGACTCAATATAAGATTTAAACGGGGGCTAAAGCTATATTAAAAAGCCCTACTGTTTTTAGCTATATGCAATACAAATACAAAGGAGCTTCAACCCAAACAAGAAAAAAGAATCCAATCACAGTGGCTCCAATACAGAAAATAAAAAAAGGCAGATGCTCGAAGAGCATCTGCCCTTCGAGGATATTATAAATTTGTAGCTGGCATCAAGAACAATAATACTAGTTTAAACTTAATTTTGTAGCGCAACGGACAGTAAATTATGCAAAAATGTTCCCTTCATTTATCATTGCTTCCAATTTGTATCTATATTAATTAAAAAGCGCTAGCATTTTTCGCAACCGTATTATATGTTAAAATAATTACAGAATTTTTTATTCTATTCGTTTATTATGGAGAAGACAGGTTTAGTGCAAGGAAAATAGTAATTGAAAAATTCTCAGGTCAGCTCTAAGGACAACTTCACTTAAGTCTTTTAAACTCAAGTTAGATCTGCTCTCCCCAACAATTATTATCAGTCCTGCTCAACCAATCTGCACGTCTTCAATTTGCATTATTAGCAGAAGCATCTATTCATGAAAATGTTGGGAGGCGGGAATATATTTCTAAAATATCTAGGGGGGGGGGGTAGAATTTGAGATTTTTTTTTATTTTCATTTTTTCAATGGAAATATAAAAAACGGGTATATCTGAAATCTAGGAGTGGGTGAACCCCCCCCCCCCCCCCATTGGTGCTACTGAACACTAAATACATTCATTTTGATTATTATTGTTAGCGACACCTATTATTATCATTGTTCATTGAGCCTGGTAACATCGGATATCGATGAACAAAACAAGTTGTTTCCCTACCTCATTTTCTTTACAAAGGAAAGTGTTTTGGTTTCGACAGCCGCTTGTCTAGAGTTGAAGCTAATTCCGAAGCTGAACCAAAAAGTACAGCGAGAACTATAGCTGACAAAACCTGTATTGAACTAGCTTGATGAGCTAGTTATTTTTATTTACTATGTTCATTTTAGTACTGACCCCTGCAAATGTCAGGTAGAACCTCGGACCAGGATATAACCGCTTAAATATGATGGCTTTACAAAGCACTGCCTATTAAGATGGCAAAGTTCTATATGAATAAACTTATTTAATCACTTACGAATATTCAGAAAAAAGAGAATGTTGTTCACAAAATTACGATTGACTTTATCTTTTCACTTCTCCCAGATCTTCAATGTTATCTTCATCAATCTGTAAGAAAAAATGAGCTCAATTTAACAACTAATATATATTTTTCTGAAGCCAAAATTGCCTAAGTCTTCGTCACACAAAAGCCAAAAATGAAGAGTTAATAATCTAGAGTCGTTAACTGCTTAAACGAAGTAAACAGATTAGATTGTAAAAGTAGAATAGCCAAGGCACAGGGTGTTCTATCACAGTTGCAAAAGATTTGGAAGAATAGGAAGATAAGTCTGCGAACCAAGATTATAAAATTGGAAGCTACAGTGATGACAGCGGTCAAGCATGATTCTAAAGCGTTGGCACTCCGAAAAATGGAGGAGGAGTTGCTACATATTTTCCAGAACAACTGCCTACGAATTGTTGCCACCAAAGAGAATTGAAATCGCGACAGAATTTCTTAATTCAACTAATATTTTTGATTTACCACCCTATGACTCGAAACTATAGAATAAAACGATGATTATACCAATGCGTATTTTAGATATGCTATAGAGCAGAGGCATTGGAACATTCCTGTTTGGTGCTGAACTATGTAACCAACGCAATTAAAGCAAAAACATGACGACAGGGGGAAAGGCGAAAAGAAGTTTTTTTAGTATCTATGACGGCATGCGATATTACAAATGATTTTGAATGAACCGGAACAGCTAAAGTAAAACGCATAGAAAAAATTCGGAGGTAATGATGCACGAAAATGAAGCGCAAACGAGATGTGCGGCTAGATGACATGCAACATAAAGCATCCACACGAATCTTAAAGAAAAATAATGGAAAATAAATCTGCGGTTAGTAGAAAAGCGACAAGGACGATCAGGTCGGATTATAAATGAAATCTGCGGTTAGCAGAGAAGCAACAGTGAGAATCACAACGAGTCCGAGAAGAAAATAAATCTTTCAAAGTTTAAATTATGAAGCTAGCCCCAGTCCCCTTATCAGTGGTATGCACTCATCTGACCCTAAAATACATTTTTCTTACATTCCCCTCTGATTACTATTAGCACTTGGTTCCATCCATGCTTTTTTTTGGTTATTGACTTGTAGCTCTTTACAGGGGATAACCTGCACAGTCCAAAAAACATTCGGATGTTATACTTGGGCTGTTGATGTTACCGTGAATGTCCGAAATCCGGCTAATGTCGATATTCACCGGTGAATGTCTGAAATTCCTTTTTCTCTGCTTGGATTCAATTAGCTTTGGGAGTCAGCTTTTTCAACCTTATGCAAGCTAAGATGGTAAAAGTTAAAGTTAGGTTATGTTAGTTTATGTTGGGTTCAATTAGGTTCATTTGATTATAAATATCAGAAATGGGTTAAAAAACTAACCGAATATAACATAACCTAACCTGTCAACATCAAACCTGACATTCAACTGAAAAAGTTGACTGGTAAGGCTGACTAAATCCAAGGAAAAAAAAGGTATTTCGGACATTTACCAATTTCGCACATTCACGGTAACATTGACACAGATGTTTTATTTACAAAACATTGCTAGATTGGGTGCGATATTACCTCACTGACCCGGAGATTAATTATTTATTAGTGACAACAAAAAGAATTGTAAAATATTTCAAACTATAATGACCCATTCTAATGTCTGATAAATATTATTAATATCAGCTAGGAATTACAGTTCGGCTCTACAGGCAAATCACTCCAACATTCCAAGGTTCTGTGTACCAAAATTAAAATTAAAGGAGATACATCACTGTTACTCATACAAAATAGTAACTTAGTTTTAAAAAAAGAGGGGCTCGAAACATTCGATTAAGGGTGTATGACCAAGGTGATTCCGAAGGTGTGCATTTTATTTTACTCACCGTTACTTTCGAGGGCTCTCAACCTTTTTTTTTCAAATTGTTCAAGAAATACGTG
This sequence comes from Artemia sinica, assembly GCA_027921565.1. Classification (NCBI taxonomy): domain Eukaryota; kingdom Metazoa; phylum Arthropoda; class Branchiopoda; order Anostraca; family Artemiidae; genus Artemia; species Artemia sinica. Next base: position 43,725,644 of record CM051261.1, on the reverse strand, counting down.
TTCGCGATTATCTTTTACTATTTATATAAAACTATAGAATAGATATCCTTCTTGAACCACCTTTTTATTTACAGTTTTTTCTTTAAACACGTATTTTAACTATTAGTCACTATGCGATGTGGATTGTTCATTACTAGGTTGCAGCTATTGGTGCAACCATAATTTCTACTTTCCCTTTTTTTACCCAATAATATTCCCATTTTTCGACACTCGCTTGCTGTTCTGACGAATGTCCCCCTCTAAATTATTCTTGGGTACGTGCCAATTATCATAAGAATGCAATTTTGCGACTCTAAACTTTAACATAATTTCAACGTATCGATAAAATACTAACCTCAGACCATTTTTCAGGTAATATGTCAAACAAGTCGTCCTTAACATCACCTTGGATTACTATCTCATCATCTCCAGTAACTGAAGAACCACAGGCAAATTTGGTGCCAAAGAACTTTGCAGCTACTTTAAGATCAATGCCTACAAATATTCATAGGGATTAGAAAAATCTACTTTTAACATGAGGTTATTACCTAATACCTTCAAAAAGGAGTTCTTAAATTACGGACTCACTGACGCAAATAAATCAGTTAAGCTGACAACCAAAGAATTTTATCAAAGCAAACGCTATAGCCCTTTTGAAAAACCGAGTTTCCTTGGAGGGGACAGAATTTAACATATGGGGGGGGGGACTTATTCCTCGTCCGGTTACGTCAACGATAAAGACCCGATGACGGTCACTGAATGGGGGATTAATCCAAAATAATCAGCTAGTGATGCTGATTTCATCTAGAGGCAATTTGATCCTGACCCAAGTGCACCCCTAAACTTGTACTTTTCTATTACCCCATTAAATAATACAGCATATCTATACTGAGGTAATGACCAGAGAAAGTGAGCCATAGAACAGCTTCATCCACCTGCATCATGAAAGTGAGCCATCCAGCTGCAATAGGACAGCTTAAGTTCCTATATAGAATAAAACCAGCAGGATATATGACATGTTAAGATTAAATATCGCTCAAAAGGCAATTCATGTCAATAGGAGAGTTTGGCAAGAGCAACAGCTATGCGGATAAACCTAACAATACACTTGTCATGCTTTCTGGGAAATATTAAATACGTTGCTTGAAAAGTTTAGATTTAAAGGAAGTTTAGAACTGGAATCAGAAAGGTCTGGGATCAGAACTGGGTCTCAGAGCAAAAGAGCACGGAAAACTGACGAGCTGAGACCCAAGTTTGTCTCCGAGAAAAAACAACCAATACCATTTGATGTTTACGTGGTCTCAGACCCCATTGGCTAAGCATGACAATAAGAAAAAATGTAGGATAATGAAAAAGTAGCAGAGGTCCCGGCCGATTTATTTGTATTTTTTATTTGTTTTCACTGGCCGTGAATTTACCTTGTTTTTTTTTCGTTGTCCTTCGTTTCCGCTTATTGCCATTTAACAAAACCATAAAGTCAACAATAAAAACTATATAGAAAATTACGAGTGTGTTTTTTTTTTCCTTTTTTTTTAATTTACTTTAATTTGGGCTGGGCATACAAGAGACACATTTATTAAAAGAGCAACCAATCCGTTCCAGCATGCTAGTCTATGTTTTACATTCTAACCTAGCTCTAATTATATATAACGTTAAAACCAATAAAAACAGCTTAAAAACATCTTATAGCTTTCTAAAGATTTCCGGCTGAATAAAAAAAAAAAAAATATTAAACTTTAATCGAAACCCAAATTGTAATAAATTAGGCACAAAATACGTTACTCTTTGGATCTGGCAAAAAAGGTGATCTCAGGTCAGCATTGACAAGTTGCTTAATTATTTGTCCTTATACGAAAATCGGTTCTTGCTATGGATTAAAACAACATAAGATCATGTTATCAATACACCCCCTACCTGGACAAAATTCAACTTGATTTAATTATAGGGGGCTATTGGGGAAAAGTATAGGCTGGAACGTGTTTGATCTACAAAAGATAGATGAAAAGCACATCCTTGAATAGCCTATGCTACCGGACAATCACACAGCCTGTAGTTTTGTCTGCCCGGATTCTGAATAACATTTTCCTGAAATATGTATTACAGTTAATTTTTTGCGTAGACAGTTTAGAGCTTACCATACGACTTAAGTCCAGTTATGACAGTAAGTTTTTTCCTTCCTCTCATTGACAAAGATACACAAATTTTTTTGGGTCCCTCTTCCTTCTTCTTAGGCTTGACCAATCCCTTCCCTCCACGCTTTTGATGCTTCTTGTCATCTTCAGCTTCTGCATTGGGATCTAAACAAAAACAACAACAAAATTTTGAATATTTCACCAAACTTTTGACTCTCTCCAAAGAGCACAGAAAGATCAAGAGAGAGAAAGAAAGAAAAAAAATAGAGAGAGAGAGAGAGAGAGAGAGAGAGAGAGAGAGAGAGAGAGAGAGAGAGAGAGAGAGAGAGAGAGAGAGAGAGAGAGAGAGAGAGAGAGAGAGAGAGAGAGAGAGAGAGAGAGAAAGAGAGATAGCGTGTCTGTGTGTGTGTGTGAGGGAGAGAGAGAGAGTGTGTGAGAGAGAAGGAAAGAGAGAAAGAGTTGGACAACAGGCTTAAAAAAAGACAAAAACCATAGCCTATACTCCTTTTTGAGGCACGAAATATATTTTGAACCAGCCCCAAACCTAAAATTATAAATAAGAAGCATTTACTACAAATATCTCTTCATTTGGAAGAATATATTTGAAGTAATCATACAATATGGATGCTAAGGGATAGCTCTCCTCAATGTAGAAATTAGAAGCGTGACATAAAAGACCAGATTCATATGCTTAGTCGCACAATGACATAATAAATAGGAGGGGGTGAGAGGGGGGGGGGTATATGTATCCATAGTAATGTCAGTGGTTAGCTTTAGGAAGGCGTAGTTTTGCATTCACTCTGGGTAATATTTTCTTCTCATAGTTCCTGTTTTTTCTAAAAGACCAAATCTGAAATGGTTCCACCAAAACGGTCAGTTGGAAAGTTAAGGATATTTTACCGAGCGTGAAGTATACATATACTCCTATACAATATCGCATGGTATTATCTCTTTCATTAATAAAGTTTTACGCAAGGTCCTCATTGGATTCACACCTCCGCAAACGCTTCAAGCACCTAACAAAGGAAACTTTTTTCTTTTTGTATTTTATTGGTCAAAGAAAAGCTTCGCAACTACGATCATGTAACTTTCCCGAAACTACTAGCTCTGTGTCGTTTGTGAAACAGGAGTCATACGTATATATAGCAATCATATTCTGCAGCATGGGCACCGAAACCCGAAACGGTAAAAAGTATATGCAAATTCAACAAAACTGCTTGTACTACCTTTCTGGAGAAATGACGATAAAAGCTTTTCAAAGGCCAGTATGAAATTGACATTTCCAGTAGAATAGAGAGCATTCTTAATCTATTTATAACATAGTGGTAATTTGAAGCCTCCGTATACCCTATACAATGAATTACTACTGTTCAAAGCAGTTCAAGTCCAAAGTGTCCATTATACGGTAATCTACACAAAATTCGTTCCAATGAAGATCCATTGATGATGTCTTGCTCAAAGCCACTCTTGTCAGAGAAAGAGAAATCTCTGAACTTTCGATAATAATTGACTCTCAAAGCCATATGATTCGTTAGGTTTGTCTTAGGTAGATGTAAAAGACACCATTTTCTCACAAATGGGCAAAAGATTTACAGATTTTTGCTAAACCAAATTAAATTTTTTCCTAAATTTTAATGAGTCCAATTGTTGAATAGACATTCTTTGAGCTTTATATTAGAATTTATATAATGCAAACTTACCGATCAATTTGAATATTTGCACAATGGCAAAATAATTTTTGTGATGTCTTGGATACATGTAATACAAATACACAAGTAAATCATTCAAAGATAATCGCATTTCTTGCATTTACTTGTTGTTCAACTTAGCATAAAAAAAATTCTAATTTTTGACGCAAAACTGTAGGTGATGAAAATAATCTTACAAATTGAATGAAATAAGTATAGAAATCAACACCAAAAGATAAAATGAAATAAAATGAAACACCTGTAAGTAGAAATAGTGTGCAGAAAATTTCAACCATTTGATGCTTCTTCCCAGAGCAGGTTAGTGGCATTTTACTGCGCTATAAGGTGTTTACCGAGTAACAAATTACTCTTTGGTAAGTTCCCCAGCAATGATAAGTTATTTCTTTCCACAGAGTAGGCACTCTATATCTTCCTCGCCCTGAGTACACGTCCCAGGGAGCCTCATAGTTTTCCTAGAGTGCTTACTACCTTCAAAATAAATCTCGAATTTCTGTCAATACATTTGTTAGAGCTAACAGGAGGCCTATTTTATGCATTAAACTTTAGTATATTCTATACTTTACCTATTGCAAATCTTTCAGCAAACGTATCTGGCAAAGCTTTTTCCAGCCAAGCCTTGCATTTCTCAAAACTTGGATAAAACTCGCAGTACTAGAAAAAAATAATCAAGTTAAACATTAATAAAGTCCAAGGATCGGATTTATACAAATAACGATCATAAAACTAAATAGAGGCTAAGTCGACCCTAAATGAAAATCTCAAGTGCCATTTTTAAGGCCTTAAAACCAATCAGAAAACCTGATGATCTTCAATGTTCTAAGTGCCCCTGGCACCCCTTTATGGTATCAGGTCAAAATACTACTTCTTTTCTACTAGAAAGGGTATTTAAGGTTATCTAAGTTTGCTGGTTACCAATCTGAAACTATTATTGCAATTTGGACTTTAAAATCGATATAAATTAAGTGGTGGTGGGCGTTTAAACCCCCCCCCCCCCCCGAGAAAAATACCCCTGAGGAAAAGACCCTCCCTCCTCCCATGGAAAATAAGGCTTTCCAAATTTGAGAATTTTATCTGAGTTGTTTTTTTTTTATTTTCCGTAGGGGGAAGGAATTTTGGTACTTGTGTATTATACGCCATTCACTTCAGTTTACGCTGTGTAAAACTCGAGAACAAACCGGTTTCTTCGTTAGTTTCTTTCAGCTTAGCGTGAGACAAGACAAAGACAAGTGACAGAATAGATGGAAATATATAATTTGGGCAGTATATTTGCACAGAGAACTAAGAAGAATTAGACAAGAAGTCCCAAATAATCATTTAATTTGTATCTGAAGGCTCAGTGAAGCTTAGAAAATTACGCCATCGAAGTGCACCCCTTTGGGTATCTTAGCCCCCTTCCTATACATAGATCTACCATATCTCCTTAATAATAGACGAATTACAAAAGAAGCTTATTATTCTTATTAAACGGCCATTGTGTTTTAGAGTCGTTCTTAAAGAATTGGGACAAAAAGTCAAAACTTTAGCGTAAAGAGCAAGGTCTTGAGGAGGGAGTAACCCTTTTCATATACGTCTAAAGGTTTGATGTTGCTCCTTACTTTCAGTTGAAAAAACTTGTTTTTTTATTTTATTTAATTTCTAATCATTTTTAAATAATACCGGGAAATCCGGCTCTCTCTCCATGAAAAATGCCAGTACTTGTGGATTATACACCACTCACTCAAGTTTACGATGTGAAAAACTCGAGAACAAACCGGTTTCTTCGTTTTTTTTTCTTCGTTGCTTCAGAAACAAATTTGGGCTATATATTTGCACACTGAGGGGGGGGGGTAAAGTATAGCGGGTATGCATGCAAAATGTGTTAGGTACAATTATTCTGCATATTATGAGTGAGAATTGTTTTCTGACTTCAAACAGTCCAAACACTTTACCCCTCCCCCCCTTTTTATGTACAAATATATGGCCCAAATAATATATTTCCCATCTATTCTGTCACTTGTCTTTGTCTTGTCTCACGCTAAGCTGAAAGAAACTAACGAAGAAACCGGTTTGTTCTCGAGTTATACACAGCGTAAACTTGAGTGAGTGGCGTATAATGCACAAGTACCAAAATTCCTTCCCCCTACGGAAAATAAAAAATAAAACTCAAATAAAATTCTTAAATTTGGAAAGCCTTGTTTTCCACGGGGGGTATTTTTTGTGGGGGTATTTTCCGCGGGGGGTTAACGTCAGGGGGCGGGGCAGTAAACGTCTAGAACCAAATTAAATATGGGTGTCATAAATGGTAGAATGTCATATCTTGTTGAAATCAGAGTCACGCAAGTTTCCATTTTGTCCGATTTGAAGGTCTTAAGTAGAGCTCTGTAACCCATACCTTCCCATCTTTATCCTCTCTCTCGGTCCCCGATTTGAATATTTAGACACGTTGTAATTCTTTTAATTCATGCTCATTCATAGCATATTTAGGAAATAGTTGTTGCCGAAGCTAAGGGACCCTACATGAGAAAGAAGGAGGTCGCCGGAAGGTATAATCGAGAAGAAGTTAAATCTGGAGAAGAAAACCCCTCCAATATGAACAATGCCTCAAACTTCTCTTGACTCGAGTGTCAAAATGCAGAAGCGAATATGCCAGGTGCTACCTAACATTAACTATTCCCTAAACATTCTGCAGGGAAAGGTACGCATATATAACTATGAAAAAAAAAAAAAAAACTCGGACGTGTATATAATTTTTCAAGTACTTTACAAAGAATAGAATAGATTCGCACGTGTATATAATGTTTCTAGCACTTAACAAGGAATAGAAGAATAAATTAGTTCTGCAAAAATAAAGTCTAGACCATGCAGTCACAAAGGGGCATGTAGTGCTTAATATAGGTGCCGTTTCATTCGAAGTTAAGCAAACATAATCTTACTGCCACCATCGAAAAAGACCCATCAACTTATTGTGTAGGCAATCTGTTAACGCAAACAATACACTGAGAAAAGTCCCAAACAGTCCTTAATGATTAAACTTTAAAAAATGTAAGGTCCATATTTCCCAAATGGCACTTGATTTCTAGAATTCTCAGCTTTCTGATTACAAATCTAAAGTTAATATTGTATTACTGGCATCCAAGGTTAAAAATATATAATTCATAAATAATAAACATGTGACACCTTGTTGAAAACAGAGGAATGCAAGGACTTTCAATCTGTATGCTTGAAAGCTTTAAAGTGTGCCATAAAACTCGCAGCTCCTCCCCTCACCACCTATGCTCATGTAGACATTTTGCACCTATTTCTATCTATGGTAATTCCAAAGCTATTTGAGAAGTGGTTCAAAAATTATTAAATGCTATTAATCAAAATCATAGAAATTGCCAAAAGAATGCCCTAAATCAAACACACTACAAGTAGTACTTATTTCCACTGAAGCAGGCATATCAGAATTTTTTTAGCTTGCTGATTATAAATCTGAGCCTAATATACAGAAACCCAAAACTAAAACCAATAAAGCACATATTTTGCAAAATGGGGGACAAACTACACCTGGTTGAAACCTAGGTCATGCAATCATTTTTAAAGTGTTTGATTAAAGGATCCAAAGTGGGGCTTCACGGTCTGTCACTTTCAATTTGAGCTACTCATTTAGCTTTTAATAAAGCATAAGTGACACTGTAGCCTTCCAGGAGCTTTGAGGGGCAGCAACACCAAACATATCTACCGTAGAAATATCATGATACAAATCATTTGTGACAACTAATTAGTCCATTGTTTTCGCCACTGTTTCCGCTTTAAAACTAATCCTTCCTGATATAAACAAAAACCAATTGGCTAAACAAAACCCAACTTAAGCTGTCTATTTAGTTTTCAGTAAAGTGCAAACAAGACTTTACCCTTATGGAGGGCTTGAGGTGCAATAATTTCCCCCTTATTTGAGGTAATTTATGTTCGTTTTAAATCTAGCTTCATTATTCATCATGATTTATGCGTTTTAATTTGTTCTTTAATTTTCACGGGATTTTTTTTTTTAATTTAAAAATAAACAACAAATGACAAATGTCAGCAGCTAAATGATAACCACTTCCTAAGTCAGACTATTTGGTGTTTTGGTAAGTTGGCTGCATTAACCTGACAACGAAATTGCCCTACTGCTCGAAAACTCAATCTGAGAAAAATAGGATATTTTGAAGGCTATGAATGTGCATTGTCAGTTTAATATACATATACTGATATTTAGTAATCAAAATGTTAATATTATTTGATTTATTAAAGTTATAAAAGTAAGAACATTTATATTTTTTCAGTAAAGTGCAAATTTTGTTCTGGCCTTGGGAAGGCATAGTGGTTGTGAGCCCAACTTATGTTAATTACTGCTCGTTTTGAGTTTGACTCGGTTATTTATTGTAATTTCTGTTCGTTTTGGGTTTCATTTATTTATCGATGCTGATTTGTGGTAGTTTCACGCTTGGTAGATTATTTAATTTTATTTTTGCTCATTTTTGTTTAATGGAAGAGTTCTTTACTTTTCTTTGAAAAACTTATTTTGTGGAAAGTTTTTTTTTAATTAATTTCTGTTCGTTTTATAGTCTTTATAAAACGAACAGAAATTCGTTTCATAAAGTTTTTTTTATACTCGTTTTATAAAGTTTATAAAAATTCGTTTTAGAACAGAAATTCATGGAAAAAGTTTTTTTTAATTAATTTCTGTTCGTACATGGTCTTTTCAGGGAAAAACAAAAAATACTAAAAATCTTTTCGTTTTTTTAAGACTTTATAGTTTGGCCTGCTATTTGCGTGCAGGAGAAAAATTTTCAGCAATTTTTGACAACATACACCCTTTTAAAAATCTAGACATAAATAGTAGTGTTTAATTTAGTTTCATACCTCCTCTAGTTGACCTGAAATGGAAAACTTGATACCATTCGCAAAAAAATCTGTTTACTTTCTTTGATAGCTTGGATACACTTACGCTATTTTGATTTGGTTAAATTTTAAGAGCAGAAGTAGCCCCAAAAGTTTGAACATAATACCCTCAGTCGTTCTTGGGATACTGCTGAGATGCCTTACTGGGAATTAGCATTAACACAGTGCATTTTGATTTAATCTTAAGGCAACATTTAGTTTTTAAACATAATGGGCAAATGGGAGAGTGGGCGTGGGAGGGGGATTAGTTGCACTACAATCACCTTCGACTATTAAAAAGGGCATCAGCCCTTTCTATTTTCAATCGAATAAGCCCTTTTCGAAGTTCCCACGACAACACCTTTGATACGAAGTGCCCAGGTCTAAACAACAACAACAACAACAAAAAATAATACATTATACCCACGTCGATCTTTACTATAAAAATGTCAAGCCTTCCAATCACTTTCGACTATTAAAAAGGGCACTAGGCCTTTCGATTTCCAATCGAATGAGCCCTTTTTGAAACGACAAAGCTTTCTATAAACACCTTATATGCCCCCAGGGCATAAATTACAACCCTTGCCCTAAGCGCTGTTAGGGTGGTTGTCATACTCTAAGACCTAATTTCCAGAACTTTCAACTACGTTAAACAAAATGGCTATCTCAAAATTTTGATTGTATGTGTTTCGAGAAATGGTTGGCGTGAGAGGGGCGTTAGTCGCTCTCCAACCACTTTCAACTATTAGAAATGGCACTAGCCTTTTCAATTTCCAATCAAATGAGCCCTTTGAAGTTTCTACGCCAACGCTTTCAATAAAAACCTTATATGCACCCAGGGCATAACTTACAACCCTTGCCCCGAGGGATGGGGGGAGGGTTGTCATTCTCAAAGACCTAATTTACAACTTTCTACTACGTTGAACAAAATGACTACCTGAAAATTTTGATTAGATGGGCTAGGAGGAATGGTGGGCGTGAAACGGGGGTTAGTTACCCTCCTATCACTTTCGACTATTAAAAAGGGCACTAGCCCTCTCAATTTCCAATTGAACGAGCCCCTTTTGAAGTTTTACGACAACTCTATCTATAAAAACCCTATATGCCCCCAGGGCATAATTTAAAACCTTTGCCCTTGGGGCTCTGGGGGGTTTGTCATCCTTAAATACATAATTTCCAGAACTTTCAACTACGTTGAACAAAATGGCTATCTCTAAACTTTGATTGAATGTTTTTGGGGAAATGGTGGGCGTGAGAGGGGGGTTAATTACTCTCCACTCACTTTCGACTATTAAAAAGGGCAATATCAATTTCCAATCAAATGAGCCCTTTTTGAAATTTCTACAACAACTTTCTATATAAATCTTATATGCCCCGAGGGCATAACTCTGAGGGGGGTTATCATCCTAAAGACCTAATTTCCAGAACTTTCAACTACGGTGAACAAAATGGATATCTCAAAATTTTGATTGGATGAGTTTGTGGAAATGGTGGGCGTGAGAGGAGCGTTAGTCACTCTCCAATAACTTTCAGCTATTAAAAAAAGGCACTAGCCCTTTCTATTTCCAGTTGAATGAGCCCTTTTGAAGTTTCTACGACAACGCTTTCAATAAAAAACTTTATATGCCCCCAGGGCATAACTTACAACCCTTGCCCTGAGGGCTATGGGGGGAGGGGTTGTCATCCTTAAAGACCTAATTTCCAAAAATTTCAACTACGTTGAATAAAATGGCTGTCTAAAAATTTTGATTGGATGTGTTTGGGAAATAGGTGGGCGTGAGAGGTGGGTTAGTTTCCCTAAAATCCCTTTCGACTATTAAAAAGAGCACTAGCCCTTTGAATTTCCAATCAAATGAGCCCCTTTTCAAGTTTCTACGACACAGATTTCCATAAAAACCTTATATGCCCCCAGGGCATAACTTATAACCCTTGCCCTGAAGACTGTGGGGGGAGTGTCCTGCTCAAAGGTATAATTTCCCGAACTTTGAACTGCGTGGAACAAAATGGCCATCTAAAATTTTTTTTTGGATGTGTTGGGGGAAATGGTGTTAGTTGCCTTCCAATCACTTTCGACTATTAAAAAGGGCACTAGCCATTTCAATTTCCAATCGAATGAGCCCTTTTTGAAGTTTCTACGACAACCCGTTCTGTAAAAACCTTTTATGCCCCCAGGGCTTAACTTACAACCCTTGCCCTGAGGGCTGTGGGGGGGGGGTGTCATCCTCAAAGACCTAATTTCCAGAACTTAAAACTACGGTGAATAAAATGGCTAACTCAAGATTTTGATTGGATGTTGTTGGGGAAAATCTGGGCGTGAGAGGGGGGTTAGTTGCCCTCCAATTACTTTTGACTATCAAAAAGGGCACTAGCCCTTTGAATTTCCAATCGAATGAACCTTTTTTGAAGTTTATACGACAACGCCTTCTATAAAAACCTTATATGCCCCCAGGGCATAACTTACAGCCTTTGCCTTGAGGGCTGTGGGGGAGTGTCCTCCTCAGAAACATAATTTCTGTCTGGGAATCAACTACGCCGAACAAAATGGCTATCTCAAAATTTTGATTGGATGTGTTTCGGGAAATGGTGGGTGTGCAAGGGGTGTTAGCTGCCTTCCAATCACTTTCGACTATTAAAAAGGGCACAAGCCACTCCAATTTCCAATTGAATGAGCCCTTTTCGAAGTTTCTACGACAACTTCTTCGATACGAAGTGCCCTGCTCTAAAGAAAAAAAAATAATAAATAATACATTGTACCAACATCGTTCTTATATGCCCTCAGGGCATAACTTAAAACCCTTGCCCTGAGGGTTGTGGGGGAGTGTCCTCCTCAAAAACATATTTTCTATCTGGAAATCAACTACGCTGAACAAAACGGCTATCTCACAATTTCTATAGGATGTGTTTGGGGGAATGATGGACGTGAAGGGGGGGGGGAAGGGGCGTGGAAGGGGTGCTAGTTGCCCTCCAATCACTTTCGACTATTAAAAAGAGCACAAGCTACTCCAATTTCCAATCGAATGAGCCCTTTTCGAAGTTTCTACGACCACTCCTTCGATACGAAGTGCCCTGGTATGGAAAAAGAAAACGAAAAAAAAAAACAAAAAAATAATAATACATTGTGCCAACATCGTTCTTTACTTAGGCAGCACGATTGCGCTGCCTATGAAATGTAAGAATGGGTGCCTTCTTATGCTACCACTACTACTATTAACAGCTCACCGCAGCACCAAGCTGCCTGACGCCAAAAAAGCTACTCACGCTCCTCCTCCATCACACCCTATTCAAAGTCCCCCTCTTTACTTTCTCCCAAAAAGTTCCATTTCTCTTAAATCTTTCCTTACGAAATCCTCTAACCCATTCGGGGACGGCCTGCTTTTCGTTTGACCCTAGCCGGTTGGCTGACAAGGACAATCTTTGGCAATCTGTCTTCCTTCATCCGCTGAACATATCCTAGCCATCTCATTATAGCCCTAGAAAGAGGGATTGAACCACATTTTTTATACAGCCTACCGTTTGAGATAGACAGTCAGTCGGGTACCAAAACAATTCGTATGCAATTTCTATGGAAAACATCTAGCAGATTCTCCCCCGCTTTTCGGAGCGGCCATGCTTCCGAATCATACTTGACCACTCTCATCACTGTAGCTTCCGATATAGTATGGTAAAAACATAGTCTTCACACGACATTTGAGCAACAGAGAATATTTTGGCACCAAAATGTTCAGAGAAATTTGCTCAATAACATATTCAAAATCGGCCAAAATCGGCTTTGAGAAATACCTATTTTTTCAGGGAAAAGAGGGGGAAACCTCGAATCTAAATTTCGGCAATATTTTCTGGATAAGAAGGTCGTTTCCTATTAATTCAAGTCCGGGGAGACTGAAAATGACATCAAAATTGGAAAATGATGATTTTCCATTATGATGATAAAAACTATGATGAAATGGGATACCATCTATTCCGATTTCTACCAAACTCTGCACTAAAACTCCCTAATAAAAATGCCATATTTCTACCTGGGATTCTGTCTTGGGATTCTGTCCTGGGATTCCTGTAGCTGTAAGTAAAATTCATCTGAGATACTATTATCTCCATCAGTGGCTTCTACAGGGGCATGTACAACTACTACTGATACCCTGCACTTTTTAGTCATAAAATGAGTGACTAGCATTCTATTATTAGTACCTTCCCAACCCTAACAAGACTTGGCAACTTCCTTATTCATCATGAGCCCTTCAATGCCTATGCACCTTATCCTTCCTGCCTGAGGAAATAAATTCTACCCCTGGGATATGAGTTTCTGAAACTCTAATAAGCAGTGCTTCCACTATATCAGTTTTTGCCGACATTGTCAGATTTTTGGCCCCCTTGTCGGAGAAAATAATCGTGTCAGACGTCGGAACTGTGTCGGATTTTCAGTAAAAAAAACGGATATTTGTCCGATTTTTGATTGTTCTAGATTTTCCTTTTCTTTTTACTGGAGAAAAAAAAAAACATCTACCAGTAGCTTAAGAAAGGCGAGAATTTTGGAAATTTGTACATGTATCTTTGCTGCTGCTGCTAATTTGGGATCTAGTCTTAGGAAAGTTAAGGTGAGACTTTTTGCCATTATAAGATTAAAAAAGAAAGATCAAATAAATTGCCCTGCTGCTGTCAACAAAACAGAAGAGAGCTAAACTGTTATGGCCACTCACAGGCTCAAAATGTTGAAAAACGTGAAAAAATAGACCAGCAAAAAGAAGTAGGTAATTTGGGTCTAGGCCCACTAAAATTGCCAGATTTACTATTTCATTCCAGCAACAATCTTTTATAACAATTTCATAAAAGATGTGTTACAGCAAAGTAACAAAAATGTATATTGCATTGATAAAGTCTTGAATCTTTTGCTTTAGGGCCATCAAGGTGCCAACATTTGACTATTAAAGTCACTTTTCTAATATACATCAAGGACAGAATATTATCAATAACTATCATAAAGACTATATTGTAAATTTAAACAAAAGACAATATCATGTTTCATCTGATTATGTAGAACGGGAAAAAGTCGCACAGGTGACTTTCTATACTTCATTCTGTTATACACCATCATGAATAAAGTCAGACAAATGGCCTTTTTTCCCTTGTTCTATTGAAGACTAACATGAAAAAAGTCAAATGAGTGACTTTATTGGCTTTCTTAATATAGAACTTGGACAATAAAATGCCTTCTATCTGACTTTTCGTGCATGATCTGCAGTAGATTGCAGTAATTAATAATGATCACTGTCTTATTATTCTTTTAAAAATTCTTTTAAACATGTTCACTTTTATAACTTTTAATTGGAAATTTTAATTGGAAATTTCTGGAAAATTATGAGCTAAAGAGGAGGGCTAATTGCCCTCCAATCACTTTTGACTCTTAAGAGGGCACTAGAACTTTTAATTTTCGATCAAATTAGCTCCTTTAAAATATCAATGATATTACTAGCTATGATAGAGCATCGCTGCCCATGTCCTTAAATTCCCTACAGTGCTTATATGCCCTTTTAATACCTGCATGCATATAGGTTTTTCGTTTAATTGAAACTCCTCCTAAACGTTCCCTAAAAGTTTCAACTTAATGACATTAGCGTCGTTAGTTACAGTAACCGTAGAAGCAGTATTAAATGAATACACACAGTGTCTTCTGGCAAGCTCAAAATCCACAACCTATAAAAGTATGAAGGTGAAATTTTCAGAGAATATTTCTGTTGTACGGATGTCAAGAGCTGTCAGCCATATCTTAGGAACAGTTTCGTGTGTGAAATTAAAACTTGCAACGCTTGTTGTGGGGGATGTTGAAATAACCATAAGACAATATTTGCATCATAATACTAATGCTTCTACTCCTACAACTATTGCTACTATTACTATTGCTACTATTAACTGTACTTTAACTACTACTACTATATTAACTGGTGCTACAACTACAACTATTAAACCTGAGGGTATTAAGGCGAAAATTTTGGGCAACACTGTAACTGTATCGAAATAAATCGAAACAAACTATGCCCATATAGGTTGTCAAGAGGACATATCAGCAATGCTTCAGGACCGGTTGATGGTATTAAGTTAAAAATTTCATCGTGTGTTGAAGGGAATGTTGAAAAAAAGGTGATATTTGCATACTGCTGCTAATGCTACTACTGCTACGCACAATTACTGAACCTTTCAAAATGCTAAAAAAATTATGTCTCAAAACTTTGTTTGGGGGGGGGAGGTTTCTCTCAAATCACTTTGACTCTTAAAAAGGACACTATATCTTCCAATTTAAAATCAAATGAGACTTATCTGAATTTAATACGACCACACATTCCATAAAAACCTTATATGCCCCCAGGGCATAAATTAAAGCCCTTGCCCCAGGGCTCTGGGGGGTTGTGCCGAACCTAGAAGCATTGTCATATGTTCTTTGGACTATTTTAAACAAAATGGCCAACGCACAATTTCAATCAAATGCATTTGGTGAAAGGAGGGGTAGTTGGGTGGGGGGGGGGTGCTACTTGACCTCCATCACTATTGACTCTTAAAAGGAAACCAGAACTTCCAATTTCAACCAAATGAGCCACCTCTAAAGCTTATACAACCATCCCTTCCATAAGAACCGCAAATACCCCAGGGGCATAACTTACAACCCTCGCCCTCAGGCTCTGGTGGTTTGTATCAACCTCAAAAGCCCTGTGATATGATATTTGGACTATTTTGAATAAAAGGACTGTCTCAAAATATCTATTGGATACATCTCAGGAAAACACGACGTGTTTGTGTGTGTGTGTGTGGGAGGGGGGGGGGGTGTAGCTGCGCTTTGATCACTTTGACTCTTAAAAGGGGCACTAGAACTTATGATTACGAATTCAATGAGTTCCCTCCAAAGCATACACGACCACCCTTTTTATAAGAGCCTCATATGCCCCAAGGGCATAACTTACAACGCTTTCCCTGAGAGCTGTAGGGGGGGAGAGGGGTTGTATTCCTCAGAGACATAATTTCCGAAACCTTCAACTACGATGAATAAATAACACCTCAAAATTTTTATTGGAGGTGTTGAGGCAAATGCTGAGCGTTGAGGGGGGGGGGGAGCTGTTTGATCTTAAATCACTTTGACTCTTAAAAAGGGCACTATAACTTCCAATTTCAAACCAAATAAGCCACATCTGATGTTTATACGAGCACCCATTCAATAAAAACCTTATATGCCCTCATAAAATAACTTACAACCCTATCCCCAAGGAGCTGGGGGGTTGTGTCATCCCTGAAAACATTATTATATGTTCCTTGGACTATTTAACTACGATGAATAAATAACACCCCCAAATTTTTATTAGAGGTGTTAAGGTAAATACTGAGCATTGAGGGGGGGGGGCTGTTGGATCTTAAATCACTCTGACTCTTAACAAAGGGCACTATAACTTCCAATTTCAAATCAAATAAGCCTCATCTGATGTTTATACGACTACCCATTCAATAAAAACCTTATATGCCCTCATAAAATAACTTACGACCCTATCCCCAGGGCACTGAGGGTTGTATCATCCCTAGAAACATTATTATATGTTCCTAGGACTATTTTGAAAAAAATTGCCATCTCATAATTTCAATCAGATGCGTTTAATTAAATGGTTGTAGGAGAGGGGGGGGGGGGGCTGAATGCTGACCATCACTTTTGACGCTTAAAAAGAAGCTAAAACTTTCAATTTTCAACCAAATGAGCCTCTTCTAAAGTTAAACAACCATCCCTTCCATAAAAACCTTAAATACCCCTTGGGCATAACTTACAACCCTTGCCCCTAATATCTGGGACTTGTTTCAACCCCAAAATCCTTGTTATATGATATTTACACTATTTTGAATAGAATGGCTATCTCAAAATTTATATTAGATGCATTTCGGGACAATACAACGTGTGTGTGTCTGTAGGGAGGGGGGGGGGGTAGCTCCCCTTTGATCGCTTTGACTCTTAAAAAGAGCACTAAAGCGTCAGATTACCAATCTAATGAGCCCCCTCCGAAGTTTATATGACCACGCTTTCTACAAAAACCTTATATGCCCCAGGGCATAACTTACAACCCTTGCCCTGAGGACTGGGGGGATTTGTTATCCTCAAAGACAAAATTTCCAGACTTTTCAAATATGTTGAACAAAATGGCTATCTGAATAAAAAAAAAAGGCACTAGTCCTCTCAATTTCCAATCAAATGAGCCCTTTTTGAAGCTTCTCACAACTTTCTATAAAAACCTTATATGCCACAAGGGCATAACTTACTACCCTTGTCCTGACGGCTAAGGGGTGGGGGTGTCATCTGAGGGCTATGGGGTGATTCTCCCTCCAATTACTTTCGACTGTGAAATAGGGCAATAGCCCTCTCAATTTCCAATCAAATGAGCCCTTATTGTAGTTTCTACGACAAAGCTTTCTATAAAAACCTTATATGCCCCCAATGCATAACTTACAACCTTAGCCCTGAGGGCTATAAGGGGGTTGTCATACTCATACATTTCCGGACCCTTCATCTACGTTCAACAAAATGGCTACATCAAAATGTTGATTGGAATTGTTTGGGGAAATGATGGGCGTTGGGCATTCTCCCTCCAATCACTTTTGACTAATAATAACAGCACTAGACCTCTCAATTCCCAATTGAATTAGCCCTTTTTGAAGTTTCTACGACAACACTTTCAACAAAAACATTATATGCCCCAGGTCATAACTTACAACCTTTGTGCTGTGGGCTGTGGGGGGGGGGTGTCATCCTTAGACATAATTTCCGGACCTTTCAACTACGTTGAATAAAATGGCTATCTCAAAATTTTGATTGGATGGGTTTGGGGAAATGGTGGGCGTAAGAGGGGGGTTAGTTGCCATCCAATCACTTTCGACTATTAAAGGGCACTAGCCCTTTCAATTTCCAATCAAATGAGCCCTTTTTGATGTTTCTATGACAATGCTTTCTATAAAACTTTATAAGACCCCAGAGCATAACTTACAAACCTTGCCCTGAGGGACGTGGGGGGTTGTCATCCTCAAAAACCTAATTTCCAGACCTTTCAACTATGTTGAACAAAATAGCTATCTCAAAATTTTGATTGAATGTGTTTGGGGAAATAGTGGACTTGAGAGGGGGGTTAGTTGCCCTCCAATCACTTTCAGCTGTTAAAAAGGGCACTAGCCCTTTCAATTCCCAATTGAATTAGCCCTTTTTGAAGTTTCTACGACAACGCTTTCTATAAAAACCTTATATGCCCCCAAGGCATAGCTTACAACCCTTGCCCTGAAGGCTGTGGGGGGGTGCCATCCTCAAAGCTTAATTTCCAGATCTTTCAACTATGTTGAACAGAATCGCCATCTCAATTGGGGAAATGATGGATGTGGAAGGTGTATTAGTTGCCCTCCGATCACTTTTGGCTATTAAAAAGGGCACTAGCCCTTTCAATTTCTAACTGAATGAGCCCTTTTCGAAGTTTCTACGACAACTCCTTCAATACGAAGTGCCCTGGTCTAAAAAAAATAATAATAAATAAATAATACACTGTGCAAACATCGTTCTTTACTTAGGCAGCGCTGCGCTGTCTATGAAACAATATCAAATAAAATTCCTAATAAATGACAGAGCTTTAGTTCAAACATAGAGTTACTTAGAACAAGTTTCAAAAAAATATTCTACCCAAAAGTTGTTATTTTTGGTAAAGTTCAGTTCGAAGTATATATAAAAAGTTGAATTACAATAAAATGTGCACATTTAACATACTATGTTGATTTTATGTTTATTGATATTTGCTTACTTCAGTAGGAAGCCCACAGTTTCCACAATATATGATATGGATTGGGTATGTCACATCTGGCTTAGGTCCAATAGGGAGACCACTTTCAGTAAAAGAGCCTGCTGATGCTTCAGGACTATTTGCAACTTCAGTCATATTTCCAAGAGCCTGAAAGAGTTAAGCATAAGTAAACCAATGGCTAAATAGAAACATTGACAAGAGAAACTCCACATTGAACTAGCTATACATGAACTTTACACAGCTTTATTCACTGCTATAAATTTAATTTGGACTGATCTTCCCGAGAAATTAAACAACAATATTCCAAGAAATGAGGATATTTTCCTTCAAAGACAATAATATCAGCTAGTACTTCAATGTATTGAAGTGTGAAGTAAGAAGATGTGAAAAGGAACCCATTACTGGATAAAGTTACTGAGGATTTGGCAGATGCAGCCAGATGGCATAACAGTAAGATATTGTACTGGCATGTTAAGAAATTGAGAGGAAGCAGTCAGTCCAAACTTTTCAGTTAAAAATAGTAGAAGTGTTTCTATTAGTGATAAGGGAATTGTTAAAGAGAGATGGGCAGAACATTTCGAGAAAGTGTTAAACCATGTTGTACAAATTTTCAACAATTTGGAGGTAAAGGAGGATTTGTTTTGTAAGAAGGAGTTAGGGGTAGTACTAAAAGGATTGAAAAATAATAAAGCCTTAAGTGCTGATAGCATAACAATTAAGTTTTTGAAGTATGGTGGTCGTTACTCATTAGTAGTTACTATTACAACGAACAGAAATTACAATAAATAACCGAGTCAAACTCAAAACGAGCAGAAATTAACATAAGTTGGGTGCAATACCCCTACGCCTTTCCAAGGCCAGAACAAAATTTGCACTTTAGTGAAAAAATATAAGTGTTTATACTTTTATAACTTTAATAAATCAAATAATATTAACATTTTGATTACTAAATATCAGTATATGTATATTAAACTGACAATGCACATTCATTTGTATTTTTTCAGTAAAGTGCAAATTTTGTTCTGGCCTTGGGAAGGCATAGGGGTTTTGCGCCCAACCTATGTTAATTTCTGCTCGTTTTGAGTTGACTCGGTTATTTATTGTAATTTCTGTTCGTTTTGGGTTTCATATATTTATCGATGCTGATTTGTGGTAGTTTCACGCTTTATAAATTATTTGATTTTATTTTTGCTTTTTTTTTTTGTTTAATGGAGTTCTTTACTTTCCTTGGAAAAACTTATTTTGTGAAAAAATTTTTTTAATTAATTTCAGTTCGTTTTATATTGACATAGTCTTTTCAGGGAAAAAGAAGATAATACTTTAAATCTTTTCGTTTTTTAAGACTTTATAGTTTGGCCTGCTATTTGTATGCTGGAGAAAAATTTTCAGCAATTTTTAACAACACACACCCTTTTAAAAATCTGGACACAAATAGTACTGTTTAATTTAGTTTCATACCTCCTCTAGTTGACCTTAAATTGAAAACTTGATACCATTCGCAAAAAATCTTTTACTTTATTTGATAGCTTGCATACACTTACGTTATTTTGATTTGGTTAAATTTTAAGAGCAGAAGTAGCCCCGAAAGTTTGAACATAATACCCTCAGTCGTTCTTGGGATACTGCTGAGATGCCTTATTGGGAATTAGCATTATCACAGTGCATTTTGATTTAATCTTAAGACAACATTTAGTTTTTAAACATAATGGGCAATTGGGAGGGAAGGCGTGGGAGGGTGGGAGTGGAAGGGGGATTAGTTGCCCTCCAATCACTTTCGACTATTAAAAGGGCATCAGCCTTTTCTATTTTCAATCGAATGAGCCCTTTTCGAAGTTCCACGACAACTCCTTCGATACGAAGTGCCCTGGTCTAAACAACAACAACAACAAAAAATAATACATTATACCCACATCGATCTTAACTATAAAAATGCCAAGCCTTCCAATCACTTTCGACTATTAAAAAAGGCACTAGGCCTTTCGATTTCCAATCGAATGAGCCCTTTTGGAAACGACAACGCTTTCTATAGACACCTTATATGCCCCCAGGGCATAAATTACAACCCTTACCCTAAGGTCTGTTAGGGTGGTTGTCATCCTCTAAGACCGAATTTCCAGAACTTTCAACTACGTTAAACAAAATGGCTATCTCAAGATTTTGATTGGATGTGTTTGGGGAAATGGTTGGCGTGAGAGGGGCGGTAGTCACTCTCCGATCACTTTCAACTATTAAAAATGGCCCTAGCCCTTTCAATTTCCAATCAAATAAGCCTTTTTGAAGTTTCTACAACAAAACTTTCAATAAAAACCTTATATGCCCCCAGGGCATAACTTACAACCCTTGCCCTGAGTGCTGGGGGGGGGGGTGTCATTCTCAAAGACTTAATTTCCAGAACTTTCTACTATGTTGAACAAAATGGCCATCTGAAAATTTTGATTGGATGTGTTTGGAGGAATGGTGGACATGAGGGGGGGGGGGTAGTTACCCTCCAATCACTTTTGACTATTACAAAGGGCACTAGCCCTCTCAATTTACAATCGAATGAGCCCCTTTTGAAGTTTTATGACATCTCTATGTATAAAAACCTTATATGCCCCCAGGGCATAACTTACAACCCTTGCCCTAAGGGCTGTGGAGGACTGTCCTTCTCAAAAACATGATTTCTATCTGAAAATCAACTACGCTGAACAAAATGGCTATCTCAAAATTTGATTGGATGTGTTTCGGGAAATGGTGGGCGTGGAAGGGGTATTAGTCGCCTTCCAATCACTTTCGACTATTAAAAAGAGCACAAGCCACTCCAATTTCCAATTGAATGAGCCCTTTTCGAAGTTTCTATGACAACTTCTTTGATACGAAGTGCCCTGCTCTAAAGGAAAAAATTAATAAATAATACATTGTGGCAACATCGTTCTTATATGCCCCCAGGGCATAACTTAAAACCCTTGCCCTGTGGGTTGTGGGGGAGTGTCCTCCTCTATACTTAGTCCCCATTTCTTGTATCGTTCTCGAGTGTCCCCGTTCTTTAGTTAAGCAGCGCGATCGCGCTGCCTATGATTTATTCAACAACTTTCTATATAAACCTTATATGCCCCCAGGGCATAACTTACAACCCTTGCACTGAGGGCTCTGAGGGGGTTAACATCCTAAAAGACCTAATTTCCAGAACGTTCAACTACGTTGAACAAAATGGATATCTCAAAATTTTGATTGGATGTGTTTTGGAAAATGGTGGGCATGAGAGGGGTGTTAGTGGCTATCCAATCACTTTCAACTATTAAAAAACGCACTAGCCCTTTCAATTTCCAATTGAATAAGCTCTTTTGAAGTTTCTATGACAATGCTTTCAATAAAAACTTTATATGCCCCAAGGGCATAACTTACAACCCTTGCACTGAGGGCTCTGAGGGGGTTATCACCCTAAAAGATCTAATTTCCAGAACTTTCAACTACATTGAACAAAATGGCTAACTCAAAATTTTGATTGTATGTGTTTGGGAAAATGGTGGGCGTGAGAGGGGGGTTAGTTGCCCTCAAATAACTTTCGACAATTAAAAAGGGTACTAGCCCTTTGAATTTCAAATCGAATGAGCCCTTTTTCAAGTTTCTACAGCAAAGATTTCAATAAAAACTTATATGCCCCAAGGGCATAACTTATAACCCTTGCCCTGAAGACTGCGGGGGGAGTGTCCTGCTCAAAGGTATAATTTCCTAAACTTGAATGTCGTGGGACAAATTGGCTATCTCAAAATTTTTATTGGATGTGTTTGGGGAAATGGTGGGCATGGAAGGGGTGTTAGTTACCTTCCAATCACTTTCGACTATTAAAACGGGCACTGGCCATTTCAATTTCCAATCAAATGACCCCTTTTTGAAGTTTCTACGACAATACGTTCTATAAAAACCTTATATGCCCCCAGGGCATAACTTACAGCCCTTGCCCCAAGGGTTGTGGGGGAGTGTCCTCCTCAAAAACATAATTTCTATCTGGAAATCAACTATGCTGAACAAAATGGCTATCTCAAAATTTTGATTGTATGTGCTTGGGGGAATGATGGGCGTGGGGGAGGGGGCTAGTTGCCCTGCAATCACTTTCGACTATTAAAAAGGGCACTAGCCCTTTGAATTTCCAATCGAATGAGCCTTTTTTGAAGTTTCTACGACAATGCCTTCTATAAAAACCTTATATGCCCCCAGGGCATAACTTACAGCCCTTGCCCCAAGGGTTGTGGGGGAGTGTCCTCCTCAAAAACATAATTTCTATCTGGAAATCAACTATGCTGAACAAAATGGCTATCTCAAAATTTTGATTGTATGTGCTTCGAGGAAGTATGGGCGTGGAAAGAATGTTAGTTGCCTTCCAATCACTTTCGACTATTAAAAAGGGCACAAGCCACTCCAATTTCCAATTGAATGAGCGCTTTTTGAAGTTTCTATGACAAATTCTTTGATACGAAGTGCCCCGCTCTAAAGGAAAAAAATAATAAATGATTCATTGTGCCAACATCGCTCTTATATACCCTCGGGGCATAAATTAAAACCCTTGAGGGTTGTGGGGGAGTGTCCTCCTCAAAAACATATTTTCTATCTGGAAATCAACTATTCTGAACAAAATAGCTATCTCAAAATTTTGATTGTATGTGTTTGGGGGAACGACGGGCATGGAGGGGGGCTAGTTGCCCTCCAATCACTTTCGACTATTAAAAAGGGCCCTAGCCATTCCAATTTCCAAGCGAATGAGCCCTTTTCGAAGTTTCTATGACAACTTCTTTGATACAAAGTGCCCAGGTATGGAGAAAGAAGAAAACAAAATACATGGTCCCCACATCATTCTTTACTTAGGCAGTGCTATTGTGCTGTATATGATTTGACTGGTATCAAACAGTTCGTGGTAACGAACTGTAAGTAAGGAGCAACCCGGCTCAAAGGTAACCGAAACTCTAGAAAACGGTATTTTGATACAAATAGATACATCAAAAGAATCAGATTTCAATGCTGATTTCAAATAGATAAGTTTCATCAAGTTTAATTCTACCCATCGAAAGTTAGGCGCCTGAGAAAATTTGGCTGATTTTCGAAAAAAGGAGGAAAGACCCCCTAAAAGTTATAGAACCTTAATGAAAATCACACCATCATATTCAGCGTATCAGAGAACCCTACTGTAGAGGTTTCAAGCTCCCATCTACAAAAATGTGGAATTTTGCATTTTTTGCCAGAAGAAAGATCACGGGTGCGTGTTTATTTGTTTGTTTGTTTTTTTTTTTTTCCCAGGGGTGATCGTATCGACCCAGTTGTCCTAGAATATCGTGGGAGGGCTCATTGGAATGGAAATTAAAAGTTATAGTGCCCTTTTTAAGTGACCAAAAAAAATGGAGGGCAACTAGGCCCCCTCCCACGCTCATTTTTTTCCCAAAGTCACCTGATAAAAATTTTGAGATAGCCATTTTGTTCAGCATGTCCGAAAATATAATAATGTCTTTTAGGATGACTTAATCCCCCGAAATTCCCGGGGGATGGCTGAAAGTTATGAACTTTACCCAATGTTAACATATAGTATTGGTTATTTGGAAGTATACAGACGTTTTCAGGGGAGATTTTTCCTGGTAGTGGGGGGGGGGGGGTCGGGGGTTATGTGGGAGGATCTTTCCATGAAGGAAGTTTTCATGGGGGAAGGGACATTGCTATGAAGGGGACGCCGGACTTCCCAGCATTATTTAAAAAAAGATCAGAAATTTAATATAAAAAAACAAGTATTTCAACTGCAATAGCAGCAACATCGAAACTTCAAACGAACAGAAAATATTACATATATGATTGGGTTCACCCCGTAGTCAATACCTCGCTCTTTAAGCCAAAGATTTTTTAGTACTTTCATAAGAGCTATTTATTCTAATTAACGGCCTTTGTGATTAAGCGGTCATTTTTAAAGAATTGGAACAAAATTCGAACTTTCGCTTAAAGAGCAAGGTATTGACTAGGGGGCGAACCCCCTAATAAACAAATTAAAAATATATGAATATAGAAGTTCGTTACGTAAGTTAATTCGTAGGTTACGTATATTTATTACTAATAAAACGTTCGTAAATAAAATTAAACAAGTTTCGAGAAAGCCATTTAACTAAATAAAAGTAAATTAATATGAAAATTTTGTTTTAATTATTCATGTACGGTGAGCCAAGATCAAAACCTGCATTTATTCAAAAACGTTCAAAAATTAAATAAAAAAAACATGTTTTTTAAACTGAAAGTAAGGAGCAACAATAAAACTTAAAACGAACAGAAATTATTCCGTATATGAAAGGGACTGTCCCCTCCTCAACGCCTCGCTCTTTACGCTAAAGTTTGACTCTGTCTCACAACTTTATTTTTTAAAGCAATAAAAAACTTTAGCGTAAAGAGCGAGGCGTTGAGGAGGGGACAGTCCCTTTCATAAACGGAATAATTTCTGTTTGTTTTAAGTTTTATTGTCGCTCCTTACTTTCAGTTTAAAAAACTTGTTTTTTTTATTTAATATAAAAAAAGATCCATGGTTCATCGCAAAGCTGAAATTAGAGTGCAAGTTTTTTAATGAACACCTAATTAATAATTAGAATGGAGTAAATGAAGATATGGTAATTGCTCCAACTACAACATCATTCAAGTCAAAGTTGGATGCAGAGAAGAACAGAAAATATGAAACGTGAGTGGGAATCCCTGTACCACTCAACAAATACTTAATCAACTGACATGGTGTGTTGCTAGGCCTTCAAAATAGTTATAGTTATTATTGTGCATCAATCATCAACATACAGCTGAAAAAATCCAATTCAGATTAATGGCTGTTACCTTTCAATAAAGGCACTGTGAAAAAAGTTACATGAAAACAGAAACAAGAACAAACTGATATTTTCCATTTTCTAAGCAATCAAACAGTTTGTGGTCAGGAACTGTAAGTAAGGAGCAATTTGGCCCAACAGTAACCAAAACTTCAAAAAACAGATACATCAAAATGAAATAGGATTTTTACACTGCTTCAAATATATAAGATTCCTTAAGTTTAATGTTACCCATCAAAAGCTACAAGCCTGAGAAAATTTGCCTGATTTTCGAAAAAGGGGGGAATATTTTTGAAAACCACACCATCAGAATCAGCATATCAGAGAACACTACAGAAGAGGTTTCAAGCTCCCATCTGCTAAACCATGAAATGTTGTGTTTTTTGCCAGAAGAAATATCTTGAATGCATGTTTATTTGTTGTTTTTTCTTTGCTCTTCCCAGGGTTGATTGTATCAAACCAATAGTCCTAGAGGATTGGAAGGGGTCTCATTTGAACAGAAATTAAAAGTTCTAATTCCCTTTTTAACAGACCAAAATGATTGAAGGGCAGCTAGCCCACCTCCCATGCCCTTTTTTCCTGAAGTCATCCAATCAAAATTTCGAAATAACCATTTTGTTCCTGGTTGAAAGATCTAATAGTTGTGCCTTTGCGGATGACAAAACTCCAACAGCCCCCAGGGAAAGGGCTGCAAGTTATGAAATTTGGCCATGGTTTACCTATAGTATTTATTATTGGGAATTATACAGACATTTTTCAGGGAGATTTTTTGCAATAGGGTTAGGTACCTAGGGTAGGTTAGGTTAGTTAGGTTAGGGGGGGGGGATTTACCATGGGACGAATTTTCCATGGGGGGGGGTTTGAGGGTGAACTTTTCAGGGGAGAGTTTGCCAGAATTCCAACACATTATCTTTTTCTTTGTCTTACTTTTTCTTTGGTAGCTCAATTTGACATCTGGAGATGTTCCAGAGGAATTACATGGGAGAATTTATCACCAGGGTTTGAATTCCAGGGGATTTCTCTGCGCAAGAGACAGTGGTGTATTTTCCAAAGGAAATTTCCATTGGGGGTAGGGTTCTGGGAAAAAATTCCAAGGAGAGTGGGATCTATCCACATTAAAAGCATAATAAGCACAATAAAGTAATAAGAATCATTCTACTAAGACCTCATTCTTAGGTTTTAATCATTCTTAAAACCTAAGTTACTTTTAAAAGGGCTTTTATTTGCAAAATAATGTTCTATCTTCTTTTGCTCAAAAATAAGAATATGTTGTTTTAATAGAATTCCATTTGCTGTGTTTGAAAATTCACTGTCCTTTCCCCTGTTGTTTTATGCAGTGCCTTTTCAAAGTTTTATTCTGCATTTCTTTTTCCTTTTTTTGTTCTGAAATGTCTTTTTTTATTTTTCGATGTTGATTTTAATGATCTATGCAAATGTTTCTGCTGTCCAACTATTAGTGGGGGGGGGGGGGTTCCATGGAGGTGGGGGGCGGCAGATTCCCCAGCATTAAAAAATGATTAGAAATCAAATTAAAAACAAGTTTGTTTTTCCAACTGAAAGTGAGGAGCAATATTAAAACTTAAAATGAACATAAATTATTCTGTACATGAAGGGGGTTGCCCCCTCCTCAATACCTCACTCTTTCCCCTAAAGATTGACCTTTTGTCCTAATTCTTTAGGAACTGCAGCATAAAGAGCAAGGTATTGAGGACCTGGCACCCCCCCTCAAATATGGAATAACTTTTGTTTGTTTTAAGTTTTAATGTTGCTCCTTACTTTCAGTTGAAAAACTTTTTTTTTACTTAAAATTATTACACAATTAGCCAAGGCCAGTTATTGGAGGTCCCACAGTGATTTTCTACATTAAAATATAATCTGAGTTGTGATTTTTTGTAAAATATTTAAATCTGAGAAGCAAAAATAACAAAAATATACTTTCTGACCAGAAGTTCCAAGTTCTTTACAACATTTTTTGCAGAAAAATTGCATTAATAATATCTATCATTCTTAAGTTGTATTTACCATACAACACTATTTCTAAATTACTTGTTTGCTATGGGAAACTATTTTCTCAGATCTATTCCATTGGATGCAAGGTATGGAATCTGAAGATTGACTATTTCCAAGATCTTTAATTGACAAAAGCCATTAGGAAAAGTTTACAGGACTGCAAACAGACACATTCTGGCAGATGGTAAAGGTAAAGAATATGACATTGGATTTTACAGTCCCTACTGGCAGTGCTGATCTCCATTTCTAGGCCCTTCAGCCAGGAAGTGCAATGGGGGGTTGGGGGACAGCCATCCTGTGCTTTCGCACACCCTTCCTGTTTACCTTCCTCAGATTTCTTCAGGTACCCATTTAGAGCTGGGTCAACTCTGGCTGAGCTTACAGAATCATGCCACTGACCTCTGTCCCAAACCAAATAATTGGATACACTAGGATTCAAATCCTTTCCCTCTTGGACAAAGAAACCTAAAGCCAGCACACCAATCCACTCAACATTCTGGCATATGTGTCTCAGTGAATCAAATGCAACTACATCTTTGATGGAAATACTGACCAAAGAAAGTACCATACCTCTCAGCAATAAAGGTGAGACAGTCCTTCTTAAAGCCTTATGGATTGCTCTGCCCTCTTTTCCCCAGGAAAAGGGGAAGTTAATAGTATAACTCACGATCAGAGAGACAAAGCCAATCTTTATTCTTTAGAACCAGTAAAAAAGGCTGACAGGCAAATTTAGTGATGAAAGCTAACAATAAAAGTTGAGATCTGCAAGGCTGTATCAAATATAGACTACTTTAAAGGGTGTCTTGGGTAATGGCATTGACAATACAGTTTGTTCTTTACTAGTTTTTGCTAAGAAAAAGCTGAAGGCGTTTTCCTCTGAATAAGCTCAAGGCTTATTTCAGACTGTAATTGCAGTGGTAACAGCAACCTATTTATAATTAAGTATGAATTCTAGCTGATAGTAACCAAAAAAAAAATGAAGCCATAGTAACCATCATCATAGCCTATATATGATGCAACACACATATTTTACAAGATTATAGTAAATGAATCTTTTGAGTTGGCTCTCCAGGGTGTGGTGTCATATTTAAGTGACTCTGCTGCCTGATTCTCTGACTTTTGTTCTTTACTATTATAAATTAGAAAAAGCCATGGGTTTTTCCAGTGTATTTAGGAAAGACTGATAGGCTATTTGGATTTTTATGTAGCTTTTGTATTTAAGCAAGGATGGTAATTAGAGATCAACCTTTATAAATACAGAATAGGCCTTCCCCTTAAATGTCACTTGGAAAGCAAACTCAGTCATTCTGTAGAATGTCTAAAGCTAACCAAAATTATGGGTGCAAACATAAGCAACGTCAGATGCTTATTAGGGCAACCATTGCCAACCGAAAGATCCAGAACCAGCAGCCAAGAACCAACCCACAACCAACCCCCTCCAATTCTCTTCTCTGTCCCAAACCTAAACTTGAAAAGACACATTCTACAAAAATCTTACAAGCTTCACCAGGAAATCCAGTCCAGGGTGGATGCATCCCTGGAAGATCAGGAGAAAACGAAAGCCTTTTCTGCTGAACTCAGACATCGGATTGAGCTAGGTGAGCCAAATTTGGCTATCCACCGTGGAAAAATTGTTCCAAAAAACTTGATTGGTCTGGGTGGGAGCCACCCTCACCAGCCCATGAACTGTTAGATATCCCAGCTACCAGCCCCATACATGGTGTAAATAATGACCCAGAAGTATTTGTGTCACCAGTTAGTGCCTATGAACTTTCCAACTCATCATCCTACAAGTTCTTTGCAAATGCAAGTCTCAACCAATCAGATGATAGCAGATCCTCCAGCTCTTCCATATCCATTCTGGACAAGCCGGTCCTCAATGTGAATCACTGCTGTAAGGAAGTACTCAACCAAAAAAAGCAGCAAGTAAGTCAAGATTTCTCTGCTCTAATAACAAACGTTGACCAACTCCCAAACAAAATCAATGAGCTGAAATCTTTGATTTATGCAAATGATTATGATATTATACTCCTTACTGAGGTGTGTCCCAAGAATTCAACAAACCAGCTCCTAAATTCACATGTTAGCCTGCAAGGCTACCATACTATATTGAACCTGTCATCTAATTATTGCTGCAGTGGAACACTTGCACTGGTTAAATCCTCTTTCACTGTCACCTCAATTGACTACTTCACCAGATGCCCCTATGCTGAAACCATTTTTTTTTTTTATATTTCAGTTCCAGGGAATAAAGACAACCATTCTGTCAGAGTCGGTTGTGTATATAGAAGTCTGTCAGCACCATCACCAGAGGAAACAGATGGGAAACTAGCAGAGCTCATTCAAAAGATTGTAGACACCCACCAAGGCAATCTTCTAATTGCAGGTGACTTCAACCTGCCTAACATCACCTGGAAAGACCAGTTTCCCTACGTCTCATCTGGTCCTACGAGCCCAATCATTGAAATTATTCATGATACCCTTCTCCACCAAATTGTCGACCAGCCGACGCATTTTAGGCAGGGACAGCAACCAAACCTTCTCAACCTGGTATTTCTCAGGAGACTGGAAGCTCTCCTCTCTACCTCTTACATGCCCCCAATTGGAAAAAGTGATCATGTCACCATAGACATTAGAACAACATTCCTCAAAGTAATGAATTGCTACATCAAGAAGACCTTTATTAACTATGAAAAGATTAGAATGGATCTCAACAACATCACATGGGATGACGTCTTATCTGGTTCTCTAGAACAGCAATGGCAGTGCTTCAAAGAATTACTGATAAGCAAAGCAAATCAGTACACCTTGAGCAAGCTTGTCCCCAAACCAAGAACACTTCCAATAATGACAAAAGAGATTAAGAGAGAAATCAACCATAAAAGAAGACAATGGAAGAAATATAAAAAACACCACTCCCCTGAAAATAGAGAGAAATATTCCAAAAGCCAGAAAACAAACTTAAAAACTTGATGTGGGCCTTGTACACAAACTTTGAATCCAAACTTGCTGATGAAGCCAAGACAAACCCAAAAAAGTTTTGGTGGTACGTCTCTAGCCAGGACCACAATAGACGGTGTATCAAAAAACTGATAACAGAGCAAGGTGAAGAAACTACAGACACTAACAAGCTTGCTGACTTACTGAACCTACAATTTTTCTCAGTTTTCACCACTGAACCAGATGGCCCTTAACCTTCCCCACTAAAATACAATGTAAAAGCCCTAATGGAGAGCACCACAGTATCATCTACAGATGTCCTTAAACGTTTACTGAAATTGTATGCTAACAAGTTGTCAGGGCCTGATAATATACATCCCAGATTATTAAAAGAAACCACAGAAGTGATTACAGAGCCCCTCACAAAAATCTTCCAGGTGTCACTTATCTCTAGAGAGCTACCAGCAGACTGGAAAGTAGCCAACATAATGCCAGTATTCAAAAAAGGTGATCGCACCAAATCTGAGAATTATTGACCTACTAGCCTAACTTCATCTGTTGTTAAGACACTTGAACACATAGTCAATGATTCAATTCTCAAACATTTAACCAAAAACAAGATCTTGTCACCCAAGCAGCACAGATTCCAGTCAGGAAAATCAATTGAAACAAACCTATTGGAATCATACAAAGAAATTACAAATCTGACTGACCAAGGACATCCAGTTGACCAACTACTGCTGGACTTTGCCAAGGCTTTTGACAAGGTACCACACATTTGATTGCACTCCAAATTATCTGCCTCCAGCATCAATTCAGCTGTGATAGACTGGCTAATGAATTTCCTCACCAACCGCAAACAAAAAGCCTGCTTATTCGAGATGGGTGGCCAGCCAATCTATTCCCATGAGGCCATGGTAATGAGCAGGGTACCACAGGGAACTGTACTAGGCCCAACCCTTTTCTTGATGTACATCAACAACATTTTCAATCATGTAGATAATAGTATCCATTTGTTTGCTGATGATGCCAAACTGTTTGGCATTGCAAATCCACAGACCATCCAACATGACATAGACAGGCTACAGGATTGGACTCAAGACTGGCTCCTTCAATTCAATACAATTGAATGCTGTATTTTGCACCTTGGACCTAACAACCCAATGGCTACCTACTCAATTTACAATCCCATCACAAAAACAAGGGAGCATCTAGAGAGTAGAGAAGAAGAAAGGGACCTTGGTGTCATCATCTACAACAAGTTGAAGTTCCACAGCCACATTCAGCATGTTGTTTCCCGTGCAAATTCCAGCCTTGGCCTATTAAAACAGACCATCAGTAGCTGAGAGGCAACAATATTCATAAAATTATATAAAGCTCTTGTCAGACCCCATCTTGATTTTGGCATGTGCCTTGCAGGTCCTTCTTATTGGCAAGATGTTAGGCTTGTTAAAAATGTTCAGAGATGAGCAACAAAGTGCATGAAAAGCCTAAAATCAACTTCATATGAGGACTGCCTCAAGCAACTTAAGCTACCTACCCTCATCTACAGACGCATGCATAGCAATATGATGCTGACTTACAAACTTTGAGAAGAAAAATCTACCATCTTTAGCAGCAGTCATAGCACCAGCCATCATTACACAAGAGGACACTCCAAGAAGCTGCCAAAGTTAAGCTCCAGACTGAGAACCCGTCAAATGTACTTCTCAAGAAGAGTCATAAACCATTGGAATCAATTGAAGGACTCAACTGTCAGTGCTCCATCTATCCAGTCATTCAAATGCCACCTTGACAAGGAGTGGGAGAAGAGGCAGTGGAGGTTCAATTGGGAGTCATCAACTCAAGAGCACTACAGGTCTGGAGGACCTTAAAGCTATCAAATGGATTAAGGTGATTAAGGTAACCACAGAACAGGAGAGATATCCTACTGCCTTTGAAAATAACCATCTTCACCAGATCCTAAGGATCAGCTGGAGAGACCATGTCAGCCACAACAATATCTATACTTACACATGCCAACCAGAAACCACCTCCATTGTAAGGCGAAAGAGATGGCAGTGCCTAGAAACATATCATCTGTGTGCCAGATCATAGACTTCCTAAAATGCTCCTCCACTGGCAACCACAAGGCACCTGTCACCAAGGAGATCAAAGAACACACCCTATAGAAAGTACAAATGTGACAGAAGAGCCCTCTAGACAAGCCTCATCCCAGAGTGTGAGGACATCTACAGACCACCCACTTGAGGGAAGATGGAAGGCTACTTACTGATGCCCAGTGTGCCTCTGAAGGAACTAAGGTCTAATGCTGTTGCAATATGCAATGAAAAGTCATATAGGTTAATATTTACCAAATCATATTATTGAGTAACAACTAAAGTGAATATACCACTTGATGCATTTTTTTATGCTCTTTACAAACATAATAATCATTTTTGTTGGAAATGAATTTTAGCTGTGCATCCCTATATATACCAATTTAGGGTAGCCTATATATTTGCAAATTAGGGGGGTGGGGGGAAAGTTTAAACTTACCTCTCATTTACATCAGAAATAAAATTACAACACCCCCCCCCCCCTAATGTGCAAATATATACCCTGAATTGGTATATATAGGGGTGGGGGCTAAAATTCATTTCTGACAAAATTGATTATTATATTTGCTTATCCTGGATGCGTCCTACCAGCGTAAAGACCCGATTCAATTCTATGGCGACAGCTCCAAAGAAGATCGCAACCCTAGAAAAGCCTTGTTGGAGGAGATGAAGAAAAGACAGGCAAACGGAGAAACAGACCTAGTGATAAGAAAGGGCAAAATCACAAAAAACGGTCAAACTCGAGCAATTCCGATGGAGAGATGCTCGAGCATGCAAGAATAACCACTATCTACAACTGTCTTGTCCCCCTTGTAAATAGTTCATGTGTGAGTGATAATAACATTGTAAACGCAAGTTTGTGTAAATGTATAAACAGTGAATTAACAGTTGCGTCCCCATGCCCTTCTGCCTCGTCCCTCATTAGCAGCTCTGTGTACCTAAGCTGCAATTCACCCACTTCAACCGAAAGCGAGAATATTAGTGAGCAGAATAAAAACTAACCCAGACACACCCAAAAACTTGTGAACATTATGACAGCAAACGTTGATGTTATTACCAACAAGATGCCAGAACTGGCAACAGTGCTCCAACTAAGTCAGATAGACATTGCAACTCTGACAGAAATTTGCCCCAAGAACTCAAGATTTCAAATGACAGAAGACTCAATCTGCCCCTCTGGATACAACATCTTCAGCAATCTGTCTGATCCAAACTGCAGAAGAGGAGTGGCTGTTCTAGCTTCCAAGGAATTCCAGGTAAAAGAAATTTCTGTCCCAAATTATTACTTACCTTGGGTTGAAGCTACATGGGTCTCCCTGTCCCTACCTAACGAAATGTTTGTCTTAAGCTCAATTTACAGGAGCCCCAGCAGCCCTTGCCAGCTGTCCTCTGAAACAGCAATTGCCAAAATGACGCAATTCATACTATGCAATTACCCAAAGGCAACCCTGCTCATGACAGGGGACTTCAACCTCCCAAATGTGTCTTGGGTAGATGGCCAAGGTATGACCAAGTCAAGCCTTGAACAAAACCCATTAGTACAAGCCCTCTCCAACAACTTTCTGTACCAAACAGTAACTATGCCCACAAGAATGCGCCCAGGACAAAATCCCTCCATACTGGACCTAGTCATAATGAATGACCCAGAAAAGGTGATCAACACATGCACTCTCAGTCCAATTGGCTCAAGTGACCACATGCCAGTTCTCTCATCTATTCAACTCAACTCCAAACCATCAAAATATACCAAGCAATCCTTTACAAATTACAAGATAATGGTGGAGGAGCTGTTAGATGCTAACCTGGAAACACTTATATCAGAAGATGTTGAAGCCTCATGGCTAACTCTAAAAAAGACCTTACTAGAGAGCCAAGCCAAACACACCAGCATAACATGGAAAAAGAAACCCAAAACTCTACCTTTCCTCACCCCAAAAATCAAGAAACTACGCAACAGGAAGAAAAAACTTTGGGAGAAGTACATGAAACAAAAGACTACAGCTTTGTACAAGCAGTACAAAACTGCAAGGAACCTCCTCAGAAAAGAAACTAGAAAACTGACCTCAAACTATGAAGAACGACTGGCCAAAAACGTCAAGGAAAACCCAAAATTATTCTGGAAATACATCTCCCATAAGAAGCCAGGCAGACACACTGTACCAGACCTGGTAAACAACAACTCTTTATCCTCTTGCCCCTCTGAAAAAGCAAACCTGCTTAATCAGCAGTTTGCCTCAGTGTTCTCCATGGATGACCCCCAATCAACCCCCCCACCAGCAGAACAGGCTCACACTCCCTTCCCGATGGTACACTCACCAGTCACAATCAAAGAAGTAACCAAACAACTTAAGGACCTCAATCCCAATAAATCGACAGGACCTGATGGTCTCAGCCCATGACTGATGAAGGAATTAAGCCCTGCAATATCAGCCCCACTGGTAAAACTATTCAATCTGTCACTGGCACAAGGAAAGCTTCCAGGGGACTGGAAGAAGGGAATAGTCATCCCAATTCACAAGAAGGGTAGCAAAACTTCTGCAGCAAATTACAGACCTATCAGCCTTACATGTTTGGCATGCAAGGTCATGGAGAGAATCATAAACAAGTGTATCATTAACCATCTTGAGGCCAACTCACTAATCAGCAGTAGTCAGCATGGTTTCATTCAAAGAGATTGGTGGACACAAACCTTCTTGAGTCATATAGTCTTGTAACTGACCTACTAGAGAGAGGATTACCTGTGGATATAATATTGTTGGACCTAGCCAAAGCATTTGACAAGGTTTGTCACCGATACCTCATTCACAGGCTACTTACTCTATCTGTTAGTCCACAAGTGGTCAGTTGGACAGAGGACTTTCTGAGGGACAGAACACAGCAAGTGAAAGTGATAACCAGACCAAACAGCCATGTCCTTTCTGACGAAATCAAAGTCACTAGTCGGGTTCCCCAGGGCAGCGTCCTGGGCCCCACCCTGTTCAACATCTACATAAATGAGCTACTCCTCATCACCAGCAACAAAACCACCCTATATGCGGATGATTCAAAACTCATAGGTCCTGCCAACACCTCTTCTTCCATCCAATCTCTCCAAACTGATCTCAACCACATGTGCTCCTGGGTCAAAAGATGGCTGCTGGAATTCAACGTAGAAAAATGCAAGGTCATACACTTCAGACACAAAAACTCCAAACATCAGTATGTCATGACCCAAAATTCTCAAAGTCACCACACAATTGAGCCTGTCCAGGAGGAGAGTGACCTTGGCGTCATTGTTGACTCCCAGTTGAAATTCAGCTCCCACTCACAGAAAATCTCAGCCAATGCTAGTAGAGCCCTAGGCATCACCAAACACAGCATCACCAGTAGGAGTAAACACGTAATCACCAAACTCTACAAAGGATTAGTAAGACCTAGACTGGAGGTGGGGACAATACTGGCCACCCCTCGATTCAAAAAGGACAAGGCAGTTCTTGAGCAAATCCAATGAAGGGCCACTAAGATGATTGTCGGCATGGAAAACAAGACATACAGTGAATGGCTGAAGGAACTCAACCTCCCCTCCTTAGTATACAGACGGAAACGTGGAGACATGATCCAGGTGCACAAAATCCTCTCAACCAATTGAGAAAATGAGATTCTGGAGATCGACACCTCCCACAAAACACGAGGACACCCTAGACGAATCTGCAAACATCACGCTACAACTGGAGCAAGATGCAATTTCTTCTCAAATCGGATTGAGAACCTCTGGAATAACCTCAAGGAGGACACTGTTGCTGCTGAATCAACAGATGCTTTCAAACGCCATCTGGATGCTGAGTGGAAAGATACACCATGGAAGTTTGACTGGGAAGCACCAGAATCTTCCACCAGAACTTAACCAACTACAACAGTCATCATAAGGAGTGATTCAATGGGATCAAAAGTCCTTATTTCACTCCAAGCTGTGATTTAAGGTAATTTAAGGTAATTTTAAGGTAATTTGTAAAGAGCATAAAAAAGGCATAAAGTGGTATATTCACTTTAGTTGTAACTTAATAATATGACTTGGTAAATATTTACCGTCATATTAATTACGGCATGCTTTTGTGAGCTTTTGATGGAGATAGGCTAGTCCATTTCTTTGAGCTAAGACTAGCCTAGTTTGGGATCCTCAATGAAAGATTCAAGATGACTGAGAAATTCCTTCAACTAAGTTAACCATTTCTCAAGATATAAAGCAGTGTTCAAAAGCAATAATGGTATATGCACTATCTTAAAATATATTAACGGTATTTAGTAACCTTCTGAGTAGCCTTAGCCTAGGGACTGAAAGTTTTACAAAAATCAAATTTCTATCGAATTAGATCTACAAGTTAATTAGAGAAAATGAGACTACTTTAGGAAGATGGCGTAAAGTACACAACATGATTCTCTCAATTTTTGCTCAATAATGCTCTTACTTTTTTGGCCCAAGATGGGTGTGTTGTAAACTTGTTTGAAGTGGAATCACGCAGGGATTATCAATCTGTATCATTGGAAACACATAGGGTGATGCAGTCCCTCCAATATCCCCCATCCATCCTACAACCGACTTTTTGTGCAAAAAAGGCGTGTGGCACCTTGTTTGAACTGGAAGCACAAAGATTTTCAATCTTGTGACCAAAGTAGGGCCATCACTGCTTTACGACCACGTCATATCTTTTAATCAAAAAGCAGTCATTTTCCACTTTTTTTTAACCGGATCCGTCCAAAGATTTTTACTATGTATGATTGCAGCAGCAAACTGGACTGATGGTACCTGCTGAACTCCTTCTATGCAAACTCCTAGCAGAAAGGTATGCATATTTTAACTTGTTTGGATATCTTGTGAATATCTGCAATCAATATGTTTAGAGAAACAATTTGGACTTTTGTCCCCTAATTATCCTCCTCCCCAGCTTTTGTGCTCAACAGCTTTTTAGCGACAGGTTAGGTATGTTGTGCCTTGCTTGAAGCTAAATGACTCAAGGCTTTTTTATTCATATTATTAGAGGCAACAATTGCATGGACCCTCCAATACACCCTCCTTCTTAAAAATATCTAACAGAAAGTTAGGATTTTTTTCTATACCGATGTACTGACACTTAGGGACAAGTACATGGAGTAGATTCAACATATGAATTAATGATCTTAAGAGATGTACGCATCACAACCTTTGTTCTAAAATGTTCAGATCCACTTGAGTCTTATGGTACAAGTAGCTTTTGCCAAAGTGACTTGAGAGACAGAGTTTTAGAGGTATGTGTACCTTCTATGTCCAACCAACCTTCCGTACGAAAGTGCTCAAGTTGACTCGAAATGTTAGATAACTGCTTATACAGCCAAGAAGACTTTACCTGAGACGCGTTAGACCGTTGGCACTTGCTGTCCCAGAATCAAAGTTTTATAGTTCAAGAATTTTCAATATGGAGAGTGGAATTAAAAAAGAATATTTCAATCTTTATCACTCAAACATCGTGGAAGATCTTTTGCAGGAGGAGTGATATACTATTGCTAAATCATCTAGATTTTATTGGTTTTCAATTTATTTGAGGTAGGAACATCTGCCTCCATGAATTTGGCTAGGCAATTATTATGAATATTGATGTAGTGCAAAGGCATTGTTTCACAATGATTAATAAAATGTTTTACTGTCTTTCTTGGTGATACACCTAAAGCAAAACTGTTCTTATCTTCAAACGCATAGGAAACTGATATAAAGCTTTAAGTATTGAGATAAAGTGGAACATTATTAAGAGAAGAATATTATTTATAGAGAATTATTTGTAAACGAAGTGCAATTTAAAAACCACACTAATAAGTGAGTGTCAGGAATAAAAGTATAAAATTGCTTGAACTAGAGGATTAAAACCATTGCCATACTCCCGCAACACTTTTGTTGATAAAATTGACCAAAGGCTGCTTTACCATTTCAAATTTCCCAGTTAGCGTAAATTTATTTTGCACTAAAAATTGCTATAAGGTTAAATTAGCATTTAGCGACTGAGCCAGCCAATTTTTACCGTTTCACTCATAGCTTTCGCAGCAACATTTCAACATCATGTAAATAACTTCTCCAAGGTTCACGGAGAGCCCAACGGTTGCACGCGACTCTCTCAAACAGTCCATTTCTTCAAATCATTTCAAATACTTTGCTATATTTCCCTATTACTTGCCTTCTTTTGGACATTGATTAATTTGCACCCCTCCCTCCATTTTATGGTTTTAAGTCCCAAAAAAGAAGTTACCCACTTCTCTACTTCTAATATACATTTTTGCATTTTATGCGATAAATTATAGGTTATTACTTTAAATTGGATTGTACTCTACAATTTCTTTATTTTATTATTCTTTATTAATTTATTTATTTATTCTTTCCTTATTATTCAGGTTACATGCAAGTATTATTAATGAGCTTAGAAAACTGGAAACAAATCACAGGAAAAAATATTTTGATAGGACTAAAGAGCAAGATTCAAGCGTAAGACATACATATATTACTCAAAGCGAAAAGTAGGTTGTCACCACTAAAAGTTTTATTCTGCATTTCACAAAAATATATAAAAAAAAAACAAGAAATATATATAAAATAAGCAAAAAATATATTAAACAAAAAAAAATATATAAAATAAACATCCAGACCTTAGCTGCCTCCTTTCTTGGGAAACATAATGAAGAATTTTGTGATGAGATTTTTTCCGTAATGAGCTGAAAGGTTCAATGAACGTATTTTGAGTCTGATTAGAGCAAAATATGGTTTAATGTTACACTCATGTAGATATCTCACGAAATTTGGGGAAGCAAAACATTACGAGCTTATTATTTATTCTTTCTTCTACATCTAGTTCTTGACGTAAACTAGTCTTAATATACAAATCCTTGTTACAGTTTCATTTATGGCTTTAGCATAATTTGTTTTCAGAAAATTAACTATGTAAAAAAATCAACAGGATTTTTAGTCCTTAAAACTAAAATTAACTGCAATTCTAATATGCTAAGTTACCATACACAGCCACGTTCTAAAAAACTTAATTTTCAAGGGAGGGAAGGGTTAATGACTATTTGAAAAAAAGTATATTTCTTATGAAAAAATACTACGAAGAGAATAGTAGATATTTTGACATTTAAAAGCTAGAAAGCTGTCCGGCTTTTGCACCTGCTTGCTTCTCAGGTATTTTGCTTTTTCTTTTCTTAAAATCGGACAGTCGAAATTCGCAGCTATTTGGAGAAGCCTATGTTTTGGTAAAGCACATCACCTATTTAAACATAGAATAAAGCTCTTAGAGATAAAACCCTACTCTTTACGATGAATATTTTCTGTAGGTTTTTAGT
The DNA here is from genome assembly GCA_027921565.1 of Artemia sinica. Taxonomy (NCBI): domain Eukaryota; kingdom Metazoa; phylum Arthropoda; class Branchiopoda; order Anostraca; family Artemiidae; genus Artemia; species Artemia sinica. The sequence continues at coordinate 43,685,944 of CM051261.1, read as the reverse complement.
TCGAATGTCGCTCTTTACTTCTTTCAAATGGTTCGCTTTTTACAATTCCCGATCCTGCATTCAAGTGTAAGCTAAAGAAAGGAAAAAGGGAATTATTCGGTCCTTTAGGTGATTAATCAAAAAGGAAACTTTTCCTGGGTAAATTTATTTCTAAAAGAAAAATTAAATAGTCGCGTGAAAACCTAAGAGGAAAAAAAAAATAAAGACCTGTAATATATGAACCGTAAAACAATAAGATACTACTATCAACGAATCGATGGAATCTAAAATAAACAGAAAGTAAAATCAATATTCACATCAAAGGTAGTGATCACAGATACTAATATGGAGGAATAAATTTATCTTACTAAACAAGCAATTATTGTATATGTCTCTAGGCTATAGGCTATGTGTTTTCTCGAAAGTGACGCTATACTTTCTTTTTAAAGAAAATTGACATACTAACATTTTCCGGTGTGGAAAAAAGATAGGGATAGGTCACAACTTTGGGAGAAATCGTTTCCTTCTCACAGCGTCCTTAATGTGTTTTTCTTGAATTGTCTGCCAACTGAAATTAGAGACCCGATAACCGGAAAAACTATCAAACCTGTAGGTTGACAGTTGGATAAGGATGAGTGAATATCTTCCGACTTGGGTTGATTTTGCATTGTGTTTGATCTCCTATTTACATCAAATTATTGTGCAGCAATTGTCTATTGAATTCGCCATCTTGCATGTCAATTGCACCTTGCAAGTTAACAGAACAGGTCAGTTGGGCTTTGAGACTGATATTAGCCAGATATTCGACTTAAAATATTAGCTTGGACATGATTTTTAAAAGAGCAAGTTTATTTTTCCTTTCTATAGTTCTGGAGCACCAATTCCCGAATTGACAAGGCAAAAAAATAAAATATTTGTTTTCCTCTTTGAATCAGAGTAAGAGGGGATTACATTTTGGCAGAGGGGGGGGGGGGGTATGCCGGACACCATTTTCATGTCTAAAATTGGCTTCACCAAATGAAACTCGTTCCCCTAGTACTAGGTCCCAAAGCGCTAAAAGATTAAAATGAATAATCAAGTCAAACCTAAAATGGACAAAATTACTACAAACAGGAATTGGGCTGCAGACCCCCTCTAAACCACTTTACTCGAAAGTATTGTGCAGAATCGAAAGTATTAACTGGATTTTTCTATTTTAGCCCAAGCCAAATTTCAAACGTGTTGTACTGACTCTATCGTACTTAGAAAGAAGAAAAAAATAACGAGAGAGGACAGATGAATCTAAACGGGTTCCGGTGATTTCCCCCCAAGAAAATTCCCCCTCGTAGGAGATTTCCTCCCGGGAATTTCCCCCCGTAGGAGATTCCTCTCCCCCCGGTGATTCCCCTCCTATGAGATTCTCCCCCATAGGAAATGTCCCCCCGCTGAAAATTCTCCCTTCCTCCCTCTCGGAAATAATCGCCACCGGAGACTACCATTGCCTCAGACTTATTTGCATCGGATGTCACCCATGGCTCGAAAATTGTTGCAAAATTCTTCTCTTTCTCGGCGGCCTAAAATATAAGAGCGAGGGGAGTATACTTTTTAATTTCAAGTAAATAGTTGGTTATAGACGGTAATACATACACGGTTAAAACGCTACACTTTAAAACTAATATTTCTTGCAATGAGCCTCAGGTACTCCAGCATCCCGACGTTCCCGTAGTTTCCCATCTGTCGTAGAATTCTGGCATTTAAATCCACATGCTTTTTCTTAATTGGTTCACTGGATTGTCCCACATTTCCTTGAATCACAACCGCCCTGTTAAGGGCTTCTTCGCGCTTTAGGATGTCCAAGAACTTCCAAAGGCTAGGGTGATAAGCTGAAAATGAAGACTGCAATCTCCTATGATAACCCTGAACATTGTTGTTTGCCCTGGGGAGTTCATCTTTCGCTCTGTCGAATATATTCCAGACACGGAGCGGAAAGTTGCAAGGTACTCTCCTACTTCCACGCATTCTACCGATGTAGTTATCTTCCAAGTAGCTGTGATCGGCCCAAAAACATTGTCAGTAAGTTTTGCTACGACAGCTGTGAATGCAGAATGTACTTCCGAAATGGGCACGAATGCAAAAGCAGCTAGCATTTGAACGGAGACTGCAAATTCATCATCGTCTCTATACCTCGTCTGAAGCCAAGGTTTTGTACTTTCCTGTAGATACTCTGGCTTAAGTGGAAATAAACAGCCCTTCACTTCAGTGGCTGAAAAGCCTTTCCTGAAGGAATTCTACACGCCCAACCCGAAATCAAACAATACAGATATTGGACCTCCATTCGTCAAATGAGACTTTAGAGAGTAGCGTGCGCCATGTGCTTTATTCCGAATATTTACAAAAAATTGTTAGTCTCATGTTATCGCTTATGTGGATGGGATAGGATATTACACATTTTTCTATATAAAACCTAAATATGGCAACTACTTCGTTTAGTGAAATCGAAAAGAACGGATTTGAAGATAGAAGAGCTCTACATTTGGCATTAGAACTGTCGTTACTTGGCTTAGATCAAAATCAGGATAATCCAGAATTTGGATTGTCTCCAGAAGAAAGGTTGAAAAGAAGTCAAAATATGACTGAGTGTGTACCTGCCCCAAGCTCTGAGCGTGTTGCAGAAATAGTTGGAAGAAATCATAAGACGCTTACCTTCAGATATGTTGACCAAAGACGGGGTTAGAATCTGCTGCAGGGTTTCAAGCGTCTCGGTTGCTTTCCTCTTCATCTGGTTGCGGAGTTCCTGTACTTGAAAGTTAGACTGGTTGGGAGCATGTGAATGTTCGTTCAAACGCCCAACCAAAGCACCATCCTTCACCTTGATCTTTGCCTTGCACTCGCCTTGCCTTTCCTTCGTCTGTCATCTCAATTCGCATTCGAAACTGACCACTCCAGCCACTAAGTCTTTCGGTTTCATGTAAACGAACCCTTTGAAGACAATCTTTTCCGCTCCACGCATTGATTTGAAATATTCCATTATTTACTAAGCTTTACGTACTTCTGATATGACACGAAAGAAATGAACTGACCCAGTATGGTACAGCTTGGGAGCCTAAATAACTTTCGAATGATATAACCCGGGGTGGTTAACTGTTATGGCATATTACTTATGGGATTTAATTGAGAATATTAATAGATTAAATTAAGAGATTTCAGTCTCAAGGTCTCACGGACCTTGTGGAACTAGAAGGGTCGGAATCTCTTACAGGGGGAAATTTCCGGGGGGAAAATTTCCTACGGGGGGGATTTCCAGGGGGGGATTTTTTCGGAGGGAAATCTCCTAGACCCGAATATAAGCATATGCCACTTATACTTGCAAAAAACAGCTAATTAAGATGCCTTGGATCTTCTGTAATACCCTAACCGAACTGCAACTGCAAACATCCCACCAATTTTCTAATAATTATGCTACTTTTGGAAATTAAAACAAGGTGATAAAAATCCTTATCAACATAACGAGCATATCCACGTCCAATTTTGATTTGCTGCTCATAAAGCTCGCTAACTGAGTCATTATTCCACTTTTATGGTTTTAATTGCGTGGGAAAAGGCCCAAAAAAGGAGCTAACAAATGATGAGTATCAAAGTAGAGTGAAATTTAAGTAGAATACTAATTTTCAGTTAAATGCATTCATTCTTCGAAAAGATTTTGTTTTGGGGAATTTATGGTGACATCTGTTTTTTAAGGGAATCTTAAACAAGCGCTTGTTGGTTTCCAAATAAAGTCACTATTATTTTACCGTTAGATAACTATGAAAATACAAAATACAGGAAGCCATCATGTAATCCTTAATGTTTTGGGTGCAGCAACGTGTTTTGTGGGCTGAAACCTTTCAAAAATAAAAAAGAAAACGCTGTAAAGAATTTAACTATCTAATAAACCTCACTCAACGGAAACTGTATTGAATGTAGGTCAGCTTCAAATCACCACAGGCATGTGTGCATGAAGGGGAGCCTTCAAGCCAAAGGTCCTCCACGAAAATTTAAGATATTAGTGATTATTCCTTAATTCCCACATGTTTCAGACAATTGGTCTGCTTTTTTTCCCCCTTTTCAAATACAACCTTTTCTCTGAAAAAAAAAATCACTCAGAGGCACATGAATGGATCAAGATTAAGGCCATATTAAAAAAAGAAGAATTATCTCCTCTTTGGTCTACCAAAAATAGAAAGAAACAAGAATTACTGAAAATTCTTCATAGACCCATCTGGATTCCTCAAAATTACCCCCCCCCCAAACAATAAAAGCTCGTACGCATATGCCTGGGCCAAGACTTGGGTCGTCTTAAAAAAAAAACAAAAAAACAATTCAAACAATTCTATTGCTTCTACGGTCAACCCAATATTGAAGAAAAAAAAATTGCTAAAATTTGTTCATAATTACGGTGTTTTCGTTATTATGGGCCAACTTAATTGTGCTCAAATCAAACTAGATTCTATTGGTCCCAGTTCGCAGAAAACCTTCAGAACCAGAACTTCAGAAGTTTATATTTTTCAGAAGAGTTATCATACATAATGTGAGTTATCAAGGAATTGGATGGAACAGTTATTTTTTTTTAAGAATTCAAATATAAAAATTCTGTAAAAAGTATACTATGCAATAGTCCATTGGGATTTTTTTTTCTTTTTTTACATTAGAAAATAATACATTAAGTATAATACATAAGAATTGTTGAATATGTGCTGCACATCAGACTACTAAAACTAGATGGATTGTTTAAAATATAATGATACACAGAAGAAAAAATTCCTCGAAGTTTGAACAACTTTACATATTTTGAATTAAAAATATCACCGCTTAAAATGTGGTTTACTATAAGTAAACCACACATGACTCCATAGCGTTGGGGGTTTTAAGGGGACAGTTTCTCCACTATTATTTATTGTTGTTTCTATTCATTATGAGTTTTATTGAATATATTCGTTTTCATTTCTATTTTATTAAGTTGCGGTTATTCATTCAATGCAGCTTATTTTAGGTTTTAGTATTCCTGTTTGATTTTCTTAGAATGTACCTTTTAAAATTAATATAGCTTAAAAAGAAATATAAGCACATTTTTCATAGTTCAGCCCTGGTAACCCAAGCGCAAACCATGAAAACAGCCGTATTTATTCTAGGCGTTTACCCCCACCCCCGGAAAATACCCCCCCGGAAAATACTCCTGGGGAAAATAAATCCTCGCTGAAAGGAAATTAGTCCCAAAAATGTACTCCCACTGAAAATTCCTCCAGACAACCCTTGCAGAAAATTTCCCCGCGAAAAATGTCCGTAGATTTCCCAATAACAAATACAATCTGTAAGCAATGGACAAATTACAAAACTTTAAAGGCACTTAAACTTCTGCAATGGGGCTCTCTGATTGTTTTGTAGTTTGGGAGGGATATCCCTCAAAGGGTGCATTTTAATGCCAAAACATCCCAGCTCTCATTGAGCCATAAGATTAATACAGAATTAGTTCTAAGGCAGAGACGAGGGGAGGGTGGAGATAGAAATTGATGTATAATCCTCAGGGCCGTAAACAGGATTTTCGGAGGGGGGTATTTTCCAAGGGAGGATCTTCCACAGGAGGAGAGTATTTTCCACGTTTTTTTTTATTTGGGGGGGGGGGGGTAAAACCAGCCACCAGCGTGACCAGCCGTGTTAAAGCTAAATCTGATAAACACCCTTACCCAGGTTTGCATTTCGTGAGAGAGGGGATTCGAAAAAGTATAGAGGATCGATGTAGAAAAGTAGGACCAAATGGAAAATTCTTTAGACTCTTAAAATTTTAGAGGGAGCTGCCAAAAGTCAATTCCTGGTACCAAGATTCGAGATGCTCTCCATTTAGGACAAGAAAAGAAATTCTATAGGGGGGAAAATCATAAAAATATGAATACTTAGGGGGGGATGGGAGACATAATGAAGTAAACACACTAAAACTCAGATTTTTACATCTTCACCTTTCGTTTTTTTTTTCTTATTTTTACTGTGCCCCCATGTCATCACTGGGGACATAGCAATTGCTCCTTTATTTTGTCTATCCCTAGTTCTGTGCTTAGTATTTTTTCTGAGTTGAAGATCTGAAACTTGTTGGTTAGTCTTGACTCTCGGACGTTATCTTGACCATTTAAAGTAAACCTAAATTTATTCTTCGTCAACCATGTGACTTAGTGTCACGGTAACTTAACCCCTAACCACATCAATATATTAAATATTTAATTAAAAAATAACTACATCGTAGTCTTTCTTACTCAAAATAAGCAAATCATAAACGATTGCAGAGAGGCAAACCGGTTTTGTCAGATCTTAAGAGCGAAATTCTTGACTGTGTTCCATATAATCAGCACGTATCCTCTCCTATGTTATAAAAACTCATGTTTAAAGGAACCTCCTCCCCAATCGAGATATATTTCCGCGTATTCTTTGTACATGCCTACAATGATGGTAAAATCTAAGTTGTTTTCAATGATGGCCAATATATAATTTGGCGCAGATTATTAGAAGCTAAACCACGAATACATAAAAAAAAAAACAATTAAATTGTACTCATTGAAAAGTTAAACATTCATCAAGACGTAAAAGGCTAAAAAAAAATCCAAGCTAAAATTTATATTAGTTCATTATGAGGAACACTCCTCTTTCGATTGCGAGCACTCCTTTTCCCGTGTCTGTATCTCACAGAATTATTCAGTCTCCGTCGGTAACTGTATCTTCTTTTAATACTTGTAATCCTAGTATAAATCTTCGATTGACATGAACATGTTGCTCTGCAATGTCTATATCTTTCTCTACCTTCAGGTGTGTTTGTCGTATGACACAACCAATTGTTCCATTTCATGTTCAGTTCTCGACAATTCACCCATAAGTCGGCGTATTGACATGAATTAGTACACAATTTATTAGCTTTGCAAGAAGACTGACACCGACCACACGATTGTCCAGATTTATAAGGAAATCCAAGGCGTTCGACATAGTTGCCACTAGAATAAAAAATTATTCATTAGCGTTGTAATTATACGAAGTACTATGCAGCTGTGAAGGCGATAGTAAAATGTGATAGACATGTTTACATGGCTATAAAGAAAAGATTCAAAAGGAAGATGTCAGTCTATTATCTGAAAGCCGACAGGCCGTCAAATAAGGATTATTAAGTAGCTTCTTAGGTAGAGTCACCTTCTTTAATTCTTTCAGAAGAATCCAAATGTTAAATATCCAATTACATGAATAATAATTTGAATAGTTTGGATATAACTGAAATTTACTCATAAGAATAAGTATATATCATTGTTGGGAGAACACTAGAAAAAAGCTGTGTGCAATTTGTAGAAGGAAAAAAGAAAAGTTGACAACAGCCACACCGCAAACTCCCACTGAATTAGCAAGGTAGCTCCTTCTTCTTGACATTAAATCAGTCCTTAAGAAAAGAAATGAAATAAGTAAAAAATAAAGATGGTCCAGTATCTTTCAGTCTACATTAAGAGCTAATTACAAAAGTATTCCAATCCAATCAAACCGTTTCAAACTACACTTTTGGTCGTCGAATCCGTGGCATCGGTACAACTTGTAATGAATTAGTGACAAGACAGGTCGCAATACTTTGATGGTCAGCGTAGTTTTTTTCCTTTTGTCCAAGATTTTCCCTTCATTCTTAGCTTTAAGAAATCCCATTTTTTCGCGGAACAGGAAAGAACAGCGTATTTTTTACTTTTTAGTTCATTTGGAGACAAAAGTGTTTTTTTCTTCTTACGCATTATTTGCGCTTATGACCGCAAATAATATACTCTTGAAATCAGCTTTTTCTTTTGAAAAGTTTAATTTTTTTTCTTCATAAGTTTTGTCAAAAATAAAATCACTATTATCTTGAGGAGAATCACTGAATGAACGAAAAAACTACTGTGTTCATAATTCACCTGCTTACCTTCCTGAAAACGGTAAAAAAGATGTGTTTTCAAATATATAGACCTTTAAATAACCCCAAAGTGGTTTTGCTAGGGAGATAGGAGGTATTCTACATAGGGACCGAAATTACCCGTCCTTGTTGATGATGGTAATGCCGTTATGGGCGACAAACGTTGTCATCCAACTGGGAAACAGAACAAAGGTACGGATCACATCAATGGCAACAGACTACATGCTGGTGGCTTGTTACCTATTTAGGCGTCACTAGTAAAAAGTTTGGGGATGGGAGGGATGTAGATTTCACTGTCTCACCGGTCATTTTTACTGGCTGCTTTTATTTAATTGATGATTACCATAATACCCATTTTTTCATATTTTTAACTAGGAGAAGGATTGCTTGTTGTGTTATTTTACCGTAAGACCATTTGCAAAACTAGTTAGTCACCTAGCAAGGGTACTTTGGATAGTGTTGAATAGTTTTCAACTCCATGAAGACATTCGATACCCTTCGACTCTTTTAAAACCCTACCGATATTGTCCATAAAACGCTGATTTTAACTAGTTCTGCCGTTTGTTAGTTTCTACAGGATCTAGGTCTAAGCTAAAATGTAATTTCTATGATCGAAATAAGGACTGCTGATTTGTCACTTTGGAGAGGCTTTCGTAGCTATCATCCACTTATCCAAATAGTATGCTGGCTCTAGAAAACAGGAGGGGCTAGGGATTGCATCATCCAGGGTTTTTACTTGGGTGATTTTGGACACCGCATAGATCATTAACACAAAATGATTTCCAGTCATCCAATGAGTCAGCCCAATATTTCCCGATAGACTTCGGCATATTGGCTCCAGAAAAAAAAGGAGTTGCTGCGGATCATATCAATCAAACCATTTATTAATATGATTCTGAAATCAGCCACAGAGTTCAGTAACATAAAAAAAAATCCAGTCATCACACGGGTCCCGTTCAGAGAATGAAATCGCCTTTGAATTTTTGCTGAATTTGAAATTATCGCACAATATCCACTTTGACACTGTTGTTGTCAAACGGTATCATTTAAAAATCAGAAACAGCTAAGACCACGTTAGCATAAGTTTATTTTGGGAGAGGGATCTTTTTAGGTTGGATGAAATTTAGACAAACGCAAAAAATAGAAATTATATGTAATGTACTGAAAAATACACCGAAAATTTCACGACTGGTCCATAAACTTAATATTTTTGATTTTTGTGGAAAATTTGTTCTTGCCCACTTAAAATCAATGGTCAAACTAACCCCTAATATTGCAATAGCCTGTTCCTCATCCAATAACTATCGCATGAGTCGCTACTGAGAAAAAAAAAACACTGCTACAGAATGTTACTGAACTGTCAGATATTTTTGGCTGGCTAAACCCACTGTAGAGAGATATAAACAGTATGATCATTCCCTATCCCAACCATTACAAAGCCGGACCGAGATGCGACTGCTCCGCAGAGCATTGAAACAAGAAGAAACATAGCGACATTATATTTTTTCATGGATAGGCACGCGTGTGGCATCGGTATTCACAGCCTGGAGAACAGGAAAAGAAATAAGATGAATCGAGAATCTAGGGGATAAGGAAGAATGCAATACGTTGAAGAGATAAAAAAAGAAAAATAATTAGTCTGGCTGTAATAGTGCAAAAACTAAAGATAATATTAGTTTGAGAATGGAAAGGAAATCAAAGTAAAAATAAGTTTTACTTGAACAATGCCATAATGTGATGACATTTGATTAGGAAGAGCCCCATCTGAAGTTTATATAGCCACTCATTCAATAAAAGCCAAAAAAGTTCTTAGAAAGCGAAGCTAATTATGCCAAGACAGCTTCAACGAGGACTGAATGTAAAGAATCAAACCGAAAAAATTCAATCCCCTCTCTTTCTCCAAAACAGAAAATCCTAGAAATGCACATGATTAAAATCATTTGATTTGGCATCTGCAAAAAGTCTTTTGCTATGTTAAAGCTTAATAATTAAGCTACTGCAAATTATGCAAGCAAGGCCATTGGTGGATATAGTGAGGTGCCATACCACCTCCCTCTTGCTTCAAACACGCCCTGGACAAAAAAAGTTTGATTAGCAACTGACAATAAACTTTGTAACTAGAATGAGTAATTAATTTCAAACAATCTTAACACAATTCTGAAACATTCCTTGTTTTATACCAAACTTGCACGTAACCCAAAACTGGAAAGATAATGAACGAAATTGTGAGGGTTAACTTGATGAGTCATAAAAAAAGGATTTCTGATGAGAAGTTTTACGTAATTTGCAAGTTCGTGGCACAATATTTACAGAAATAATAACAGCAAGCATTACTTTATATTCTTCTTATAATAAAATACAGTTCTTTTGATTCCTTCAATTTCCTGAAAATCTCACTAAGAATTTCACGAAAAAACAGTTCTTAACAGGCGTTTCGTATTTTCTTGGATAGGGCTCTTCCAACAGTTATTAGAAGAAAAAGAGAGATCCTACATCAAATTTTGAAGGGCATTTTTATGGCCCAAAAATGATTATAAAAGAGGAAAAATTCAAGGGAATAGTTTTCCTTACCAAGAAGAAAAAAAGTTTAGACGCTCCATGGCGCAATATTACTATCTAAAACCACAGATTATTGTGAAACTTAATATATAATCTGTGCTGAAACTAGGTTGTCCCTTTGTGGTAAAACATTTTGGGGAAAATTTCAAATAGTCCCTTCACTTTATGGATCCCTCTATCACTATTTATGAAATTCTGGCTATTTCCCTGTTGCAGTGCTGATTAGAAGTTAGCACTAGAAATTTCCTTATTTGCTAAAACTTAATCCAAACCGCACCATTATTCAGAGATTGACAAATATACACTGGATCGCTGATGGGAGAGAAAATGGGAGGAGCTTTTATACGCGCCGAGACTGTGTTAGACAAGTATTTTTGATTATGACCCTATTTGTTAAATTTATCTACAGTGGCTAAACCACTGTTATCACCAGAGTCGTACTAAATTCGACGTCACTTTACCAGCAAAATGTCAAGTGAAGACACAGTATGTGCACAAGGTTGTGGAATTTACTGTCGGAGGTCGCTATTAAATCTGCCAGCAATCAAGCCTAGTAAGCGTCCACGGTAGAACCTGCGTGATAACAGGGTAAGAACAATCCGTGAAAGAATAGGTGGGGTACAATAGGGTAGATCTGAATTTTGTTTTAATGTCAAAGACTCGGTTAAGCCTGTTTACAAGTTAAGTGAAGAAAGTCAAATGAGAGTGAGTTAAAAAAAAAAAAACATCATTAAGAACATTCCAGAGAGTAGACTTTAATTAACAACATTTTGTATTCAGAGGATCAGCTCGTTCGGACGTCGATAATTGTATTTAAAGCCTTTGGTTGCGGTAACTTTGACATTATCATAATTAAACAAAACTCCAACATGATGTTGGCACATTAAAAATGGAACAAATTCATGGTGTGCCCTAGAAGCTTACGGTCATTTCTCTTTCATTGAAGTCCATTACTTTAAATGTCAATATCATGTGATCCAGATATGTATCTTCAAAACTAAGGCAGACCCATCTTCATGAATAACCAAATTCGGTTTCCGGTGAGTAATCTCATGAAAATTTATTACTTTCTCCCTGCCAATTTTTTTTACTTGTTATCTTTTTCTTTTCAAGTTTTGCAACACGCGGTATTAAACCTTCATTCAAATGTCACCTAATGCAGCGTTTTGGAATTAAATTCAATTTAGTGCTCTGGTATGTTTATACCTGCATTGTATAAAATACTAAATAAAACAAAGAAGTTTTTTTCAACTGAAAATAAGGAGCAACATTAAAACATAAAACGAACAGAAATTATTAGTATATGAGGAGGTTCGCCCCCTAGTCAATACCTCGCTCTTTACGCTAAAGTTAGAATTTTGTTCCGATTCCTAAGAATGGCCCCTGAATCACAAAGGCCGTTTAATTAAAATAGATAGCTCTTTTAAAAGTACTAAAAAAAACTTTAGCGTAAAGAGCAGCGTATTGACTCGGGGGTGAACCCCCTCATATACGTAATAATTTCTATTCTTTTTAAGTTTTAATGTTGCTCCTTACTTTCAGTTTAAAAAAAGCGTAAAGAGCGAGGGGGCGAACCCCCTCACATACGTAATAATTTCTGTTCGTTTTAAGTTTTAATGTTGCTCCTTACTTTAGTTAAGAAACTTGATTTTTTATTTAATTTCTGACTTTTTTAAATAATGCTGGGAAATCTGGTGCCACCTTCATAGAAATGTCTCTTCCCCCATGAAAACATCCTCCATGGAAAGATCCTCCCGTGTAATCCCCCCCCCCGACCCTCAGCAAAAATCTTCCCTGAAAATCTCTGTATACTTCCCAATAACTATTACTATATGTAAACAATGGGCCAAGTTCATAATTTGCAGGCCTTCCCCCGGGGACTGTGGGGGCTTAAGTCATCCTCAAAGACATAATTATTAGATTGTCGACCATGCTGAACAGAATGGCTGTCTCAAAATTTGATAAGGTGACTTTGGGAAAAACTGAGCGTGGGAGGGGGCCCAGTTGCCCTTTAATTTTTTGGTCACTTAAAAAGGGCACTAGAACTATCAATTTCCGTTTGAATGAGCCCTCTCGAGATACTCTAGAATCACTGGATGGATACGATCCCTCCTGGGAAAAACACACCAATAAACACGCTTCCGTGATTATTCTTCTGGCAAAAAATACAAAATTCCACATTTTTGCAGATAGGAGTTTGTAACCTCTACAATAGGGTTTTCTGATACGCTGAATCTGATAGCGTGATTTGCACTAAGATTCTATCGTTTTTAGGGGATGTTTCCCCCAGGGCCATATCCAGGATTTTTGTTCGGGGGGGGGGGGTTACCCGATTTTTTCCCGTGGACTTTGTCTAACATCCTCGAGATGGGTATTTTTAGACTAATTTTCGACTCGGTAAAAAATTTCAGGGGGGGGGGGGGGTTTCAAACCGGGTAACCCCCCCCCCCCCCTGGATACGGCCTTGGTTTCCCCATTTATCCGAAAATAAGGCACATTTTATAAGGCTCGTAACTTTTGATGGGCAAGACTAAACTTGATGAAACTTGTATATTTGAAATCAGCATAAAATACGGTTCTTTTGATGTATCTATTGGTGTCAATATTCCTTTTTTTAGAAATCCAGTTACTATTGAGTCGGGTCACTCCTTACCTATCGTTACCACGAACTGTTTGATTATCCTATGTAAAGCCAAGTTAAAGGAGTGCCATTTCGAAACAAACTAAATTGAATGCAGAGAAAAAAAACGTGTTAATTGTAAACTTCTCCAGAATATTTGTTTTTTGGAAAGAACTCAGATAAACTGAGATGAAAATATGTAATGCTGGCATCACCTGAGTCATGATCTATTCCAGTGCGACCTGGCCTCGGTTATCATAGGCAGCGCAATAGCGCTGCCTAAGTAAAGAACGATGTTGGCACAATGTATTAGTTATTTGTTTCTTTCTTTCTTTGTTTTAGACCAGGGCACTTCGTATCAAAGGAGTTGCCATATTAACTTCGAAAAGAGCTCATTCGATTGGAAATTGGAAGGGCTTGCGCCCTTCTTAATAGCCGAAAGTGATTGGAAGGCAACTAACAGCCTCCCACGCCCACCATTTCCCCAAACACATCCAATCAACATTTTGAGATCATCATTTTGTTCAATGTAGTTGAAAGATCAGGAAAATATGTCTTTGAGGAGGACATTCCCCCCACAGCCCTCAGGGCAAGGTTTGTAAGTTAAAGCTTGGGGGCATATAAGGTTTTTAGAGAAAGCATTATCTTTGAGGATAATAACTCCTCAGAGCCCTCAGGGCAAGGGTTGTAAGTTATACCCTGGGGGAATATAAAGTGTTTGCAGAAAGCATTGTCGTAGAAACTTCAAAAAGGGCTCATTTGATTGGAAATCGAAAGCGCTAGTGCCCTTTTTAAAAGTCGGAAGTGATTGGAGGGCAACTAACCCCACTCTTATGCCCACCATTTCCCCAAACACATCCAATCAAAATTTTGAGATTTCCATTTTGTTCAACGCAGTTAAAAGATCTGGAAATTATGTCTTTGAGGATGACAAACCCCACACACCCCTCAGGGCAGGGGTTGTAAGCTACGCTCAGGGGACATATAAGGTTTTTATAGATAACATTGTCGTAGAAACTTCAAAAAGGGATTCATTCAATTGGAAAATGAAAGGTCTAGTGCCCTTTTTAAAAGTCGGAAGTGATTGGAGGGCAACTAACCCCACTCTTATGCCCACCATTTCCCCAAACACATCCAATCAAAATTTTGAGATTTCCATTTTGTTCAACGTAGTTGAAAGTTCTGGAAATGAGATCTTTGAGGATGAACCCCCCCCCAGCAGCCCTAAGGGCTAGGGTTGTAAGTTCGGCCCTGGGGCATATAAACCAAAAATGAACAAAAATAGAATCAAATATTCTAACAAGCATACACCTACCACAAATCAGTGCCAATAAATAAATGAAACCCAAAACAAGCAGAAATTAAAATAAATAACTCAAAACGGGTTATTTGGGTTTGACTCGTTTGAGTCAAACTCAAAACAGGCAGAAATTAATATCATTAGCGTTTTAAACCCCTATGCTTTCTAAAAGCCAGAATATAATTTGTAGTGAAAAAATTCTTTTAAAGTTTTCATTTTTACAACTTTAAGAAATCAAAAATTAATTAAGATTTTAAGGAATAAATATCAGCATATGTATATTAAACTGACAATGCACATTTTTTTTCAGTAAATGCTTTTGAATTTTCTTTTTCAGTAAAGTACAAACAATATTCTGACTTTTAGAAAGCATAGGGGTTTAGAACCCTACTCATGTTAATTTCTGCTCGTTTTGAGCTTGACTACTCATATTAATCATATTAACCCTACTCGTATTATTTTCTGCTCGTTTGACTCTGTTATTTATTTTAATTTCTGTTTGTTTTGGCTTTCATTTATTAATTGACACTGATTTGTGGTAGTTGTATGCTTGGTAGATTTTTTGATTCTATTTCTGTTCATTTTTGACTTAATGGAGTTCTTTACTTTTTTTTGAAAAACTTATTTTGTGGAAAAGTTTTTTTTTTAATTAATCAACATTAATAAAGTCTACTGATGTAGTGATGATTGAGCCCCTTTGACGCATCGAAGAGAAAAGGCCTTACCCTTGGTTCTCATTGATGCGTTTTTTTTGTTTGTTTTTTTTTTTTTTTTTTTTTTTTTTTTTTTTTTTTTACACAAAACGGCTCACGAATAGCAAATACAGGAAAGTCGCAAAAATGTTCACACAGAAACGGTTCACTGCGGCCGTTAAAGTGCGAAAAATATTATGAGATATTTAAACAGTTAATGCATAGGAATAGGCTAAATCAAGTTCTATAAACCAAGAAAATATTCAAAGGACTAAACTGTACTAGCCTATGCTAGCAATGCATAATTAAAGACATAATTTTTTAATTTACGCGTTCTTATCGTGTATGTTAATTTCCCTGGAAAAATTCCCCCCCCCCCTACAAGCGTAGAGGATGAAAATCTTGGATGAAAAGGACACGACCCTCATGTTCTTTACCAATTATTAATGGAAAACTTCTGATAGACACGATTACTTTCACAGTTACTTGCAAATTATGGTTCTGAACAGCATTCAATTCAGAATAACGGATGAAAATTTCAATCACTCAGTAGAAATATTTCAACACAGAAGTTGAACCGTTTTGACGCATAAACTGACAGCAAAAAAGGAAACAAATTGTTGGTTGACACAAAAACGACCGTTTTCGTGTGAAGTGGCGTCAGTGGGAACCAAGGGTTACGTTGCTTCATTACGTTTAAAACAGCGCGCACTTGATCCCACACAGGAGTTTTCTAATTCCACCATAGTGGAAATCAGTACTCTAGATGGCTTGACCGCCCACTAAGGGTACCTATGTATAGCCTAATCCTGCCAGAATGGCATGCGATCTCGACTCTCAAGTACGCAGTTAGAAACGTCCTACAAGGCCCTGGATCAGATGCTAGGACGGCACCAGCCGTTTACTGTCAGCAGATGATATCCCTGTCGGAAGAGTTTTCGCACAAGGCCAAATTACCTGGAGGCGGAATGTCATAGCACCCTCAAAGCTGGATCAACTTCAGCAGGAGAATTAGGTGAGTTCGAATTAAGTCCCAATGAAATGTTGATTCTAAAAAAGCTTTCTAGCAACATAATTTTATACTGTATTGACTTTCGATACAATTAGTTTTCGAATTACTTTCTTCAACAAGTTACAGCGTTTTATAGATCTTCAATCCGTTCTGACCCTCTCTTCGAGCTTCCTGTTGTACTTCCCAACATTCTTAGTCCTTTTCAAATTAATTTAGTCCCTTTAACTTTCTTTCGTTCCTTTTGACACTACTTCTACCGACTTACTTTTGTCCCTTCCGAATTTCTTAGTACATTCCATGATCTTTTAATCCCTCTGAGCTCCATTTCGTCCATTCTGAGTTTCTTAGTCCCTTCTGACGTTTCTCTGCTTCATTTGAATTTCTCTTTGTCCTTTCTGAATCTTCCAAGTTTGTAGGGCACGTTTGAGCTGCCTTCTGGTTTTACTCAACTCCATTTGCACTTCCTTTAGTCCTTTCTGACTCTTCCAAGTTTGTTTGGTCCCTTTGAGCTATCTTTTGTTCTTTTATTGTGCATTGATACTCCTTTTGATTAAAAACCAAAAAATGTAAATCTAAGTTCATTGGAGGAACGTTTTCTTAGCTCTTTATGGGCTCGCATTTTGTGTATTCAGCTTAAATTGGCTTTTGGACATTAAGGTTTTTTTGTGGCACAGAATCACGGCTGCAAGTTTCAAACTGATCAGAGACAAAAAAAAACATTAACCACTTGACGCCTTTCTCCTACCCTAGCAAAACTTTGTACTCCTTGTGGCGTAAGGAATAATCCTTGTATGTTTCAAGCCAAGATAATAAATTGTGAAGGTACCAAATAATGTTTTCTTGAGGTAGAAGACATTTTTTAAAAATAGAATCTTAAATATTGCGGTTTAAAGCTACAGAAAAAAATCACTTCTTTCCGTACCCACTTTTTTATGAGGGGAGGGAGGTGTGTCCTCAGCTTAATTTTTTTCGGACGAAAGGCTCTCTTTGTGCCACCGAATTACAGGGGTTGTAATTCGGTGTGCCACCGAATTACAGCTGCAAGCTTTCAACTGATTAGAGACAAAAAAAAACCTTGACCACATAACGCCTTTCTCCTCGTTCTAACAAAACTTTTTATTCCTTGTGGTATAGGGAGTGAGCAAGAAAAAAAGGTATTTTCGCAAAAAAACAGAGCGAATATCCGCAACTAAAGTTTGGAAATTGCACACAATCAAGTTCACAGGTGCATATGTCTTTTTAAACCATTAAAAGAGATTTAGAGGGGGAGGGGACGATTGTGCAGGACAACCACCTCTTCTCGATTCCTATTTCTGCATTCAGGCCCCCCCTACCTTGTAAAGAGATTCACCGGCCCTCCCCCCATTTAGCTGATGCGCAAGTTTACATCACTTTACATGATTTCATCAAGCCTAAAATGAATCAACTTCGTTAAATGAATCTTTAAAATAAATGTCTACTATTAGCCGTTTGTTTTGTACGGACTGCAAGTATCTTTCGGATTGGATGTGCCACCGCGCAGTATTACTTCTTTTGAAACTGAAGAGCTCAAAATAGAAGCCTTCAGTAAATTTAAATCGATTGATCATCCCAGTTTTTTTTCCCATTGATTGTTTTTTTTCCTCTTTGGGCAGAATTGTGGTCTTATGCCATAAAATAGCACAAGACGGCACTTCGCTGTGTCACGATTTTTTTCACTGCTTAAAAGGGTACTAAAACTTATAATTTTCGTTCCAATGGGTCTTCTCCCGACGTTCTAGGGCCATTCGTTCAATACGATTAGCTCTGGAAAAAAAAACAACAACAACAACAATAAAGAAATTAATACGCATCCGTGACCGTCTGTCTCAGAAAAGATGCAAAATTTTGCATTTTTGTAGACAGTAGCTTAAAAACTCTGCAATACCTGCAGTGGTCTCAGATATCTCTGAATATAAGTAGACATTCCCATACTCATTTTTTTCTTCATTTGTTTGTTTGCTTTGTTTTTGCTTTAGTAACTCAATTTTACATATGTGGGGATTTTTTTTTTTTTTTGGGGGGGGGGAGTAACTGAAGGAAAGTTGTTCCCCAGGGAATTTTTGAGGTGCTTGTGTATTATTCAGGACACACTTGAGAATTACGCTCAGGACATATCTCAGAAAACCCGTTTCATAGCTACAAAGACAAGTGACGGATGATACAATGCATTGGACTGACACATGGGTGCCCATAAGGGGGGGGGGGCGAGGGAGTGACAGCCCCCCCTCTCTGAATGACGGTATTATATATTTGTATTAATTTGAGAAAGGTTTCAAAGAAGAAACCATTAAAAGAGATTTAGAGGGGGAGGGGACAATTGTGCAGCACAACCACCTCTTCTAGATTCCTATTTCTGCATTCAGGCCACCCCCTACCTTGTAAAGAGATCCACCGGCCCTCCCCCCATTTAGCTGATGCGCAAGTATACATCACTTTACATGATTTCATCAAGCCTAAAATGAATCAAACTTCGTTAAATGAATCTTTAAAATAAATGTCTACTATTAGCCGTTTGTTTTGTACGGACTGCAAGTATCTTTCGGATTGGATGTGCCACCGCGCAGTATCACTTCTTTTGAAACTGAAGAGTTCAAAATAGAAGCCTTCAGTAAATTTAAATCGATTGATCATCCCAGGGTTTTTTCCCATTGATTGTTTTTTTTCCTCTTTGGGCAGAATTGTCGTCTTATGCCATAAAATAGCACAAGACGGCACTTTGCTGTGTCACGATCTTTTTCACTGCTTAAAAGGGTACTAAAACTTATAATTTTCGTTCCAATAGGTCTTCTCCCGACGTTCTAGGGCCATTCGTTCAATACAATTAGCTCAGGAAAAAAAACAACAACAACAACAATAAAGAAATTAATACGCATCCGTCACCGTTTGTCAGTAGTATGTTCATATTGAATTTGCCGACGCCCCTGTACCAGACAGGTTTCTGGTGGGTATAGTCTGGTTTGGTGGGTACAATCTGGTTTGGTGGGTATAATCTGGTTTGGTGGGTATAATCTGGTTTGGTGGGTACAGTCTGGTTTGGTGGGTATAGTCTGGTTTGATGGGTATAGTCTGGTTTAGTTTTTCAAAGAGAGTGAGTATTTGACATTTTTGCAGAAAGGGATAAGGAATTCGCAAATTGGACACTATGAACGATATTAATTAATGTTTTGAATAATAGGAGTGTGAATGATTCTGATTAGTGATTGGACTGTATGATGGTGGAGAAAAAAAAAGGATTAAACTGATTAACAGTTAAGGTAACCCCGAAGGGGTTGTTAACTCAGGTAATTTGTTATAAATTTGAAACAACATCAGTCTATGAAAATGGCTAACGACGATAGAATGACATTGTGAGTTGACCTAGCTTTACCTCTCCGATGTGTCAATTTTGGAGGGAAAATCAAAAATACTCAGAATAGAAAATAAACGGGATCTGCCTCAAGGGCAAGGCTCAGAGGCCCTTCGTTCCCCGATTTCTGAGGGCAGGGGAGGGAGGGGGGTCAATTTTGGAGGGAAAACCAAAAATGCTCAGAATCGAAAATAAATGGGATCTGCCTCAAGGGCAAGGCTCAGAGGCCCTTCGTTCCCCAATTTCTGAGGGCAGGGGAGGGGGGGGGTCAATTTGGAGGGAAAACCAAAAATGCTCAGAATCGAAAATAAATGGGATCTGCCTCAAGGGCAAGGCTCAGAGGCCCTTCGTTCCCCAATTTCTGAGGGCAGGGGAGGGGGGAGGGTCAATTTTGGAGGGAAAACCAAAAATGCTCAGAATCGAAAATAAAAGGGATCTGCCTCAAGGGCAAGGCTCAGAGGCCCCTCCTTCCTCCATTTCTGAGGGCAGGGGAGAGGGGGAGTCAATTTTGGAGGGAAAACCAAAAATACTCGGAATCGAAAATAAACGGGATCTGCCTCAAGGGGAAGGCTCAGAGGCCCCTCCTTCCTCCATTTCTGAGGGCAGGGGGGAGGGGGAGTCAATTTTGGAGGGAAAACCAAAAATACTCACAATCGAAAATAAACGGGATCTGCCTCAAGGGGAAGGCTCAGAGACCCTTCGTTCCCCCATTTCTGAGGGCAGGGGAGGGGGAGGTCAATTTGGAGGTGAAAACCAAAAATACTCAGAATCGAAAATAAACGAGATCTGCCTCAAGGGGAAGGCTCAGAGGCCCTTCGTTCCCACATTTCTGAGGGCAGGGGAGGGGGAGGGGGTCAATTTTGGAGGGAAAACCAAAAATGCTCAGAATCGAAAATAAATGGGATCTGCCTCAAGGGCAAATCTCAGAGGCCCTTCGGTCCCCAATTTCTGAGGGCAGGGGAGGGGGGAGGGTCAATTTTGGAGGGAAAACCAAAAATACTCAGAATTGAAAATAAATGGGATCTGCCTCAAGGGCAAGGCTCAGAGGCCCCTCCTTCCTCCATTTCTGAGGGCAGGGGAGAGGGGGAGTGAATTTTGGAGGGAAAACCAAAAATACTCAGAATCGAAAATAAACGGGATCTGCCTCAAGGGCAAGGCTCAGAGGCCCCTCCTTCCTCCATTTCTGAGGGCAGGGGGGAGGGGGAGTCAATTTTGGAGGGAAAACCAAAAATACTCAGAATCGAAAATAAACGGGATCTGCTTCAAGGGGAAGGCTCAGAGACCCTTCGTTCCCCCATTTCTGAGGGCAGAGGAGGGGGAGGTCAATTTTGGAGGGAAAATCTTGAAGTCACTTCTTGGATACACAATACAGAAATTTCAGTAAAGAAACTATGAAAAAATTGTAAGTAAGTAGCAAATTCTTTCTTGAATTCACCTGCTGGATAAACAAAAGACATTTCGTTCAAGAAATTATGACAAAATTCTAAGTAAGTAACAAACTCTTTATTGTTTTCACGACTTAGATACACGATGTAGAAATTTAATTCAAGAAATTATGAAAAAATTCTCAGTAAGTAACAATTTCTTTCTTGAAGTCAACTCTTGGATACACAATACGGAAATTTCATTCAAGAAATTATGAAAATATTTGTAAGTAAGTAACAAACTCTTTATTGATTTCACCTCTTGGATATACAGTATAGATACTTCATTCAATAAATTATGAAAAAATCGCAAGTAAGTAACAAACTCTTTATTGTTTTCACCTCTTGGATATACAATGCGGATATTTCATTCAATAAATTATGAAAAAATTGTAAGCAAGTAACAAACTCTTTCCTGAAGTCACCTCTTGGATACATAATGCAAAAACTTCATTTAAGAAACTATGAAAAAATTGTAAGTAAGTAAGTAACAAATTCTTTCTTGAAGTCTCCTCTTGGATAAGTTAACTTTAGTATTTCATGGTTTGACGTGCCTGAAATCATGAATTAGAATAGTTAATTAGCTGTTTGGGTTTTCAGACATAGTTTTTTAGATTTTCATGGGTGTTAGGTTCCTGGGATTTATTATTTGAGAAGTTAACTTTAGTATTTCATGGTTTGACTTGCCTGAAATCATGAATTAGAATATTTAATTGACTGTTTGGGGATTTTCAGACCTAGGTTTTTTAGGTTTTCGTGGGTGTTTGTTTCCTGGAGTTTATTATTTGAGAAGTTAACTTTAGTATTCTGTGGTTTTACGTGCCTGAAATCATGAATTAGAATAGTTAATTAGCTGTTTGGGTTTTCAGACCTAGTTTTTTAGATTTTCGTGGGTGTTAGGTTCCTGGGATTTATTATTTGAGAAGTTAACTTTAGTATTTCATGGTTTGACTTGCCTGAAATCATGAATTAGAATATTTGATTGACAGTTTGGGTATTTTCAGACCTAGGTTTTTTAGGTTTTCGTGGGTGTTTGTTTCCTGGAGTTTATTATTTGAGAAGTTAACTTTAGTATTTTGTGGTTTTACGTGCCTGAAATCATGAATTAGAATAGTTAATTAGCTGTTTGGGTTTTCAGACCTAGTTTTTTAGATTTTCGTGGGTGTTAGGTTCCTGGGATTTATTATTTGAGAAGTTAACTTTAGTATTTCATGGTTTGACTTGCCTGAAATCATGAATTAGAATATTTAATTGGCTGTTTGGGGATTTTCAGACCTAGGTTTTTTTAGGTTTTCGTGGGTGTTTGTTTCCTGGAGTTTATTATTTGAGAAGTTAACTTTAGTATTTTGTGGTTTTACGTGCCTGAAATCATGAATTAGAATAGTTAATTAGCTGTTTGGGTTTTCAGACCTAGTTTTTTAAATTTTCGTGGGTGTTAGGTTCCTGGGACTTATTATTTGAGAAGTTAACTTTAGTATTTCATGGTTTGACTTGGCTGAAATGATGAATTAGAATATTTAATTGGCTGTTTGGGGATTTTCAGACCTAGGTTTTTTAGGTTTTCGTGTATGTTTGACTCCTGGGATTTATTATTTGAAAAGTTAACTTTAGCATTTTATGGTTTTACGTGCCTGAAATCATGAATTAGAATAGTTAATTAGCTGTTTAGGGTTTTCAGACCTAGGTTTTTTTAGATTTTCGTGGGTGTTTGTTTCCTGGGATTTATTATTTGAAAAGTTAACTTTAGTATTTCATGGTTTGACGTGCCTGAAATCATGAATTAGAATAGTTAATTAACTGTTTGGGTTTTCAGACCTACGTTTTTTAGATTTTCGTGGGCGTATCTGATGAAATAATTTAGGTCGTATGATCAATTTAATTTATTTTTTAATGCACTAGTTTTTCAGTAAGGACATTCGATATCCTAAAAGTGTTTAATTCAAACTTTTACCTTGACCATCGATGTTGTTAGCAGAATTTCAAAAGGATCATTTATGAATGCTGGCGTATCTGATGAAATAATTTAGATCGTATGATCAATTTATTTTATTTTTTAATGCAGTGATTTCACCTCTTGGATATACACCACAGATACTTCATTCAAGAAATTATGAAAAAATCGCAAGTAAGTAACAAACTCTTTATTGTTTTCACCTCTTGGATATACAATGCGGATATTTCATTCAATAAATTATGAAAAAATTGTAAGCAAGTAACAAACTCTTTCCTGAAGTCACATCTTGAATACACAATGCAGAAACTTCATTTAAGAAACTATGAAAAAATTGTAAATAAGTAAGTAACAAATTCTTTCTTGAAGTCACCTCTTGGATACACAATGCAGAAATTTCATTAAAGAAATTATGAAAAAATTGTAAGTAAGTAGCAAATTCTTTCTTGAATTCACCTGCTGGATAAACAAAAAGACATTTCATTCAAGAAATTATGACAAAATTCTAAGTAAGTAACAAACTCTTTCTTGAAGTTACCTCTTGGATACACAATGCAGAAATTTCATTTAAGAAATTATGAAAAAATTGTAAGCAAGTAACAAACTCTTTCCCGAAGTCACCTCTTGGATACACAATGCAGAAACTTCATTTAAGAAACTATGAAAAAATTGTAAGTAAGTAAGTAACTAGCAAATTCTTTCTTGAATTCACCTGCTGGATAAACAAAAAGACATTTCGTTCAAGAAATTATGACAAAATTCTAAGTAAGTAACAAACTCTTTATTGTTTTCACGACTTAGATACACGATGTAGAAATTTAATTCAAGAAATTATGAAAAAATTCTCAGTAAGTAACAATTTCTTTCTTGAAGTCAACTCTTGGATACACAATACGGAAATTTCATTCAAGAAATTATGAAAATATTTGTAAGTAAGTAACAAACTCTTTATTGATTTCACCTCTTGGATATACAGTACAGATACTTCATTCAATAAATTACGAAAAAATCGCAAGTAAGTAACAAACTCTTTATTGTTTTCACCTCTTGGATATACAATACGGAAATTTCATTCAATAAATTATGAAAATTTGTAAGCAAGTAACAAACTCTTTGAAGTCACCTCTTGGATACACAATACAGAAATTTCACAAAAGAAATTATGAAAAAAATTGTAAGTAAGTAGCAAATTCTTTCTTGAATTCACCTGATGGATAAACAAAAAGACATTTCGTTCAAGAAATTATGACAAAATTCTAATTAAGTAACAAACTCTTTATTGTTTTCACGACTTAGATACACGATGTAGAAAATTTAATTCAAGAAATTATGAAAAAATTTTCAGTAAGTAACAATTTCTTTCTTGAAGTCAACTCTTGGATACACAATACGGAAATTTCATTCAAGAAATTATGAAAATATTTGTAAGTAAGTAACAAAACTCTTTATTGATTTCACCTCTTGGATATACAGTACAGATACTTCATTCAATAAATTACGAAAAAATCGCAAGTAAGTAACAAACTCTTTATTGTTTTCACCTCTTGGATATACAATACGGAAATTTCATTCAATAGATTATGAAAATTTTAAGCAAGTAACAAACTCTTTGAAGTCACCTCTTGGATACACAATACAGAAATTTCATAAAAGAAATTATGAAAAAAATTGTAAGTAAGTAGCAAATTCTTTCTTGAATTCACCTGCTGGATAAACAAAAAGACATTTCGTTCAAGAAATTATGACAAAATTCTAATTAAGTAACAAACTCTCTATTGTTTTCACGACTTAGATACACGATGTAGAAAATTTAATTCAAGAAATTATGAAAAAATTCTCAGCAAGTAACAATTTCTTTCTTGAAGTCAACTCTTGGATACACAATACGGAAATTTCATTCAAGAAATTATGAAAATATTTGTAAGTAAGTAACAAACTCTTTATTGATTTCACCTCTTGGATATACAGTACAGATACTTCATTCAATAAATTACGAAAAAATCGCAAGTAAGTAACAAACTCTTTATTGTTTTCACCTATTGGATATACAATACGGAAATTTCATTCAATAAATTATGAAAATTTGTAAGCAAGTAACAAACTCTTTGAAGTCACCTCTTGGATACACAATACAGAAATTTCATAAAAGAAATTATGAAAAAAATTGTAAGTAAGTAGCAAATTCTTTCTTGAATTCACCTGCTGGATAAACAAAAGACATTTCGTTCAAGAAATTATGTCAAAATTCTAATTAAGTAACAAACTCTTTATTGTTTTCACGACTTAGATACACGATGTAGAAAATTTAATTCAAGAAATTATGAAAAAATTCTCAGTAAGTAACAATTTCTTTCTTGAAGTCAACTCTTGGATACACAATACGGAAATTTTTGTCATAATTCTTGAATGAAATAACTTTTTTTGTTTATCCAAGAGGCGAATTCAAGAAAGAATTTGTTACTTACTTACTTACTTACAATTTTTTCATACTTTCTTAAATGAAGTTTCTGCATTGTGTATCCAAGAGGTGACTTCAGGAAAGAGTTTGTTACTTGCTTACAAATTTCCATAATTTATTGAATGAAATTTCCGTATTGTATATCCAAGAGGTGAAAACAATAAAGAGTTTGTTACTTACTGGCGATTTTTTCATAATTTATTGAATGAAGTATCTGTACTGTATATCCAAGAGGTGAAATCAATAAAGAGTTTGTTACTTACTCGCGATTTTTTCCTAAATTTATTGAATGAAGTGTCTATACTGTATATTTCTTGAACGAAATGTCTTTTTGTTTATCCAGCAGGTGAATTCAAGAAAGAATTTGCTACTTACTTACAATTTTTTTCATAATTTCTTTTATGAAATTTCTGTATTGTGTATCCAAGAGGTGACTTCAAAGAGTTTGTTACTTGCTTACAAATTTTCATAATTTATTGAATGAAATTTCCGTATTGTATATCCAAGAGGTGAAAACAATAAAGAGTTTGTTACTTACTTGCGATTTTTCGTAATTTATTGAATGAAGTATCTGTACTGTATATCCAAGAGGTGAAATCAATAAAGAGTTTGTTACTTACTTACAAATATTTTCATAATTTCTTGAATGAAATTTCCGTATTGTGTATCCAAGAGTTGACTTCAAGAAAGAAATTGTTACTTACTGAGAATTTTTTCATAATTTCTTGAATTAAATTTCTACATCGTGTATCTAAGTCGTGAAAACAATAAAGAGTTTGTTACTTACTTAGAATTTTGTCATAATTTCTTGAACGAAATGTCTTTTTGTTTATCCAGCAGGTGAATTCAAGAAAGAATTTGCTACTTACTTACAATTTTTTCATAATTTCTTTT
This sequence comes from Artemia sinica, assembly GCA_027921565.1. Taxonomy (NCBI): domain Eukaryota; kingdom Metazoa; phylum Arthropoda; class Branchiopoda; order Anostraca; family Artemiidae; genus Artemia; species Artemia sinica. Next base: position 43,659,770 of record CM051261.1, on the reverse strand, counting down.
ATGAAATTTCTGTATTGTGTATCCAAGAGGAGACTTCAAGAAAGAATTTGTTACTTACTTACTTACAATTTTTTCATAGTTTCTTAAATGAAGTTTCTGCATTGTGTATCCAAGAGGTGACTTCAGGAAAGAGTTTGTTACTTGCTTACAATTTTTTCATAATTTATTGAATGAAATATCCGCATTGTATATCCAAGAGGTGAAAACAATAAAGAGTTTGTTACTTACTTGCGATTTTTTCATAATTTATTGAATGAAGTATCTGTACTGTATATCCAAGAGGTGAAATCAATAAAGAGTTTGTTACTTACTTACAAATATTTTCATAATTTCTTGAATGAAATTTCCGTATTGTGTATCCAAGAGTTGACTTCAAGAAAGAAATTGTTACTTACTGAGAATTTTTTCATAATTTCTTGAATTAAATTTCTACATCGTGTATCTAAGTCGTGAAAACAATAAAGAGTTTGTTACTTACTTAGAATTTTGTCATAATTTCTTGAACGAAATGTCTTTTTGTTTATCCAGCAGGTGAATTCAAGAAAGAATTTGCTACTTACTTACAATTTTTTCATAGTTTCTTTAATGAAATTTCTGTATTGTGTATCCAAGAAGTGACTTCAAGAAAGAATTTGTTACTTACTTACTTACAATTTTTTTTCATAGTTTCTTAAATGAAGTTTCTGCATTGTGTATCCAAGAGGTGACTTCGGGAAAGAGTTTGTTACTTGCTTACAATTTTTTCATAATTTCTTAAATGAAATTTCTGCATTGTGTATCCAAGAGGTAACTTCAAGAAAGAGTTTGTTACTTACTTAGAATTTTGTCATAATTTCTTGAACGAAATGTCTTTTTGTTTATCCAGCAAGTGAATTCAAGAAAGAATTTGCTACTTACTTACAATTTTTTCATAATTTCTTTAATGAAATTTCTGCATTGTGTATCCAAGAGGTGACTTCAAGAAAGAATTTGTTACTTACTTATTTACAATTTTTTCATAGTTTCTTAAATGAAGTTTCTGCATTGTGTATCCAAGATGTGACTTCAGGAAAGAGTTTGTTACTTGCTTACAATTTTTTCATAATTTATTGAATGAAATATCCGCATTGTATATCCAAGAGGTGAAAACAATAAAGAGTTTGTTACTTACTTGCGATTTTTCATAATTTCTTGAATGAAGTATCTGTACTGTATATCCAAGAGGTGAAATCACTGCATTAAAAAATAAATTAAATTGATCATACGATCTAAATTATTTCATCAGATACGCCAGCATTCATAAATGATCCTTTTGAAATTCTGCTAACAACATCGATGGTCAAGGTAAAAGTTTGAATTAAACACTTTTAGGATATCGAATGTCCTTACTGAAAAACTAGTGCATTAAAAAATAAATTAAATTGATCATACGACCTAAATTATTTCATCAGATACGCCCACGAAAATCTAAAAAACGTAGGTCTGAAAACCCAAACAGTTAATTAACTATTCTAATTCATGATTTCAGGCACGTCAAACCCCGAAATACTAAAGTTAACTTCTCAAATAATAAACCCCAGGAAACAAACACCCACGAAAATCTAAAAAACCTAGGTCTGAAAACCCTAAACAGCTAATTAACTATTCTAATTCATGATTTCAGGCACGTAAAACCACAAAATACTAAAGTTAACTTCTCAAATAATAAATCCCAGGAGTCAAACATACACGAAAACCTAAAAAACCTAGGTCTGAAAATCCCCAAACAGCCAATTAAATATTCTAATTCATGATTTCAGCCAAGTCAAACCATGAAATACTAAAGTTAACTTCTCAAATAATAAATCCCAGGAACCTAACACCCACGAAAATCTAAAAAACTAGGTCTGAAAGCCCAAACAGCTAATTAACTATTCTAATTCATGATTTCAGGCACGTAAAACCACAAAATACTAAAGTTAACTTCTCAAATAATAAACTCCAGGAAACAAACACCCACGAAAACCTAAAAAACCTAGGTCTGAAAATCCCCAAACAGCCAATTAAATATTCTAATTCATGATTTCAGGCAAGTCAAACCATGAAATACTAAAGTTAACTTCTCAAATAATAAATCCCAGGAACCTAACACCCACGAAAATCTAAAAAACTAGGTCTGAAAACCCAAACAGCTAATTAACTATTCTAATTCATGATTTCAGGCACGTAAAACCACAAAATACTAAAGTTAACTTCTCAAATAATAAACTCCAGGAAACAAACACCCACGAAAACCTAAAAAACCTAGGTCTGAAAATCCCCAAACAGTCAATTAAATATTCTAATTCATGATTTCAGGCAAGTCAAACCATGAAATACTAAAGTTAACTTCTCAAATAATAAATCCCAGGAACCTAACACCCATGAAAATCTAAAAAACTATGTCTGAAAACCCAAACAGCTAATTAACTATTCTAATTCATGATTTCAGGCACGTCAAATCACGAAATACTAAAGTTAACTTCTCAAATAATAAACCCCAGGAACCTAACACCCACGAAAATCTAAAAAACTAGGTCTGAAAACCCAAACAGCTAATTAACTATTCTAATTCATGATTTCAGGCACGTCAAACCATGAAATACTAAAGTTAACTTATCCAAGAGGAGACTTCAAGAAAGAATTTGTTACTTACTTACTTACAATTTTTTCATAGTTTCTTAAATGAAGTTTCTGCATTGTGTATCCAAGAGGTGACTTCAGGAAAGAGTTTGTTACTTGCTTACAATTTTTTCATAACTTATTGAATGAAATATCCGCATTGTATATCCAAGAGGTGAAAACAATAAAGAGTTTGTTACTTACTTGCGATTTTTTCATAATTTATTGAATGAAGTATCTGTACTGTATATCCAAGAGGTGAAATCAATAAAGAGTTTGTTACTTACTTACAAATATTTTCATAATTTCTTGAATGAAATTTCCGTATTGCGTATCCAAGAGTTGACTTCAAGAAAGAAATTGTTACTTACTGAGAATTTTTCATAATTTCTTGAATTAAATTTCTACATCGTGTATCTAAGTCGTGAAAACAATAAAGAGTTTGTTACTTACTTAGAATTTTGTCATAATTTCTTGAACGAAATGTCTTTTTGTTTATCCAGCAGGTGAATTCAAGAAAGAATTTGCTACTTACTTACAATTTTTTCATAGTTTCTTTAATGAAATTTCTGTATTGTGTATCCAAGAAGTGACTTCAAGATTTTCCCTCCAAAATTGACCTCCCCCCTCCCCTGCCCTCAGAAATGGGGGAACGAAGGGTCTCTGAGCCTTCCCCTTGAGGCAGATCCCGTTTATTTTCGATTCTGAGTATTTTTGGTTTTCCCTCCAAAATTGACTCCCCCTCCCCCCTGCCCTCAGAAATGGAGGAAGGAGGGGCCTCTGAGCCTTCCCCTTGAGGCAGATCCCGTTTATTTTCGATTCTGAGTATTTTTGGTTTTCCCTCCAAAATTGACTCCCCCTCTCCCCTGCCCTCAGAAATGGAGGAAGGAGGGGCCTCTGAGCCTTGCCCTTGAGGCAGATCTCATTTATTTTCGATTCTGAGCATTTTTGGTTTTCCCTCCAAAATTGACCCCCTCCCCCTCCCCTGCCCTCAGAAATGTGGGAACGAAGGGCCTCTGAGCCTTGCCCTTGAGGCAGATCCCATTTATTTTCGATTCTGAGCATTTTTGGTTTTCCTCCAAAATTGACCCTCCCCCCCCTCCCCTGCCCTCAGAAATTGGGGAACGAAGGGCCTCTGAGCCTTGCCCTTGAGGCAGATCCCATTTATTTTCGATTCTGAGCATTTTTGGTTTTCCCTCCAAAATTGACCCCCCCCTCCTCCCCTGCCCTCAGAAATTGGGGAACGAAGGGCCTCTGAGCCTTGCCCTTGAGGCAGATCCCGTTTATTTTCTATTCTGAGTATTTTTGATTTTCCCTCCAAAATTGACACATCGGAGAGGTAAAGCTAGGTCAACTCACAATGTCATTCTATCGTCGTTAGCCATTTTCATAGACTGATGTTGTTTCAAATTTATAACAAATTACCTGAGTTAACAACCCCTTCGGGGTTACCTTAACTGTTAATCAGTTTAATCCTTTTTTTCTCCACCATCATACAATCCAATCACTAATTAGAATCATTCACACTCCTATTATTCAAAACATTAATTAACATAGTGTCCAATTTGCGAATTCCTTATCCCTGTAGGCAAAAATGTCAAATACTCACTCTCTTTGAAAAACTAAACCAGACTATACCCATCAAACCAGACTATACCCACCAAACCAGACTGTACCCACCAAACCAGATTATACCCACCAAACCAGATTATACCCACCAAACCAGATTGTACCCACCAAACCAGACTATACCCACCAGAAACCTGTCTGATACAGGGGCGTTGGCAAATTCAATATGAACATACTACTTTTGTCTCGGAAAAGATGCAAAATTTTGCATTTTTGTAGACAGTAGCTTAAAAACTCTGCAATACCTGCAGTGGTCTCAGATATGCTGAATTTGATGGTATAGTTTTCGTTAAGAGCCCTTTTGGTAATGTCTCGGCCGTTTTTGGAAAAACGGGGCAAAGTTTTCTCATACTCATAATTTTGGCGGATAGCTTCAATCTTAATGATTTTTGCATACGATTGTGTTGACTTATGTGTTTTTAGAGTTTCGGTTACTATCAGCAATAGTTGCTCCTTACTTAAAGTTTTTTTAGACGAACTGTTTGATTCTTGTTCTTTAAACTCTCAGAACCTCGAAAAATTCGTGTGTTTTGTTAAAAATTTTATTCGGAACACTCAATTTATCTGCATAACATAAGTTTAGGGGATTTTTCCTTTCCATTTGATCCTATGTCCTCTCAAAACATATGCATTGTTCCTTGAGACAAAGTTGATCAAAATAATTCATCTATTTGATTCGTCGACTTTAATTAAAGAAGTTTTATTCGACTTATAGAGGCCAAGGTAAAGTAACATAGGATATCAAACTTTGATATTTTTTCTTAAAAGCCATCGGAAATTTAGGCTACTGATACTTGAAACATCGAACATACTATGCAGTAGGCTTACCGACAGCTGCTGTTTAGCAATTTTGAAATTTTGTTATTTTCAACGAAATTTAGGTGTCCTGGAATTTCCGAAGAAATAAATTTAATTCGCTTAGGAATTTTAGGACTTTAGGTTCGAAAATGTAGTATGATCTTTTCTAGCACTCACATTTGTTGTCTAAATATACAGTTCACTGTTAATACTTAGTGTTTCTTTTTTTTTCTTTTTTTTTTCATGAAATTGTTATACACAGAAACTATGGGTACCAGGAGAAATAGGTAAATTTTTAGTTCAGCTTTTAATAGAATACAATATTAAAAAAATCTTTTATCATTAGAATTCATTTTATTAAAGAAATTTATTATTCAACTTTTGTTATAAAACAAAATGAAAAAAAGAAAGAAAACTTATTATGCTAAAACTTGCCAGGTGGAGAAATTGTGATTGGTCATCTACAAGAGCCTATCCAGGGGGGGGGGGGGTAATCCCCCTCGCCTATGTAACCCAAGATCAAACATTACTCTATCACTTACACATTGTCTCATAGAATGGTTAATTAAAAAAGCAAAATTAAATAAAAAAAAATTAAAAAGGTTTTTTTTCAACTGAAAGTAATGAACACCATTAGAACTTAAAACAAACAGAAATTATTCCGTATATTAGAGGGACGCCTCTTCCTCAATCCTCGCTATATACGCTAAATTCTTTAAAATGTTTCTCATTCAAATTCAACAGCCTTTGTATTTCAAGAGCAGTTCTTAAAAAAAACGGACAAAAGGTCAAACTTCGGCGCCGAGAGCCGTGGATAAAGAAGGGGAATATATATATATATATATATATATATATATATATATATATATATATATATATATATATATATATATATATATATATATATGTATATATATATATATATATATAATATATATATATATATATATATATATATATATATATATATATATATATATATATATATACGTAACAATTTATGTTCGTTTTTAGTTTGATGTTGCTCCTTATTTTCAGTTGAAAAAATTGTTCTTTTTACTTAGTTCCTGACTGTTTTTTAAATCATGCAAGGGACCCCCCCCCCCCCTGTGTTCAAAAATATCCCCAGGAATGCGCCCACGACAAATTTCCCTGTAAAAATGGGCAAATTGAATAACTTACAGCCCTTTCCGAGGTGATATTTGGGGGGAGGGTCATGTTATCCCCAGATGCATAGTTATTTGACTTTTAAACTATGTTGAATCAAATGGCTATCTCAAAATTTTGATTGAGGATCTTAGGGGGGGGGGTGAAGGTGCACGGGGAGGGGCTAATTATCCTCCAATCCATTCAATAACTTGAAAAGACCACTAAAACTTTTATTTTTCGTTCGAACGAGCCCTCTCGCAATTTTGTAGGATCACTTGTTTCTTTAAAAAAAAAAAACAAAAAAAAAAAAAAAAAAAAAAAAAAAAAAAAAAAAAAAAAATAAACACGCATCCGTGTTCTTTCTTCTGAGAAAAAATACACATCCACATTTTCGTAGACAGGATTTTGAAACCTCTAGAGTAGGGTTTTCTGATATGCTGAATCTCATGATGCAATTTTCATCCCAGTCACTTGACTTTCTGGAATGTTTTCTCTCTTTTTTTGAAAATCATGCAAATATTCTCAGACTCTTAGCTTTTGATGGGTTACATTAAATTTAATGATTTTATATATCTGGAACCAGTGTGCAAAGCCAATTCTTCTTATATATTAGATGTATTTTTTTTTTAGAGCTTTTGTTGCTATTGGGCCGAGTCGTTCCTTATTTACGGTCCTTTACCACGAACTGTTTGATCTAAACGTGCCTTGAAAATTAGGAAAATATTCTTACTTTAGCCTGTTTTTCATATCTTTGCAATGTCTTTTCAATTACCCCCCCCCAAACAACAGCAATAATAATAATAATACTTTTATTTTTGCCCGCTCATAAAAAAAGAGAAAAGCGGAGTAATACAAAAAAAGAAAAGGAAAAAAAAAAAGAGAAAAAACAAGAACACTCAGTATCAAAGAACAAAATTAAGTTGTAACTTATTAATTCGCAATCGTAGACCAGATGTAGAGGCAAAAACTCGAGCAATGTTTCCAATGCCTTTTTTTCTGCACTTGTTTCAGTATATGGCACAATGACAATTGGGTCTACCATATTTTGAGATCTTAGTAGGAATGTGTTTCTCTCGTAGAGCGGGTATTGAAGCAAAAACCTAAGGTATTTGCAGTATACAGACCAGAGTTTTAGTCTGTCAGTTAATCAGTTTGCGTGAACCAGTCCCATAGCAGAGATACATGAAGCAGGTGAGGGAGAGCAACCGCTGTGTAAAGCTTTGTAAGAATCTTCCTGTTTAAGCTTAAATTCAGAGAGACAAGCTTCCCGTAACTTGAACGAGTACTCTTGGCATTTTCTCGATTATTAGTAAACGAGAACTTCTGACATCATGACCGTACGTTATTCCCATGTACTTCATGGTATTTCCAGGGAAAATTTTCATTTGTTCAACCATCACCGATTGCTGCTTGCTTGCCGAGGAACAAAATTCCACCAGCTCCGTCTTTAGCGGGTTGACCCTTAGACCGATACTTTTGTAACCAGTTATCAGGCGGTCAATATTTTCTTGTAGAGAAGTAAGGTTGCAGCTTAAAATCAGCAGGTCGTCAGCATACGAAAAAAGGCTGAGGTCACATAGATTGATGCTGAATCCTCCAGTAACGTTTTTTTGTTATTCCGGATGTCAGGGTATTAAACAGGATGGGGCTTAGTACAGATCCTTGTCGAAGACCTCGAACAAGTCTAATCGGTCTGCTCAGGAGATCCCCTGTCAGTCTAACTTTCACAAAACTGTGTGAGTACCAGAAAAATAAAAATGCCACGACATGAGCATTCACACCATACTCGAGTAATTTCAGGAACACCTGAGACTGCACAAATGAATCGAATGCAGCTGCGATGTCGACGCTGCACATAGAAAGGGAGGATCCCATTCTGTGGGCTTTGTCAATGGCTTTCTTTAAAAGCCTATGTACAAATGCGCAACTAAGGTTTCAGCGGAATCCGAACTGACGATACTCCAACCTACACCTCCCCGAAATTTCTGGAAGGAGAAGTAGCTCGAGGACTTTACTGACAACACTTGAAACGGTAATTGAGACCAATTATCGTTTCAAGTGTTCAATGTCGTATCCTGTGCATTGATTTTTCCCTTTTTTGGGGATATTTCACATAATACCAGCACAAAATGAGGTGGGGACCATATCGCAATCGACACACATCTGGAACAGAAGAGTGAAATGCTCAAACAAGATGTCACTGCCATGCCTTAGGTTATCCGGGCAAATACCATCGAGACCAGGTGCCTTTCCACGTTTTAATTTACAAACTGTTTTAGCTACGGCCGATTGGGATATCACAAACGTATTTCGCACTTTAAATAAGGTTTTGAGTTTTTCGTTTAGGCAATTATTACGGTCCCGTTGAACCAAACAGTGTAGAGTAATGCCTTAACCATTCCTCATCCGGATTGTCAGATGAGCACGTTTTTCCACTGGTCTGGGATCTCTTGAAGAACTTCCACATCACTTCTGGGTTTTTTGAGGCTTGCTCTGAAACCTTATCAGCTTCTTCGCTATTCAGTTTTTCCGTTAGATTTAGGTAGTCCTTCTTTGTGCTCCGAAATAGTTGGAAGATCACTCCAGATCTGGGCTTATCGAATTCCTTTCAGTAATGGTACCACAATTTCAACTTAAGCTTCAACAACCAAATTGAAACTGAACCTCTGTTGTGTTACTTTATGAACTCATTTATAATTGAGTATTTAATAATAATAATTTTTTTTTTCAAATAAGAGTAAGGAGCAACATTAAAACTTAAAATGAACAGAAATTATTACGTATACGAAAGGAATTTTCCCCTCCTCAGCACTTCGGTCTTTACGCTAAAGTTTTTTAGTACTATGAAAAAAGCTTCTTATTATTCTAAATAAACGACCCTTGTGTTTCAGGAGTCGTTCTTAAAGAATTGGGACAAAATTCAAACTTTAGCGTAAAGAGCGAGGTGCTGAGGAGGGGAAATCCCCTTCATATACGTAGTAATTTCTGTTCGTTTTAAGTTTTAATGTGGCTCCTTACTTTCAGTTGAAAAAACTTGTTTTTTTTTAAATTTCTGATCGTTTTTTAAACAATGCAAGGGAATCTAGCCCAACCTCCACGGAAAAATCCCCCTCCTCACGGAAATATCCTCTAGACAATTCAATCCCGGTGAAAATTTACCCCTAACAATTACCCTTAACAACTCCACGTGTAAAATTGAGACGGAAAAGAGAAAGCAAGACATATAAAAATAATTTTGTTTAGGAATTCTGGAAAATTCCCCCAGTGTATAATTTCCCCTGATGAGCTCAATCCCTGGAAACTTCCCTCCCCATGGAAAATTCCCCCGTGGAAAAACCCCTAGCAGAAAATTTCCCCCCTCCCATACGAAACTGTATACATACTTCCCAATAACAAATACTATGCGTGAACAATGGGGAAATTTTATAGCTTAAAGACCATTTCCCTGCGGCTATGGGGGGGGGGTCATTTTATATCCAAAGGCATAGGTATTCGGCCTTTCAATAATGATGAACAAAAATGGCTATATTAAAATTTTGATCGGACGATTTTGGGGAAAAAGGGGCGGGGGAGGGGGCTTAGTTGCCCTCCAATCTTTTTGTTCCCTTAATAGGGCACTAGAACTTTTTATTTCTGTTTGAATGAGCCCTCTCAAGATATTCTAGGACCACTGGGTCGATACCGTCACCCCTGAAAAACAAAAACAAAAAACAAACAAATAAAATAAACACGTATCCATAATCTGTCTTCTGGCAAAAAAAAAAAAAAAAAAAAAAAAAAAAAAAAAAAAAAAAAAAAAAAAAAAAATACAAAATTACACATTTTTGAAGATAGGGGCTTGAAGCCTGTACAGTAGTTTTCTGATACGCTGAATCTGATGGTGTAATTTTCATTAAGATTCTATGACTTTTAGGGGATGTTTTCCCCTCTTTTGAAAATCAAGCAAAATTTCTCAGGGTCATAGCCTTCAATGGGTAACACTAGACTTAATGAATCTTATATTTTTGTAATCAGCACGATAAGCCAATTCTTTTGATATATCTATTGGAATCAAAATTCTGTTTTTTAGAGTTTCAGTTAGTATTGAGCCGGGTCGCTCCTTAGAGGTCGTTACCACGAAGTGTTTGATAAATATACAGATCTATTTAAAGTTCACAAACAATTTAATGGACAATACTTGCCTCGGAGTTACACAATTAAAAATAGGAAGGTTGTTTAAGGGCGTAGGTCATGTGTTGGTCAAAATAAGCAACTCTGGGCGGAACTGAAACAAAACCTGCCTAATATATATCTTCCTACTATCTGCTAAATTATTTGGTGCAATACCCTCCTTGCAGTATTAAAAAAAATTCACGATGGGCGTTACAAACTTAAAAAGGCTGTAAGCTAGTGATTTATACATGCTTTATTTTGACTGAATATCTTGTCAAAAAGTACCATTTATTACACGTTTATTCTGCTAGGCTGATGTTCCTTGCTGCCACTCATGGTTTAGCCCACAAATGACTTCCGTTACTTAGCTTAAGATAAAACTAAACCATAAATGGTATGGCGTAAGGCGATGATAAAATCGCCATAGTTTAACCCGATTATGTGAAGATGGTGATTCTGTTTGATAGTATTTAAAGCAGTTTCTTAATTATTTTAAGGTCCATAGGCTTATCATTTATTCTTGTATACGTCTTATACCATCTTTTTGTGACTAAATTCTCGCATTCGATATTGCCATGATTTACTTTTAATGAATTAGAAGCTGCAAATACTTAATGACTTAACGCTTTAAGGACTTTTCCTCACACATTTTAAATCGTTGGAATTAAAAGCTTTACTTTTATAATCTGAGTTAAATTTGTAGATAAGAGAAAAAGTAAAGATGTTAATATCTTTGGGGTTATATATCATGACGCGTTCAACCACTCAACTCGTTTTTTGAATTCTCGTGGTACTGTAAGTAAGTTTAGTTTCTTCTTGCGAATTGAATAAAAAAACAAATAAGTTTTTCAGCTAAAAGTAAGAATTACAATCAAAACTCAAAACGGACAGAAATTATTTCATATATGAAGGATTTATCCCCTCCTCAATACCTTGCTCTTCGCGCAACAGTTTTCGGCACTTAAAAAAAAACAATTCCTTAAAAAAAAAAAAATCCTATCCTAATTAAACGGCCTTTGTGTTTCAGGAATCGTTCTTTAAAAATAGGACAAACAGTCAAACATTAGCATAAAGAGTAAGGTACTGAGGAGGGGGACAACCCACTCATATACAGAATAATTTCTGTTCGTTTTGATTTTAAATTTTGCTCCTTACTTTAAGTTGAAAAAACCTGTTTTTATTTAATTTCTGATCGTTTTTCAAACAATAGCGGTAAATCTGGCTTACCCTTCATTCCCTCCCTTCGCGGTAAACTCCTCCGTGGAAACAAACACAACTTAAAAACAATAGGGAAATTTTTTCCAAGACAGTGCAATTTAAATCGGTGAGTATTTCGACCCTATGTCCAAGGGCCGTCTGCAGCACAACATTAAAGAAAAAATATATATAAAAACAAACTTACACTAAAATACGAAGTTTAAAACTAAAAATGCTTTTTAAAAAAACGCTTTTAAAAAACCTTTAAAACAGCCCAGTATCCTTACTTCAACGAAGTTCAACCAGACTGACAAATAAAATGATGAGAGAGGATGAATTCATTCAAACGAAATAAAATGAAATTATTAACTGCAAGTTTTCAAAGCTAATCTTGCTTTTTTTGCAGCTAGTCTTAAAAGCCTTTTTGTAACGGGTTCAATACTATTGTCAATTGGTTTAATAAAATATTTTGTTAGATCATTTTTAATTAAATTTGAGTATAAAGAATTCAGTGAATATTCCCCTAAGTCCCTATTTAAGGAAATATTTTTATTTATTTTGAGCCTAATTTCTGGCGTAAAATACTCTCCCCCTTATGATTTCTTTAGGGCAATTCCATCTTTGCTGAAAATCCCCCCCCCCATCCGTAAAATTTCTTGCGGAAAATTCAGCCTTCAAAAATTCTTCTTAGCATACTTTCATTTAAAAAAGACTAAGTTCAAATCCTTTTTCCTATTACTCCAGAAATCCCCCCTTCCGTAGAAATTATTTGCCGGAAATCCAAACACGCTGAAAATCCCCCGGACGAAATTTTCCCCGGAAAATTCCCCTGGTAAAGAGAAAGTTTTACTAATAAACAGAATTTCGTATAGGAATTCTATCAAATCTCCCCTGGAAAGTTCACTCCCGGGAATTTCTCTCCACACGGAAAACTATCCCCAAGGAACCCCACCCCAATCAAATATCCCCCCCCCCCAAAAAAAAACAATGTGATAGGAATAAATATCAGTAGGACTATATGTATATTAAACTGACAATCCACGGTTTTTTTCCAGTAAAGCATGGGGGTTGTCAACCCTACTCATGTTAATTTTTGCTCGTTTGAGTTTGACTCGGTTATTTATTGTAATTTCTGTTTGTTTTGGGTATAATTTATTTATTGATGGTGAAGATAATTATCTTCCAAGACACTTGGAAGATAATTTGAATTTATTTCTGCTCATTTTTGGTTCAACGGAGCTCTTTACTTTAATTTGAAAAACTTGTTTTGTGGAAAAAGATTTCTAAATTAGTTTATGTTGTTTTTTTTTAGTGACATAGTCTTTTTCGTGGAAAAAAATATTTTACACCTTTTCGTTTTTATCTATAAAAATTCATAATCTGGCTTACTATTTGTATGCTGGGGAAATTTTTCAACAATTTTCAATCTCCATACGAATAGCATCGTTTAATTTAGTTTTATACCTCTTCAGGTTGACCTGAAAAATAAAACTTAATACTATACCCGAAAAATTCTATCTATGCTCCTTGACAACATGGACAAACTTACTTACTTTTGATTTATTTAAATTTTAAGAGCAGAAGTAGTAATAGTAGTAGCCCTTAAAGTGTCAACACCCCCAGTGGTTTTCGAAATATTGATGAGGAGTCTTATTGGCAACCAAACACACAATAATTTTTGGTTTAGTTTTAAAGGAAATTTACTTTTAAAGCATAATGGGCACATTTCAGAACTGTGGAAAGTTGATGTACCCGATATCAGTAGTAAGGCCATAATTACAACGGGACTAGCTACGAAACTGGATCATATAAAGTGAGCAGAACAGGATCTAGTTCCGACCAAAATGGTATAAAATACGGAGCTTACAGCCTGAGCGAGTAAATTGTGTCAGCAGATACTGATTACACTTAAGAACTATGTAAATGAGATACCTTTTGATACCGGTTTTTATATAGGTCAATGACCCAAATTATGATGTTTGTCCAGTATAGCATAGCATTCAAATGGCACTAACTAAAGATATGAATATCATGAAAAAAGCAAATAATAATAATGAGATTATTTTTAGTTTTGATTGAATGAAACAGGTAAAGGGTAGAAATTTTAATCGCTTATCAACTAAAGGTAAGTCTGAGGGAATGGTGAATCCCACGCAACATTAGATAAATGTAAGAATAGGATTAGACTATATTCATCATTCATAAATCGATTGATTCGCTTGACTTAGCTTTACTTCTTGGCTGTTGTCGCTATAATACACAAATACCAAGTGAGGAGTACGACTAATATAAAGTATTGTTTGATATTGGAGTATGCATAAAGTTAAAACTAATAAAGCTGTAGACACCGAGAAAAGAATTTCAATATAGAAATCCAGAACAATCCTTAGAAATCCTGTACAATCCTAAGAAATATTGAGGTGGTTCTGTACAATCCCAAGTAGTAAGGTGGTTATGACTTTGAACCACTAAGGACCCCAAACATCAAGGACATAAACCACCAAGAACCCCAACCTCCAAGGGCCCCCAATAAACCATCCCCCCCAATTCCCCCCCCCCCATTTTGTTTACATTTTTTAAGTCTAATTTCTTGAACTTTATTTTTATTTTTTACATTTTTTAAAATAGAAGAAAATTTTTCAACTTTTTCTTTATTTTTGCGGCTGCACCAATGGTACTCTATGGCCGCTCATCGAAACTACACGACTGTTTTAGTGGTATTCTATGGCTAGTTATCAAAACTACCTAGTTTATTGTATAGTTTCAATCAGTATTTTGATACATTGGAAGGATAAACACTTGCATCATATTTAAAAAAAGTGAAGATGAAATATTCGAAGAAAGTCTGCACACATGATAAAGTCATCATTGCGCTGAATGCCGATAAAGACATATATTTGAATTATGAAACAAGTACTAGTGGGGATCTCATTGGCAATGTATGCGTGTTTTGTCATGACAGTGAGAGATTAAACTTCTTTGGAGTACCAAAACAATTCAACTCTTATGATGGTGGATATGCGATAGTATAATTTCCAGAGATGAGACTGCTCAAAGAGAATGCCAATATAAAAATAATAGTTAATGAAAAGGGGCATCTTGTTGCTAGTGTTTGCGGTAACACGTTACCCAGTGATAAACGCTATCACCAGCTTTCGGATATTAGCATTCAACGGAAGGTCAAAAGAAGAAAGGCATACTGCCGCACTTATGTCATAAACCATATCTTGTCTACGTGCCAGAACTGTTACCTGGGTAAAAATAATGAGGTAATAGAAAGTGAAGTCAAAAGCAGAATAAAAAGGGCATTGACATACAAAATAACAACGGTGTACAATGATGAATAAATAGAAAACGAAGTAACCAAAAGTCTCAGAGAAATGACCTGAATTTTTTTTCTCCAAAATCACCTCAGACAGGCAAACATCCGCTCAGAAACAACCGCAGAGAGTGAGAGAGGAACAAAAATACCCACAAATATATAGATTCAGACACACAAACCAACAAAGACAGGCTCTGGGAGAAGAAAACAACCACCCAGACACACAGGCTTAGAGAGTGAGAGAGACAAAAAACTGCTTGTCCTAGTGTCGGTCTTTGACTGTTTGTATGTCTGAATTGTGTATTTGTATGCGTTTTTGTCTCTCTCACTCTCTAGGCCCTTGTGTGTGGAATGATGTTTGCTTCTCTCAGTGCTTGTCTTTGTGGGTTTGTATGTCTGAATTCATGTCTTTGTATGCGTTATTGTCTCTCTCACTCTCTAAGCCTGTATGTCTGGGGGGTGTTCGCATGTCCCAGTGTCTGTCTTTGTCTGTTTGTATGTCTGAATTGTGTATTCATATGTGTTTTTGTCTCTCTCACTCTCTAAGGCTGTGCGTCTGGGCTGGTATTTGCTTCTCCCAGTGCCTGTCTTTGTCGGCTTTTATGTCTGAATCCATGTATTTGTATGTGTTTTTGTCTCTATCATTCTCTTTGCCTATGTGTCTGGGCGGGTGTTTGCCTGTCCATGTCCAAGAGCCTACTTACAATAATTAGGATATAAACTCCCAGCAATGCAGAAGCGTTGGACGGATATCAGAGGCAACGCTGTAGGGTTGCCTATAGTAAAGGCCATACGGCTCCAATGTTTTATTATTTATCATTTATTATTTTTTCCCCCAGAGGCACTTCATACGGAAGGGTTCGTCGTAGAAACTTCAAAAGGGGCTCATTCGATTGAAATCGAGAGTTCTAGTGCCCTTTTATAGTCGAAAATGATTGGAGGGCAACAAGCCCCCCCACGCCTATCATTTCCCCAAACACATCCAATCAAAACTTTGAGATATCCATTTTGCTCAGCGTAGTTGATTTCCAGATAGAAATTATATTTTTTGAGGAGGAAACTTCCCCACAACCCTCAGGGCAAGAGTTTTAAGTTATGCCCTGGGGGCATATAAGGTTTTTATAGAAGGTGTTGTCGTAAAAACTTCAAAACAGGCTCATTCGATTGGAAATTCCAAGGGCTAGTGCCCTTTCTAATAGTCGAAAGTGATTGGAGGGCAACTAGCCCCCCCCCACGCCCATCATTTCCCCAAACACATCCAATCAAAATTTTGAGATAGCCATTTTGTTCAGCGTAGTTGATTTCCAGATTTAAAATATGTTTTTGAGGAGGACACTCACCAACAACCTTCAGGGCATGGGTTTTAAGTTATGCCCTGGGGGCATATAAGGCTTTTATAGAAGGCGTTGTCGTAGAAACTTCAAAAAAGGCTCATTCGATTGGAAATTCAAAGGGATAGTGTCCTTTTTAATAGTCGAAAGTGATTGGAGGGCAACTAGCCCCCCCCGCCCATCATTCCCCAAACACCTCCAATCAAGCTTTTGAGATAGCCATTTTGTTCTGCGTAGTTGATTTCCAGATAGAAAATATATTTTTGAGGAGAACAATCCCCCACAACCCTCAGGGTAAGGGTTTTAAGTTATGCCCTGGAGGCATATAAGGTTTTTATAGATGGTGTTGTTGTAGAAACTTCAAAAAAGGCTCATTCAATTAGAAATTCAGAGGGCTAGTGCCCTTTTTAATAGTAAAAAGTGATTGGAGGGCAACTAGCCCCCCCCGCCCATCATTCTCCCAAACACATTTAATCAAAATTTTGAGTCAGCCATTTTGTTCAGCGTAGTTGATTTCCAGCTAGAAAATATGTTTTTGAGCAGACCACTCCCCCACAGCCCTTAGGGCAAGGGTTTTAATTTATGTCCTGGGGGCATATAAGGTTTTTATAGAAGGCGTTGTCGTAGAAACTTCAAAAAAAGCTCATTTGATTGGAAATTCAAAGGGCTAGACCCTTCTTAATAGTCGAAAGTGATTGGAGGGCAACTAGCCCCCTCACGCCCATCATTCCCCCAAACACATCCAATCAAAATTTTGAGATAGCCATTTTGTTCAGCGTAGTTGATTTTCAGATAGAAAATATGTTTTTGAGGAGGGCACGTCCCCACAACCCTCAAGGCAAGGGTTTTAAGTCATACCCTGGGGGCATATAAGGTTTTTATAGAAGGCGGTGTCGTAGAAACTTCAAAAAAGGCTCATTTGATTGGAAATTCAAAGGGCTAGACCCTTCTTAATAGTCGAAAGTGATTTGAGGGCAGCTAGCCCCCTCTCACGCCCACCTTTGCCCCAAACACATCAAATCTAAATTTTGAGACAGCCATTTTATTAACCAGTGGTTTTAAGTTCTGGAAATTAGGTCTTTGAGGATGACAAATCCTCCACAGCCCTCAGGGCAAGGGTTGTAAGCTATGCCCTGGGGGCATATAAGGTTTTGTATAGACAAAATTGTCGTATAACTTCAGAGAGGGCTCATTTGATTTGAAATTGATAGTTTTAGTTCACTTTTTAAGCGTCAATAGATGTTGGAGGGTAACCAGCTCCCCCCACTAAACGCTATTTTCCCAAATGCATCCAATAAAAATTTTAAGATAGCTATTTTGTTAAAAATAGTTCAAAGATCATATAACAAAAATTCTGGTGTTGACACAACCCACCAGGGCCCGGGGGCAGGCGTTACAAGTTGTACCCTGGGGGCATATATGGGTCTTATGGAAGGGATGCTCGTATTAACTTCAAAGAGGTATCATTTGATTGGAAATTGAAAGCTCTAGTTCACTTTTTAAGAGTCAAGAGAGATTGGAGGGCACCTAGTGCCTCCCCCCCTCCAAGCCCTTTTTCATCAAACCCATCCGATAAGGACTTTGAGATAGCTTTTTTTTAATAGTTCAAAGACCATATAACGAAAAATCAGGGGTCAACACAGCCCCCCAGGGCCCGAGGGTAGGTGTTGTTAGTTATGCCCTTGGGGAATCTATGGTTCTTATTGAAAAGGATGCTTGTAAAAAATTCAGAGATGGCCCATTTGATTGGAAATTGAAAGTTCTAATTAAGTTTTTTCAAGTCAAACGATATTGGAGGGCATCTAGCTCCCCACGCCCCTTTTTCCCAAATGCATCCAATAAAAGTTTTGAGATAGGTATTAAGTTAAAAATTTCTCAAAAGTCAGATAACAAAAACTCAGGTGTCGTCACAACCCCCCAGGGCCCGGGGGCAGGCGTTGTAAGTTATGCCCTGGTGCATATATTGTTCGTATGAAAGGGATGCTCGTATAAACTTCAGAGAGGGCTATTTGATTGGATATTGAAATCCAGCCCTTTTTAAGAGTCAAAAGTGATCAGAGGGCAACTGGCCCCCCAAGCCCTTTCCCCCAAAATACATCTGATAAAAAATTTGAGGTAGCCATTTTGTTAAAAATAGTTCAAAGATCATATAACAAAACTGCTTTACGTATGGTCATTTCATTAAAAATAGTTCAAAGGTCAGATAAGAAAAACTCCTGTGTCGACACCACCCCCCCCCCAGAGCCGGGGCAGGCGTTGTAAGTATTGCTCTGGGGTTATATATGGTTCTTATGGAAGGTATACTCGTATAAACTTCAGAGAGGGTTCATTTGAATGGAAATTAAAAGTTGTAGTTCATTTTCTCAGAATGAAAAAGATCGGAGGGCAACTAGCCCCTCCCGCCCTTGGGCGTATCGGATGGATAAACCCATCCGATAAAAATTTCAGGTGACCATTTTGTTAAAAATAGATCAACCATCAGATATTGAAACTCCAGGGTCGACACAACCTCCCAGGGCCCAGGGACAGGCGTTGTAAGTTATACTCTGGGGATTTATATGGTTTTTATAGAAGGGATACTCGTATAAACTTCAGAGAGGGCTCATTTGATTGAAAATAGAAAGTTCTAGTTCACTTTTAAAGAGTTAAAAGAGACAGAAGCTTAATCTAGTCCCCCACGCCCTTTTTCCCCAAACCCATCCGATAAAAATTTCGAGATAGCAATTTAGTTAAAAATAGTTCAAACATCAGACAATAAAAACTCCGAGGTTGACACAAACCTATTTTTTTTACTCTGATATTGTTAATTTGATATCAGTTTTGATACTTTGATCAATATTTGATTTTTTTTTTTAAAGTTTGATTTTGAAATAAGGAATTTTTAAAAACTTGAAATTTTTTGCAATCAAAAACGAACAAATTTTAATTAAAAAAAATCTGCGAAAAAATAAGTTTTTCAAAGAAAAGTAAAGGCCATTTTAAACTTAAGCTCAGCAGATTATCAACTACGGAGTTTATCAACTCCGTAGTTCTCTAAATATCCAAATTCCCCATACACCAACAATAAGATCCGATTTTAATCCTCTTGTTGCGTGTCATTTGACATGGAACACCCTTCCCGATTCGGCTCGAGAATGCCACTCGTTTGGCACCTTCAAAAGACTAGTAAAAAAATATTTGTTTTCATGTGATTAATTTTCTTTACTTTTGCCTGCTGCCAATAGTTTTTTTCATTTAATTTTTTTTTTTTTTTTTTTTTTTTTTTTTTTTTTTTTTTTTTTTTTTTTTTTTTTTTTTTTTATAGATGTTGTGATTCACTGTAGTTTGATAAAGCTTATTTAGTGAACTCTCCTTTTTTTTATAGATGTTGTGATTCACTGTAGTTTGATAAAGCTTATTTAGTGAACTCTCCTTATTTTTTTTTTTTTCTTTTCGTTTTATTAAGCAAATGCTTTACATGTTAAAAGTTCAAATGCTTATGTTTATATGTTTAAATATTAATGTTATGTTTATATTGTTTAAATCTTAAGCGTTTAAATGTTTAATGTTTATTTGATCTTTTCATAATCCCCCTCCTACAGGCCATGGAGCCTTTGTGGGGATTTGTAGATTGTTATGTAATTATTTTACTGGTATATGGAAAATAAATCTATCTATCTATCTATCTATCTAGATACAAATACCTTTAAAATTCAAACTCAAAACGACCAGAAATTACTATTAAAGAATAAATGAAAGCCAAAACGAACAGAAATTAAATAAACAATCATGGCAAAAACATACAATAAATAATGATATGAATGAATAAATAGATCTTAAAGCGAGTAATACTTAGATTGAATTTGAAAATCAAGCTTAAGACGAAAAACATATTTTCCCATTGAAGTACAAATGAAACTTAAAACGAACAGAAATTAAATAAACAATCAATGCAAACAAACATACAATAGATATTAATATAAATTAATAAATATATCTTAAAACGAGTGAAACTTAAATTGAATATGCAAATTAAGCTTGAAACAAACCAAAATCACCACAAACAAGAGTTTGGGTATGACCTCCTTCTCTCACTGTAAAAGTCTAAAACCTACTGAGTCATTGGCGCTTTACTGAAAACTATATGCGTCTCGAACAGTCTTGGAAAGTATTAACAACATCAAATTGAATATTTGATGTATAATGATATTAATGATTGAAAGATCCATCAGGTCAAGAATTTTTTTCGCTGTAATTGTGTTTTTATTTTCAATGCTGTAAGAACTGGAAAAGAAAGTATTTGTAATATAATCCGTTTTCAGTTAAGCGCCAATGACGCAGTAGGCTTTTGGTTTTTATTTACAGTTAGGAAAGGAGGCAGTATCCAATCACTTGTTTGTAGGGAAACTATATTCGTCCTTAACAACTTTAAAAAGAGCTAATAAATTAAACTGAATATTTGACGTATAATGATATTAATTGCTGAAAGCTCATCAGTTCAAAATGTTACTATAATTTTAATGTCTATTTTCAGAGATAAGTACAAAAGAAAACTTTTGTCACAAAATTGGTTTTCAGTAAAGCGCCAATGACGCAGCAGGTTTTAGACTTTTACAGTGAGAGAAGGAGGTCATACCCTAACTCTTGTTTGTGGTGATTTTTGTTTGTTTCAAGTTTGCATATTCCAAGCACAAAAACGTATCCGCTCAGGGGGGAAATACAAAAATTCCTAGCATTCCGTTCAGGAGAAACATTTCTGATTACAGTGACTTCACATATCAGCTCGTGGGTACTCTTGCAATGCAAGCAAAAGTTGAATGCATATTTTTACCGATATTGCCCCTTATTAAGTTGCTTTCCTTGTGTTTTCTATAATTATACGAACTGCCTTGTGTACTAATAAATGCACTAATTACTAATAAACAAATATATATTTAGGATCACCATAAAAAGATGATTCTTTGATTGAATGTTATCAAACAGTTCGTGGTAACGAACTGTAAGTAAGGAGCGACCCGGCTCAATGGTAACCGAAACTCTAGAAAACGGATTTTTGATACCAATAGATACATCAAAAGAATCAGATTTTAATGCTGATTTCAAATATATAACTTTCATCAAGTTTAGTGCTACCCATCAAAAGTTACGCGCCTGAGAAAATTTGGCTGATTTTCGAAAAAAGGGGGAAAGCCCCCTAAAAGTTATAGAACCTTAATGAAAATCACACCATCATATTCAGCGTATCAGAGAACCCTACTGTAGAGGTTTCAAGCTCCTATCTACAAAAATGTGGAATTTTCCATTTTTTGCAAGAAGGAAGATCACGGATGCGTGTTTATTTGTTTGTTTGTTTGTTTTTTTTTTTTTCCAGGGGTGATCGTATCGACCCAGTGGTCCTAGAATATCGTGGGAGGGCTCATTGGAACGGAAACTAAAAGTTCTAGTGCCCTTTTTAAGTGACCAAAAAAAAATGGAGGGCAACTAGGCCCCCTCCCACGCTCATTTTTTTCCCAAAGTCACCCGATCAAAATTTTGAGATAGCCATTTTGTTCAGCATGGTCGAAAATATGATAAAAATGTCTTTTAGGATGACTTGATCCCCCAAAGTCCCCAGGGGGAGGGCTGAAAGTTATGAACTTTACTCAATGTTAACATATAGTATTGGTTATTGGGAAGTATACAGACTTTTTCAGAGGAGATTTTTTCTGGTAGGTGGGGGAAGGAGAGGGTCGGGGGCTATATGAAAGGATCTTTCCACGAAGGAAGTTTTCATGGGGGAAGGGAAAATGCCATGAAGGGGGCGCCGGACTTGCCAGCATTATTTATTGGTTATTGGGAAGTATACAACCATTTTCAGGAAGGATTTTTTCTGGAGGGGGGGGCTAGAGGAGGGGATTACTCTGGAGAATATTTCCGTGGAGGATGTTTCTTTGGGGTAAGGGACATTTCTATGAAGGGGGTGCCGGATTTCCAAGCATTATTTAAGAAACGATCAGAAGTTAAATAAAAAAAAAACAAGTTTTTTCAACTGAAATGTAAGAAGGAATATTAGAACTTAAAACGAACAGAAATTATAACGTATGTGAGGGGGTTCTCCCCCAAGTCAATACCTCGCTCTTTACGCTACAGTTTTTTTTTAGTGCTTTCAAAAGAGCTATCTATTCTAATTAAACGGCCTTTATGATTCAGGGGTTTGTGAATCAAAATTTTTTTTAACTTTTAACGTAAAGAGCGTGGTATTGACTAAGGGGAGAACCCCTTCATATAAGTAATAACATATACGTAATATAAAAAAAAAACAATAAAAAAACAAGCGATACGGCTCAATAGTAATCGAAACTTTTAAAAACGAAATTTTGATGTCAATAAATGTATCAAAAGAATGTGTTTATAATGCTGATCCTAAATATATAAATTTTATTAAGTTTAGTATTACTCATCAAAGGCTACGAGCCTGAGAAAATTTACTCGATTTTTTAAAGAGGGGGGAAACATCCCCTACAAGTGAAAGAATTTTAATGAAAATCACACCGTCAGATTCAGCGTATCAGAAAACCCTATTACATAGGTTTCAAGCTCATATCTGCAAAAATCTGCAACTTTGTATTTTTTGCCAGAAGAAAAATATACGAATATAGAAGTTAGTTACGTAAGTTAATTTGTAAAGACATCCATTTAGCAAAAGAAAAGTAAAATTTTTATGCAAATAAAAGCTGCATTAACTAAAAAACGATCAGAAATTAAATAAAAAAAACAAGTTTTTTAAACTGAAAGTAAGGAGCGACATTAAAACTTAAAACGAACAGAAATTATTCCGTATATGAAAGGGGCTGTCCCCTCCTCAACGCCTCGCTCTTTACGCTAAAGTTTGACTCTGTCTCACAACTTTATTTTTTAAAACAATAAAAAACTTTAGCGTAAAGAGCGAGGCGTTGAGGAGGGGACAGCCCCTTTCATATACGGAATAATTTCTGTTCGTTTTAAGTTTTAATGTCGCTCCTTACTTTCAGTTTAAAAAACTTGTTTTTTTTATTTAATCAATAGCTAGGCTCTTACACTTTCGTTATTGACAAGGATCGTTATTTACTTACCATTCATTACTATGAAGAATTTGATTTTTTGCGCGTGTGTTACTCTAGCCAAATCATATAGAAAAAAAAGTTTGTAGGAAACTGGAAAGGGGTCACTAAGTCACAAATTAGAACTTATAATTTCCTTATTAAGGGTCAAAATATATTGGCAGGCAGCCAACTATGGGGCAACCCACATTTTTTCCATGGGTTTTCCCTATTCTGTGCTTTTTCCTTTAGTTTCCATATAATTATTTTATAGTCCCAAATTTCCAGAGGGTCATGTCCCCCTGCCCCCCTCTCCCTCTGCCAGCGTCCATGCCCTTGGGCCATCGCCAACTTTTATAAAGAAAGGCTGGCATCTGGCATCTTGTTTGAACTGATGCCATACACGAATTTTCTATCTGTATGATTGGAGGCACAGAGTGGGTCTATGGCTTCTCCACGGTCAACAGCCCCCTGCCAAATTTTGGCAAAAAGAAAGGTTGTTTTTTCCTAATTAGCTTGAATCCCATGGGGCAAGTATCTTAGGTGAAACTTACATTAGAAAGAGGATTTCTGAGGCAAACATCCCTCCTATGACGTTTACACAAAGGTACTCAGTTCCGCTTGGGTCAAGAGGGGACAGGGTTTTAGAGGTGTTTTTAGACGGAGTTTTTAGACACCACTTTTGATCCCCAGCTAGCTTCCATAGGAAATTGCACGGATCTGCTTAGAATTTGTTGAAGACGCAACTAAAGTGAAGGAGACTCGTCTCAAGATATTTTAGACCCCTAGTTCTTTTTCAGCCAAGGGGCTAGGAAGCTTCAAAGATTCTCAAAATATAGGGATTCGCCGAACTACAAAACTTTTAAGTCTGACGCACTCTAAAGGTCAGCGGTCTAAAACTCCTTGGGTGAACTTTCTGTAGGCACACGCTTGCCAGATTTTAGAAGAATCTGAGCACTTTTTATTTTTGTAGTGGCTTTTCCAGCCGGCTATCACAGGTGCTATTGAAACTCGGGTGATTAATTCCAGGCAAACCAATCAAGCATTCTTCAAATGCCAAATTTAGTCTACCACAATACAGTATACCGTCCTTTGGCTCTTCAGCTTCGATGCCTAGCACTCCTTCTCATAGCTGTCCCACAGTAGCCTATGTGCGCTCTTGTGAGTACATCTCTTTATGATTGTGCTGCATGATTATAGGCACAAAGTGGGTACACGATTTGTACTGACTTTAGAAGAACTGTTGGAAGAAGTTTTGTTTTCAGTAAAGCGCGAATGACGCTCAATCCTTCGGGTGTTTTCGGTGACAGCGCACCGTTCTTATTCCTGGCAACTTTTGTTTGGTTCAAGTTTGATGATTCATTTAACTTCTATTCATCTTAGGGTTCATTTATTTGCTCAAAAATAATTTATGTTCTTTTTACATTTGACTTTTGTTATTACTTTGTTTCAGCTCTTTTCAGGCTTTAACATCGGTGTTTACTTTTCCTCAAAAATATTTTTCTCAACAATTTTTTTTTATTAATACAAGAAATACTTATTAATCAATTACATCCAAATGATTCAATCCACATGAAATTCTGAAAGATGTAATAAACTTTGGAATAATACTGGGCGAGAATATATTATCGTGACCGAAAAACTAAAACGGTTCACGAAAAAAAACGGAAGTAGTTCCTACACGGATTGAAATACTAAACGTTATAAACGAGAATAAACGTTGGTTCATCCGCTTTATCTTAAAATGACTATTAGACCGGTCGTAAATCCTGATAAACAAAATTATTTTTTCTAAAAAAAAATAAAACACTCCTGACATTTCAGACAATGAATTTCATTGACTTAATTAATATCGCTACCGAATTTGCAAGGATAATTCAGTCAATAATTCGAAAGATTATTCTCGTCTGACAGTTAAACTAAAGCTATTGTACTATGTATATGCCAAGTCACACGGAGTCTTTGGCATATATCCTTTAAATAAAAGGCAAATCTACTGCAGCCAATTCATAACATGCTAATTTATATTAAAAAAAAACATATCACATATTTTTTTTTTGCGATGAAGAGATTTTCATATCAGGGCCCTGTGCTGTTAAGTTACTTTGCAAATAAATTTGTAATGAAAGGATATTTGCTATGAAGAATCTACATTAACTAGAGATTTGCTCTAATTTTTTTTACTTACTTGTGGTGGGAATCATGCGCTAGCACGTCACCCAGCACTTAAAATATCTGAGGAATGTTTGGTCTACACTGAACCATTTGATGCCAGCTGCTCAGCGAGTAGGATCAATTGGGCTCTCCAACTGTGGCAAAACTTACTGAAATCTTGAAAAGGGCCAAGACAGGACAAGCAAGATTCCAACAATTTTTCTTCTATCCTACTTAATGTTTCCTAACAGTTGCAAGGCTAAGTTGCAAGAATTTGGCGTGGTAAATACTGAATTGGCTCTCATGGTTGGACACGGTCCAACCATTTTTGGTCGCTGTTTAGTGGTTGTGAGCCCAACGTCTCTTAATGCCACACATTTGCTGCATTTTCATTTTTGATTTGCTGTCAACAAGATGTCTTCTGAGAATTTTTTTGCGGAAAATTGTTCAAACAACTTCAATGACTTCGATTGCTTGACTTGATATGAAGTTGTCTGAAACATTTCTTCAAAGTCGAATAGTATGATACCTACCCAGTATAAAGGATATCTTGGGTTTGACCCCCATAGATATAATATTTTACACAATAAATGTTCATTCCTGTTAATCGTACTTAATGTTTCCTAACAGTTGCAAGGCTAAGTTGCAAGAATTTGGCGTGGTAAATACTGAATTGGCTCTCATGGTTGGACACGGTCCAACCATTTTTGGTCGCTGTTTTGTGATTGTGAGCCCAACATCTCTTAAAAGGGTTTCCAGCGCCAGTAGGATTTTACTAGATCTAGTAAAATAAAAAAAATCTAGTAAATTTAGAGGATCTAGTAAATTTCCCGAAATCTAGTAAAAAGTTATGATTTGTAGTAAACAAAACTTTTGTTATTTTCAATGGATTCTTTGAAAAAATTAGGGTTCATTCATTACAAAATCTGATTTCGATTATGTTAGATATTATGGCTACTATTGCTCTCATTTTTGCGATTTCGCGTCAACCCTAGCGCTTAAAAATCTCTACTTTTCTCTAGGCTTCTTCTTGATACTTGCTTTGAAAGGCAAACTATTTAAAGTCAGGACAGGTATGCTTAATTTGTTTCAGGAAATTTTCCCAGACTCTCATAACAGCTGCTACGTTTGTTAGTTAGCTTTGTCCCTTTTTAAAGACGCTGCTGGAAACGAACTTTATCCATAATTGCCGAAGTTCTTTCTGACTCTCTGCAGCTTGCCCCATTCAAGTGCTGGAGCAGAGAAACAGTTCTTGATTTTGTCGGTCATCAACACTAAAAACAGGAATAGGCTAAATGTCTCGAGTGTTTCGTCCCTGATGAAAACGAAGCAACTTGTTCTCAGGTTGTCAAGTGGAGTACATGACTGGGTGATCCCCAGCCATTTGACTTGGGCTATCAAGAAATGGAAACAAGTAGATCCCTTCAGTCAGAATTCAACACTAGTGGATACTTTAAATTCGGATGAGGCCGACTAAAGCCGTTTAAGTGCGACTTTTTTTAATTGTGACTACATATTTTTCTTCTTACTTTTCAATTTGTATGATTTGCCTGACATGAAGACTATTGACACAATGTTATTCTTTAAAACTAATTATTGTATGTTATATAAGTTTTCTTTTCTTGACAGCCCTAGTCCAATTTGAGGTGCACTTTTTAATTTACATAATTTTACAACTAATCCGGTAGCCGATTACGTCATTTCCGTTTTGAAGTGACATAGATTGTATTGGTATTTGATTCCCTTGAATACGAACGAGAGAGAATCCAGAAAAAATCCTAAATTAATTGCTTTAAAATTTCCCAGAATTCTTTGTAAGCAGCTTATCCCTTATTTAAAGACCAGCCAAATTAGTGTTTTAAAACTGGCAAATTTCCTCTTAGAAATGCAAAACTCAAGGGTTTAGATTTCAAACCTAAAAACACAAACTGTGGGACAAATTTCAAATACACCTCAGATTCAAAGCACTCCATCGCTTGAATTGCTTCGTGAATATGAGTTGTAGCTGTTTTTCTTCGTTGGTTGCTTTTTAATTTTTCAATATATCTGAATTTTATGACCTGGACTATTGATAAATTTAAAGCCGGGCTTCGTCAGCAGGATTTCCAGAATCCAAGAATGCAGACTATTATTTGATGTCTTGGATACACCGTATCTGGAATATGACGGAATTTTTGAATTTCTATGTTTCCGGAATTTTCAATCATACTATGAAAACGAAAGAAAAAAGGAAAAGAGAAAAAAAAACAAGAAAAAAAGGAAAAAAGACTGTGTAAATTTTTTTGAGCATTTAATAAAAACAGATGCGATTTAGTAAATTTTTCCTCTCAGATTTAGTAAATTGCTCCAGGCCAGAGTGGCAACCCTGTCTCTTAATGCCACAGATTTGCTTCATTTTCATTTTTAATTTGCTGTCACAAAGATGTCTTCTGAGAATTTTTTACGGAAAATTTTGTTCAAACAACTTCAATGACTTCGATTGCTTGACTTGATATGAAGTTGTCTAAAACATTTCTTCAAATTCGAATAGTATGATACCTACCCAGTATAAAGGATATCTTGGAATTGATCCCCATAGATATAATACGAGAAATGTTCTCGTATTTCACACAAGAAATGTTCATTCCTGTTAAGAAGGTCGTAGGTCTTAATGCATATTCTGAGATTTAAATATTCTTGCCTCAGTTATGCTTGTTAAACGTGCAACGCTGCGTTCTGACATTGACTTCTTCTAGTCACAAAAGTTAATTTTAGTTAATCGTTCGTGTCAAAATTCTTCAAATTACAACAGGTGACAAACTCATATTTTTTTAATGATGATTAGGGCGCTGATTCAAGTCGGTTTGAATGACTCGCACAACTTCTGAGAAAAGGGGAGGGGCAATTTTTTTTTTAATGCTATACGCAACAAGGAAACGTGGGAAGATAATTGGTTACGTTTCCCTGGTTAATTGATAAAATATAATTTCAAAATTTCGATTGTTTCATTGAAAAGGTGGAGAATAGAAGTACTAGAGGTATTCGTATTTTAACCAATTTTTTTCATTTTGAGAGACATGTTGGTACTTACGTGTTATACGCTACGCTGTGCAAAATTTGAGAACAAACCGGTTTCTTCGTTAGTTTCTTTCAGCTAAGCGTCAGACAAGACAAGTGACATAATAGACGGGAAATATGTAATTTGGGTTATATATTTGCACATTAGGGGGTGGGGGTAAAGTATTTGGACAGTTTGAAGTTAGATAATGATTCTTACTTCATAATATGCAGATTAATTGTACCTAAGATATTTTGCATGCAGACCCGCTATAACCCCCACCCCCCTAATGTGCAAATATGTAGCCCAAATTTGTTTCTAAAGTAACGAAGAAACTAACGAAGAAACCGGCTTGTTCTCGAGTTTTAGACAGCGTAAACTTGAGTGAGTGGCGTACAATACACAAGTAACGACATGTTCTATGATTATTAAATACATGACATTTGGCGGTCTGAAAAACAAAACGTGCCTTTACGTGACCATACTTCATGTGAAGAAGGACTAACGTAAGCGTCACCAATTTCTCAAAGTCGTATATTTTCTTTTTATGTGTTATTATCATCATTATCCCTCTCCCCCTTGAAATTAGTTCCTGCATATGTCCTCGTACAGTGATGCCAGAAATAGGAAAGGAACTATGACTGGACAACATTATCTGATCATCGTGATGCCAGTGATGCCAGAAAGAGGAAAGGAACTATGACTGGACAACATTATTTGATCATCGTGATGCCAGTAATGCCAGAAATAGGAAAGGAACTATGACTGGACAACATTTTCTGATCATCATTTAGTCAACTTTGTAAACAAGAAGCTATCCCTTATGACCTTTTTGTCATTTCCTGAATCGTTTCTGGAAGCTCAGAAGTCGGGGTGCCATACTAAGACAAAGGCAGTTCAATGAAGGAAGAGGAAGGGAAGAGAAGTCAAGAATTGGCAGGACTGGAAATCATGGAATTTGGGAAGTGAGAGAATAGCAATTATGATAAAATATTTTTCTTTTAGCCGTCAAACAAACAAAAATTACGCATGTCAACGTAATTCAACGTACAAATAACTAAGACCGCATGTATTTTTTTTTTTGAGGGGGGGGGGGGGGTACAAAAAAAAATATAAAAATGCATACAAAATTTGTTTATATTCACTTTTGTTACGTGTTTACGAGTCGGACAAACAACAAATCCCCATCAATAAATGAATACAACCCAAAACGAACAGAAATTAAAATAACCAACCAAGTCAAACTCAAAACGAGCAAAAATTAACATGAGTAGGGTTGACAACCCCCATGCCTTGTCAAGACCAGAGCATAATTTGCACTTTATTGAAAAAAAAAAAAACAACAACGAATGACCGTCGATTGTCGGTTTAATGGTGGCCGGCGTTTATCCCCCCCGTGGAAGATAACCCCCGAAAACACCCCCGCGTAAATACCCCTTCTGAAATTACCCCCCCCCCTTGGAAAAAACCCCATCCGGAAAATATCATCCCCTTAGAAAATAAGGTTTTCCTAATTTGAGAATTTTATTTGGGTTTTGGTTTTTTAATTTCCGTACGGGGACGAAATTTTGGTACTTGTGTATTATGTGCCACTCACTCAAGTTTACGCTGTGTGTAAAACTCGAGAACAAACCTGTTTTTTTGTTACTTTAGAAACAAATTTGAGCTTTTACATTTGCACTTTAGGGGGTGGGGTAAAGTATAGCGGGTCTGCATGCATAATGTGTTGGACACAATTATTCTGCATATAATGAAGTAAGAATTGTTTTCTGACTTCAAGCTGTCAAAAAACATTACCCCCCTCCCTTATGTGCAAATATTTAGCCCAAGTTATATATTTTCCGTATATTCTGTCACTTGTCTTTGTCTTGCCATGCGCTAAGCTGGAAGAAACTAACGAAGAAACCGGTGTGTTCTCGAGTTTTAAACAGCTTAAACTTGAGTGAATGGCACATAACACAAAAGTAGCAAAATTTCTTCCCCCTTCGGAAATTAAAAACACAAAACTGAAATAGAATTCTCAAATTTGGAAAGCCTTATTGTCCACGGGGGGGGGGTATTTTCCACGAGGAGTATTTTCGGGGGGGGGAGGTAAGTAAAAAAAAAGCAAAAATACTTAAAATGTATATTGTTTTCAGTAAAGTGTAAATTCGTTTTCAGTGTTGTGCAATTGCCTCCAAGTTCTGAAAGTCGGCAGACAGTTTATGAAATTTATTAAGGGGACTTGGAGGGAAACAGGAGACGTTTTGAAAATCTCAGGTTCATGGCTTACAGCCATAGACAGTATGATGGAAGGCTACCCTTTTGCACTTCCAACCCTTTCTACTCCAGAAGTGGCACCCAAAGTGGCATTTTGGGTGACATATGATACTTTCTGATGACGCAATCAATTAGATTTATTAAAAGAACATCAACATAAGAATTAGATTTCAAATAGCTTGCAATGTAACTGAACAGTTTTTTTTTTAATGCGTGTTCAGAGTTCGCTCTTTACTAGGTTGGAGCACAGTATAAAGATATAATCTATATACTGTGGGTTGGAGCTACCACTGCAATCATGGTATGTGAATGCATTAATACAGGGCAATGAGACAAAAAGTTTAACTTTCTTGGAATGTGCTTCATAAACGTAAAGGGCTCATTTACTTTAAACAGTAAAATTCTCAGTTTAAAGGATTGAAGGGCAATCAGTATATCAAACGCTCAGGCCCAGATTTGCCACTAGGTCCGGGCCTAGGGGCTCACAATGCCAGAGGGCGCAATAAATTATAACTAAAGTGATTTTTTTCTTAACAAAAACTTGACTAATATGGCTTATCGTTGAAGTGCCAGGTGCACTCCGCCGCCGCGCTGCCTATTCACACAAAAGTAATTTTAAAACAACACGGGGATTCCGCGGCTGCTTATAGACTGTCAGATGTCTCCAGAATTTCATTTCTTATTTATTCTGCTCATTGTTGTCGCATGTATTGTAACCGCATATTTCTCTGTCCTTCACTTTTGTTTTTGACTTGTTTTGATTCTTGCTGCCGCTTATCTTTGAACCACATGTTTCTTTGTTCTTCACTTTTGTTTTTCACTCGTTGAAATTGTCGCTGACGCAATACCAAGTGTAATTAGTCTATTTAAAAGAGGCATTTTAAGTAGTTTCATTATGCCTGGAGGACAAATGAACAACCTAGACCATCAAACGTGACAAGACCAAATCCGAGCAGCCAAGGTAAAGGGTATTGAAAAAGTGTCTACAGTCCGAAATATTCCCTGGGAGCCCTCCATTTTCCCGAGGAAAGAGTAGCAAACAAAGGTGAGTCACTTGGAGGTTGCTACTTACAGCACGAATGCTTACTTACAATACTTACAATACCAACGAGCTACTTATAATATCAATACAAGCTTGCCGCATGTCGAGTGCCAAGGCCCGGGTTCTAAATCAGCTACATAGTTTTTTTTCTTAACCGGCATATTAGCATTTCTGGCCACTAAAACGATCTAAAAAGGTCGCAACTTTAAGGAAGAAATTGTATTTTTCCCCGGGTGGTTGTATCAAACCTATGGTGACGCCATGGCAGCAAGAAGAGGCTCGCATGCAGTTAGAAGCAAGGCGGCAGTAAGAATTATAGGCGATAGCAAGAAAGCAAGTATCAAAACGTGTCAAAATGAAATGAAGAACAAAGAATTGTGCTAATAGAAGAAAATCGACAGCGGAATTCAGAACGAGCCAAAAATGAAAGTGAAGAAAGAAACAAAATGTTACGTTTGAAGAACAACACCATCACAATCTTCGATGCCAACAAAATGGGGCACAAAACCCAGGCCAAACTTACAAAGATGACGTAAACTATGCAACTGTTAATTACAAATCATTCTGTTAAACTACACAGACCCTTCAACGTTATATGAGTTCCCTTTGAAGCCCTCCGTTTTCCCAAGGAAATAGTGGAAAACGAAGGTGACTCATTTGGAGATTGCTGCTTACAATGCGAATCAATATATACAAGCCTGCCGTATGCCGAATGCCGGGACCCGGCCTCAAAATCGGCTACATAGTTTTTTTCTTAAAACTAGCATATTGAAATTTCTGGCCACAAAAACGATCTTAAAAGGTTACAAGCACAAGGAAGAATTCGTATTTTTCCCAGGGTTGTTGTATCGAACTATGGTGACGGCATGACATCAAGAAGAGGCTCACATTGTCTGCGGTTAGAATACAAGTGACAACGAGAGTCAATATAAACAACACTGCCACGTAGCCGTTCCGGGACTAGGCCTTGAAATTGGTTGCAAAGTTTTTTTTTTTACTGGCATATTGACATTTCTGGCCACAAAAACGAACTAAATAGGTCACAACTTTAAGGGAGAATTTAGTTTTTTCCCAAGGTAGTTGTATCGTACCTATGGTAACGTCATGACACCAAGAAGAGGCTGCGGTTAGAAGAGTAGCGACAATGAGAATCAATATATTCAAGCGTGCCGCATAACCATGCTGGGGCCCGGTGGCGTTGCAGTTAGAAAAGTCTGAAATAAAAGGTAGTAAGACCAGATCCAGCACCAAAAGATGTAAAGATCGGGCCAGCAGTAACTGAAACTCTAAGTAAACGAATTATAAAGATGTAATTTTACTAATTTTACTGTAATTTTACTAATTCTACTTCTAATTTAGGACCCATTTGTTTAAACCGAGTACAAACAACATGATATGATTTAACTTTCAGCGGTTGGAAAAGATACGTCATTTGAACAACAAGAAGAAATTTTTGTCCAACCGCCCGGACTATCAAATTTGACAAGACGTATCCAAAGAGCTAAAGCAAAGGGCATGAAAAACATGTTTAAGGGGCTCTTAATGGAAATGAAGTATAAATAAATGTGATTAGAAAACAAGCAAAAGTGAGAATCGCAACAGCTAAAGCATAAGGCATGGAACAAACGACAGCGTTTTTTGGTAACCATGACAAAATACGTTTCAGTAAGTCAATAGCTAGGCGGGCTGGAACAATTTATTCGCCAAAACCTGGTCAACAGTTAGAACATCTCGGGTGTCAGTGCTAGATCGGAGCTCTGTGATAACAGAGC
Source organism: Artemia sinica (assembly GCA_027921565.1). NCBI lineage: Eukaryota > Metazoa > Arthropoda > Branchiopoda > Anostraca > Artemiidae > Artemia > Artemia sinica. Next base: position 43,626,272 of record CM051261.1, on the reverse strand, counting down.
TATGCCCTGGTCATCTGCATCCTTAATAAGGGCTTATGGAATTTCAGATAAAATTTGGCTAGGATTAGGCTAAGAATTTTGTTGCACGTTGAATTGTCACTTATTTAAAGCTGCTGCAACACTTCAATGGGCATTGATACCAGAGAAATAGTTGATGTAATTATTATTAGTGCCTCGTAATTAGCATTTCGATTAATATTGTAACAAAGAAGTTTCATAGACATTTGCAATTATGTGGCTGTACCTTCAATGCCCTGGTGAATTAAATTGAAATAATGAAAGTGAATTGCATTTTTGCTGCTGCCAATTTTCTTCGTTACTACTTGGAAAAAAAAAGGATTGTTGTATAAGTCATTTAGATAATAACATAAAAGTAACCTAGACAATGTTTATCTTTCGCTTCATATAAGTTGTAAAGTCTTCAACTTGTTTTAATTGTGTCAAAACGATGTGGTTTTTGTAACCATCTTTACACAATAGCGCCGCCTAAGTAAAGAACGATGTTGGCACAATGTTTTATTGTTTTTTTTTTTTTTTTTGGTTTTAGACCAGGGCACTTCGTATCGAAGGAGTTGTCGTGGAAACTTCGAAAAGGGCTCATTCGATTGAAAATTGGAGTGGCTAGTGCCCTTTTTAATAATCGAAAGTGATTGAAAGGCAACTAACACCCCTTCCACGCCCACCATTTCCCCAAACACATCCAATAAAAATATTGAGATAGCCATTTTGTTCAGCGTAGCTGATTTCGAGAAAGAAATTATGTTTTTGAGGAGGAAACTCCCCCAGAGCCCTCAGGGCAAGCGTTGTAAGTTATGCCCTGGGGGCATATAAGATTTCTTATAGAAAAAGTTGTCGTAGAAACTTCAAAAAAGGCTCATCTGACTGGAAATTCCAAGGGCTAGTGCCCTTTTTAATAGTCGAAAGTGATTGAAGGGCAACTAACCCCCTGCTCACGCCCACTTTTTCCCCAAACACATCCAATCAAAATTTTGAGATAGCTATTTTGTTCAACGTAGTTGAAAGTTCTGGAAATGAGGTCTTTGTGGATGATAACCCCCTCAGAGCCCTCAGGGCAAGGGTTATAAATTATACCCTGGGGGCATATAAGGCTCTTATTTAAAGCTTTGTCATAGAAACTTGAAAAAGGACGCATTCAATTAGAAATTCAAAGGGCTAGTGCCCTTTTTAATAGTCGAAAGTGATTGTAGGGCAACTAACCCCCTTCTCACGCCCACCTTTTCCCCAAGCACATCCAATGAAAATTTTGAGATAGCCATTTTCTTCAACGTAGTTGAAAGTTCTGGAAATTATGTCTTTGAGGATGACAGCCCCCCACAGCCCTCAGGGCAAGGGTTGTAAGTTATACCCTGGTGGTATATGAGGTTTTTGTTATAGAAAGTTTTGTCGTAATTTTTCAAAAAGGACTCATTCGATTGAAAATTGAAACGGCTAGTGCCCTTTTTAGTAGTTGAAAGTGATTGGAGGGCAACTAACCCCCCTCTCACGCCCACAATTTCCCTAAACACATCCGATCAAAATTTTGAGACATTCATTTTATTCAAAGTTGTTAAAAGGTTCTGGAAATTAGGTCTTTTAGGATGAAAACCCCCTCAGAGCCCTCAGGGCAAACTTTTTAAGTTATACCCTGGGGGAATATAAGGTTTTTATAGAAAGTGTTGTCGTAGAAACTTCAAAAAGGGCTCATTTGATTGGAAATTGAAAGAGCTAGTGCTCTTTTTAATAGTCGAAAGTGAATGGAGAGCAACTAGCCCCCCTCTCACGCCCACCGTTTCCCCAAACGCATTCAATTAAAATTTTGAGATAACCATTTTGTTATACGTAGTTGAAAGCTGGAAATTATGATGTTGAGGATGACAGACCCCCCAAACCCCTCAGGGTAAGGGTTGTAAGTTATGCCCTGGGGCATATAAGATTTATTTAGAAAGCGTTGTCGTAGAAACTTCAAAAAGGGCTCATTTGATTGGAAATTGAAAGAGCTAGTGCTCTTTTTAATAGTCGAAAGTGATTGGAGGGCAACTGGCTCAGTTGCCCTCCAATGGCTCAGTTGCCCTCTCAAGCTCACCATTTCCCCAAACACATCCAATTAAAATTTTGAGATAGCCATTTTGTTCAACATAGATGAAAGTTCTGGAAATTAGGTCTTTCAGCATGACACTCTCCTCAGAGCCATCAGGGCTAAGGTTGTGAGTTATGCCCTGGGGGCATATAAGTTTTTTTTTTAATAGAAAATGTTGTCGTAGAAACTTCAAAAAAGGCTCATTCAATTGGAAATTGAAAGGGCTAGTACCCTTTTTAATAGGCTTGTCGAAACTGATTGGAGGGCTACTAACCTCCCTCTCACGCCCACCATTTCCTCAACATCTAATCAAAATTTGGAGATAGCCATTTTTTTGAACGTAGTTGAAAGTTCTGGATATTAAGTCTTTGAGGATGATCAAAGACCATGTTAGTTTCTCTATCTGACTTCCAGAAATCCCATGTTAGTTTCCCTATCTGACTTCCAGAAATCCCATTTAATTTCTCTATCTGACTTCTGAAAATCCCATGTTCATTTCCCTATCTGACTTCCAGTTAGGGTATCGTGACGTAACAGGGCCTTCTAGGAATCCCATGTTAATCTGCTATTAGGCCGGTCGAACCTTAAATGCCCTTGCTACTAATGATTGTATAATAACCGTTCATTCAAGTTTGTTATTCGAAGCACTAAAATCATTTTCTAATAAAAAAAGTTTTCTCAAATGAAAATAAAAATTGACACTAAAACTTAAAGCGAAGAGAAATCATTCCGTTCATGAGGTGGACTGTCTCCTCCTGAACTCCCACCCTCTAAGCTAAAGTCTAATAGCCGTTCAAAGATAGTTCTTTTACTGTATCAATGACCCCTGTGTTTGAGCAGTCGTTCTTATAGAATTAGAACAAAAGTTTAAACTTTAGCGCAAGGACTGGTTGGCTCAGGAGGGAATTCTTTCCCCACCTTCTAAAACCAATGGACAGATACAATCACTCCTGGTAAAATACATGCACCCGTGATCTTTCTTCTGGAAAAATATCCAGAATTCCACATTTTGTGGATTGGAGTTTGAAAAGTCTAAAATGAGGTTCTCTTATATGCTGCATTTGATGGTGTTATTTTCACATAAGATCGTTTCCCTACCTAAGGAAATTCAAACGCCCCCCTCTCTTGGAGAATAAGGCTCTCTGTGGTGCTAAAAAAAAAATTCTTATTGGATCCTATGGCTTTTGAGACTGTCAGCCGACTCTGAGACTCGCAATATGACATTTATGATATCAAACGTCCTTAAGTGATGTCGCTTGCTAGTTAGTGTTTTGTTCGTTTTCTTATGATCCTTGCTGGCTTTTGAACAAGTAAATTATTAGCATTATTCAAATCTATAGATCTTTCAATTCAGACGTTTGATCAAACCCATCATGTGAAAGGTGTCCTTAACATCAGATCGTGTACGCAAAATGACAATGGAATAACCACTAATCGAAAGAGGTGCATGCAATTATGTAGGCCAAAACCTCTAAAGGATCGTGCTTTCATTTACTACAATACATCAACATTTCTATTAACTGAAGAAAAGTAAAGAGCTATATTAAGCCAAAGAGGAGCAAAGATAAAGTCAAATAATTTTTCAACTGTGAAACCACCACAAATCATCGTGAATAAATAAATGAAACCCGAAACGAAGAGAAATTACTATAAATAACCAAGTAAAACCTAAAACGAGCAGAAACTACCACAAATATGAGTAGGGCTCATGTCCCCTATGCCTTCCAATGACAAAAACATAATATGCGCTTTACTGACAACTAAATACACTTTAAACGTTTTCTCTTTTTTAACTTTATTTATTCCAAACTATTGACAATTTCAGGAGTGAATATAAGTAAATATATTAAACTGCACATCCACATTCATTTTATTTCAGTAATCTTGGTTATTATGATGATTTTTTCTTTTTTTGATGTTATGAGAAATAAAAAATAAAGCTCGAAATAAAGATTGTTTTCATAAACTTCAAATTATATTCTCGTCTTTGGAAACCACGGGGGTTGTTAGGCCTACTCCTCTTTGTGGTAGTTTCAGTTCTTTTTGAGTTTGACACTGTCATTTATTGTAATTTCTGTTGGTTCTAGGTTTCATTTGTTTATTAATGGTAATTTATGGTAGTTTCACGCTTGAAAAAGTATCTCACTTTAGTTTTGTTCATCTTTTATTTAGCGTTGCTCTTTACTTTTCTTTGAACAATTTATCGTGGGAAAAACTTTTAAAATTAATCTCTTTTCGTTTTTAATTGACAGTCTTTTTCACTGGTTAAGAAAAAAAAACTTTTGGATCTTTACGGTTTTACCTCATAAGAATCTTGATTTTGGTTTACAATTCATAAGTTGGACAAAACTTTGTAACAATTTTAAATAGTAGTTGTACTATAATGCTTTGAATTGACTGGTATGAGGACACTAGTCAAATATATGGGTTGAAAATCTGCATGATCTTCGGGGTTCCAAAAGGCTGACGGAATTCTAACCCAGATAATATTACAATCTTGAATATAGACAAATATTAATCAAATATCCCTATTCAAATGCCCTTAAATTGTCAAATTAATTCCCTTAACCTTACTGAGATATCGCATATACACCCTTTTGACAACTTTGGATGCACATAGAAGGTATTGATTTAGTTCTATTTCCCAATTAACATGTCCTGTAAATTTTTCTTAATACCCTTAGTCGTTCCTGAGATATCGCAGATATACCCTTTGGACAAAACAGGAAGCACATAGTGTCTTTTGATTTAGTTTAACATCCCCAAAAAAATTTCTGGAGGTCAAACTTAATACCCTGCGTTTTTGCTAGGATATTGCAGAGACAACCTTTTGACAATGTGGATACTCTTAGTTTATTTTGATTTAGTTTTACATCCTCTTCAACTTTCCCTGAACTTTTTAGCTCAATACCTTAGTGGAGAGGGAGGTGCTACTCGTGTCACCCACCCCTGCTGCCACCTACAACTTTTTTGCACACCATATATGGGCATAGAGTCCCTAGGGGAAATGGATTTCTGAGAAATTGATTGCGTAATCAAAGTGTGTCAATGACCGAAATTTCCAAAGGTGTTGATGTTGTTGTTGTTGTAAGTGCACGCTCTCAGCGAATGTTATGAGTTTCCAGAAATAGAAAACAGCATTTGTTGCTGTTTTGGACATGTACATGCTCGAGGCGAATGTCATGGTGTCCAGAAATAGAAAACAGCATATGATGTTTTTGTTGTTGTTTTGCTCTCAACGAATGTTATGAGTTTCCAGGAAACAGTTAGATCACATGTTTCCTTCTCAGCCAATCAGAGGGCTGGTTACATATCCTTTCTCAGCCAATCAGAGGGCTTGTTATATATGATCTCCCCGTTACATAACAATTCGCCCTTGAGATTTCGTATATAACGGACATGCAATGTGATTAAATTATCAGAAAGTATTTTGACACAATGGATAAATTTGATGAATTAGAAGCATTGGCAACCTCAATTTACCATGTAAGTTCCGTTTTTATTTTCAAAATAAAATTATTTTCCGTGGTCACCCTCCAGTATATTCAGGTAAATCCCCCCCCCTCCATACAATACAAACATCACTATACAATCTTTATACTCGATGGAAAACGTAAATATATTCTTTTTACCCTCAAAACCTAACCCCCCTCCATCATTGTTTTTACAATCAAATTCTCGCAAATAGAATTAATTATCCTTTCGTTAAATTCCTGTTTTTTATTTTCAAAATAAAATTATTTTCCGTGGTCACCCTCCAGTATATTCAGGTAAATCCCCTCCCCCCTCCCACTCTAATACAAACATCACTATACAATCTTTATACTCGATGGAAAACATAAAATATTTTCTTTTACCCTCAAAACCTAACCCCCCCCCCTCACTGTTTTACAACAAAATTCTCGCAAAAAGAAATAATTATCCTTTCGTTAAATTTATGCAATTTCAAGTGTTCTATATCCTAGCTAAAAGCGAGCATTGACTTCCGTCACTGTTGTTATTAACCCGCTCTGGTTTTGACATAATGCTCTACGCCAGGTGAAAATTAGCTGTCACCCTTTTCCATTTGTGTTTACGAACGAGGCGGTCAAGTCAAAAGGAACTGTTCTTCCATCAAAATTAAAACACTTTGAGGCAATTGCAATATTTAGGCGCAGACGCAAAGCGCTATTTTGGAGAAGTGAAATGGATTATTTTCAAATTAAGGTCTAACAATATATTTAGGACATTATGTAAAAGGGGGGGGGGGAGGGGGCAATGACATCGCTTCTAACAGCTTCGTTGTAAGTAAATTATATAAAAGGGAGAGGGAGGGGAGAGGGGCAATACCTCAATTCTATCGCCATCATTGTAAAATGAAAACAAACTGTGCAATGCTGATACGCAAGGCTAGAAAGAAAAGTCTTTTAGGAGTTGCATGAAGCTTATATTACGTGTAAATTGAATAGCATTTTAACCTATGTTTGCAAAATTTAGGCCTATAGGCCGCTGGGTTAACAATCATTTATCTAATTTAAAGCCTATAGACTACTGATTGTCATGATTTATTTTCTTACAAGTTGTCTAATAAAAACATTCGATTTCTAAGCCTAATATATTTATCGCTAAATTTTTACTTTTTGCTTTGCTGAAAAAGGGTGGAGGAGGGGGCTTCTTTGAGATAAATGCTTTTCTAGACAAATTATGTCTGACAATAAATTCTGTAGAAGGAGGTACTAACTTTCTTTCTGTAAAAAAAGGGGGAAATTATTTTGATACTAATTTTTTCTCTTCTTTTTAAGGCAAATTATGAAAAAATTTGTTGCCCCTCCAGCTGTAAAGAGAGCTATGGGTACCACAAATAGCGAAGAATGTACCCCACCTCCATCAAAGAAAGCGCGAGATGACGAGACCGCCCGATCAGTGCCACCCCCAATGCAGTCCGGTCAAAAACCGAAAAGACAGTGGGCCGCAAGGGTGGAGAACCCCGCTATACAAGCTAGCGACATCGATACTGCATCTATGCAAGTCCCTCCTAATCGAGCCTCAATGCCACCTCGTCAAGTGCAGCCATCTGTGCCAGCCCTTGGCTCGACTGCACAAGTCACAGCTCCTGTACAAGTCGCAGTCCAACCTGCGCCAGAAATTAATGACATCGCTTGCACATCCGCCCTCCTTGGACCTCTAATAGCTGCCCCATCAACGCTAGGTCAGGAGGTTACCCTCCGGCATGCACTACCTGGACCTTCGGGCACCCAAGCCCAGACGGATTATGCAAATGTGAGTATTTTTTCCTACCTATCTATTTCTTCCAATGTTTTTTCTGTTTCACTATTTTTCAACCCAATATAAACTTATCTCAGCGAGATATTAACCCCTCACCCCCACTATTACATATCTAAATGTAATTTTTTTGCAAAGAAACCGCCCTCTTTTTTCTAATCTTTGCTATTTTCTCTATTGCTATCGCTTCGATATCTCATAAGCGAATATTTTTAGGTAATTTCTAGACAATTAATAATCACCGCCTTTGAAACACAAAATGCTATTTTTCTAATCTTTACTATTTTCTCTGTTGCTATCTCTTCACCGCCATCTCATAAGCGAATATTTTTAAGGTACCTTTGAAACTCTGCGAATGCTTTTTTTTCACATAGTTTTAAGAGAGAGATTATTCCATCTGTCACATATCAGCGTCCTAATTTGCACTGAGCCTTACATCTTGCCAAAGATTTTAGCAAGGGGAAAGCGAGTTAACGGTTCTCGGCATTTTGAAGTTCAATCCTGGAAATTGGAACACTCGCGACGGCTCAAAATAATTAAACTCATGAGTTCACTGAACCTGTGTGGAATTAGAGAAAAATATTTCAACTTTGACGGGCATTATGTAAAGGGGGCTGGGAAGAGCTGTGGGAAGTGCTGCGGGGGTGTGTCGCGGGTGCGCTACGGGCCAGAGAAGCGCCGCAGGGATGCGCCGCAAGGATGCGCCGTGGGGCCAGGGATGCGCCGTAAGAATGCGCCACAGGATGCGCCGCGGGGCCCGAAAGGCGCCGCAAAAAAAAAAAAAAAAAAAAAAAAAAACAAAAAAAAACCGCATGGTTGATTCGAAAATGAACGAGCAAATTGCCGCCTTCTATGTAAAGCTATGTTTTAGATTGTAAATATCTTAAGTTGGAACTTTCAGTTGAATTAACCAAATGCTATTAAGCATTAATAATCCAAATTTTAAAAACAGTAGGGATGATTTGAACACATTGAAAATAAGCTATTTTTTCATTTATAGATTGGACGACCATTGGTCCCTTACTCACCATCGAGTGAAGAAGAGGAAGAACACGTTGAAGGGGCAATGGAGTTTCATGACAATTCAGCCATCAGTGACTGGCACGGTATTATTAATTACATTGAAATACCATCTAATATTGATGAGATTATAGAAAAATTTTTCAATGTAGAACCTAGCACAGTTGAGCAGTCGGACTTGAGTCCAAATACCCTACAAATTTTAGAGGATTTCACAAACGAATTAACTGGGAACCCTCCTCCTGCTGATTACCTACTTCCACTTCAAACAACTGAAGTGGAGCATAGCCCAAATATTGTTGAACAACTTGGGGGAGGGGGTAATATACAAGAGGGGGGTACGACTTCTCCCGATTTTCAATTATCCAATACAATTTTAAATAATATAGTTGTTTTCACTGCGACGTTTGGGGATCCCTTTAATTCACTTATGGGGGGAAATTTTGTTTTTGATCCTGTAGAAATTGTGCATGAATATGTAGATAGAATTCATGCACTACTGGAGAACCAAATTCAGTTGTGGGGAGGTAGGGAATCAATTAAGGTTTCTATTGTTTTAAAGGTATTCTATTTAAATGAGGGGAAAAGTGAAGTTTATTATCATTATATACATTCCGAGATGCGCGTAATTTATCCAAATTTAGAAAATTTTGAGGGTGTTTTTAGCGAGTGGGTAGGACAAATTATAGCGCATCTCGAGAACTATAACGAAAATGGGAGTGGGTCTGTGGTTTTATTTATTGAAAATTTAAGTGTAAATATTTGTAAATTTAAGAAAGATTTTATTTTAAGAGGGGGGCTAGGTCTGAGAGGGATACTCTTTCAAATTATAATCCAGATCTAGAAGGTTGTAAAGGTGTCCAGAAGATCTGTTTTGAAACAGATCAAAAGTGTTTCAAGTATGCTTTCCTCATATCAGCATACGAGGCTCTAGCACGTGACGCTACCAAGAAGAATTTAGATCACTGGGCTGTACATGGGAAGGACGGGTCCAGTTTCCCCATTGTAGATTTCTCTTGCTTAGAAGGAAAATACCCAGTAACGCTACGATCTATTGACATGTTTGAAAGGGCTAATGCCCATTTAAATATCGGCGTTACTGTGGTTCAGTATGAAACAGAATTTGAAGATGGGGTTTGTTCTAAAAAGAAGGGGGTTGTCTTCCCCGTAAGGGGCCCGTCAGTTGATTTGGTTAAACACTGGGTTTGGTTGTTGTATGCACCACCTAGTGGCCCTGCCAATTCAATTGGCCATTTTAATCCGATTACCGACATTAGTAGAGTTCTGGGGGGTGGTAAGCATAGGGGGACACGTTTCTACTGTCCGTCATGCCTGTCTCGATTCCGTAGTGATATAAAACTACGGGATCATATGAAGCATTGTAGACGGCATGGCTATCAGACAGTGGAAACGGTTTCAGGGGATAGGGCCATTCTATGCTTTAAAAATTTCCAAAACACCCTCCTCCAATGCAACAAAATATCTTTAGACTGTGAAGCTAAGCTGGTGGAGGTGAACGATCCCCAATATCCAAACCGTATCAAAGAACACCAGGCCATTGCAGTGTCCTATGCTCATGCGCAAAGAGACGGTTCTAACACCATGCGGTTGTTAGAAATAGTTGAGACATTGGATGAGAACGAGTGTATGGTCAAGGCACTGACTAAATTGATTGGCACGGCTAATGGTGCTATTTCTCGTTTGAGAAATACCCATTATCCAATGGTGCTGTCTGCAGAGGATCGTCTCGCGATTAAAAATCAAAAAATATGTTGGGTTTGTAAGGGGGAGTTTATAGAGGAGGATAAGGGGACTAAAGGGAAAAGAGGCGGTGGGAGGGGGAAAGTCAGAGATCATAATCACTTGTGGCAGGAAATATCCTCGGGGGGTAGTAATTTTAGAGGGGTTGCGCATCAATCGTGTAATTTAAATGTTAGCCAACAGTTTTTTATTCCTGTTTTTATTCACAACTCTAATTATGACTTAAAATTTATTTTACCGGCACTGGCACGTATGCATAGGGAGGGAGGGGGAGTAGATAGTCCATGGGTAAACAGTTCGTTTACCTATAACATTATCCCCAAATCAGCCGAGAAGTTGTTGCTTCTTGAACTGAAATGGCAGGCAGTGGATAATGGGCATACGTGCTGGAATAAAATCAGGTTTTTAGATTCATTTAGTTTTTTTCCCAAGGCATTGAGTCAATTGATTCAAGTGCAGAAAAGCGACAATTGTGATAACTTTCCCTTGCTTAAACAGCACTCTCCAGACCGTGAAATGTATGACCTGTTGACCTGCAAAGGTGTATACGCATATGATTATTACTTCTGGCGCTCGCTTAAGTGAGGTGAAACTACCTCCAATTGAAGCTTTTTACAATTCACTGACCAACAGTGAATGCACAGCCGAGGAGTATGAGTTTGCCAAGAAGGTGTGGGCTAAGGGGAATTGTAAAAATGGGTGGGATTATTGTAGACTGTACTTGGCCAGTGACGTTCTAACTCTGTTGGATATAGTCTGTAAGAATACAGACCAAATCTATTCAGAGTTTGGGTTAGATATAGGATATTATTTTTCTACACCCCATTTAGTGATGGATTTGATTTTAAAAATTAGCAGGGAGGAAATAGGCCTAATCACCGACGTAGATCAGCACCTTTTTGTAGAGCGTTCGATGAGGGGAGGGTATGTTTTTCACGGGGACCGCGTCTTATCAACCGATCCGAGCGGACAAAGCACCGGTGTAAAGTCAAATGCAGTGTTCTTGGACATGATCTCGTTGTACCCCTCGGCAATGTCCCACTACTCTTTGCCGTGTGGGAACTATCAATGGCTTGAGAATCCTTGTGAGTTCCCCGACATTAACACCGTCGAGGACAACGGGCCACAAGGATGGTTCTTTGAAATTGACGGTCACATTCCGCTGGCGCTTCACGACTCAGTCAAAGATTTTGTTTTTCCCTGTATCAATCGACCAGTGACCAGGGACTCGCTGAGCCCCTAAAATCGATCATTGGTTGAGGATATGGGGATGCATTGGACCCCCTCTAAACAAAAACTGATTGCTGATTTGGACCCTAAGGAGAATATCGTTGTTCACCATGTGCTTTTGCACTGGATGGTGAACAATGGTTTCAAGATCACCAAAATACATAGGGTCCTGCAGTTCAATCAGCGACCATACTTGAAAACGTTTATCGACACCTTTGTCAATAAACGCTCTAGGGCAAACTCCAAGGTAGAGAAGGAATTGTACAAGCTCATTCTAAATTCAGCGTTTGGCAAAATGTGTGAAAGCGTACGTAATAGATCTCGCTGCGACGTCGTGACTGACCCTCTAGAGTGTGCACGAATTATTGCCGATCCGAATTTTACATCATTCACGAGCATAGAGGCTAGCATGGTTCTTCTACACAGGCGAAAGCGAAATGTGGTACTGAACAAGAATATAGCAGGCGGTAGTTCAGTACTAGAAATTTCAAAAAAGCTCATGTTGTCGTTTTTTTTACAATGTGTGCAAGGTGCAATGGCCACGGGAGGGGGAGGTTCAAGTTTACTATGGGGATACAAATTCTCTGCTGTTAAAGGTAAATGGGACTGAAGATTTATTAGGTGATCTAGAAAAGGGGGAACACATCAGCTCGCGGATGGATTTCACCAACTGGAATCCATCCCTCTACCCCGAGTGGGTGAAACGTCAAGCCCCCAACCAACTATTAATGTTAAAATCAGAGACGGGGAGTGATTTGATATCCAGGGGGGTGTTCCCGGGCCCTAAAGTTTATTGCGTTGAAACTCATAGTGGGGATGAAAAGAAGGCGTGTAAAGGGGTGTCTACACACTTTGTAAAGAGCAATTTCAACATGAGCGTGTACAGAGACTGTGTAGAAAGTAGCCTAGTGCCGAGAGCACAAGTGGTTGCAATTCGCTCTCTACAGTATAGAAATTATACTGTGAGAGTGGAAAAGAATGCAATGTCATGTATATCTGACAAAGTCTATGTGCTCGAGAATGGTGTGAGTGTCCTGCCTCATGGCCACTATCGTATTTCAGACCGATTTGAATGCATAGACTATCGTAATCAACTTGGTCTGGATAAATTAACCTAACTAACCAACTAACCACTGACCCAACCCGTTCATAAATTAACTAATCTAACCTCAACTAACCCAACCTCAATTAACCTGTAGTAGCAGTGACGACAACTATTTTTTTCCCATCGCGGTTCCCGGGGGGTGGGGGGGGGCCCTTCCCGCGGCCGGCTCCCGGGGGGTGGGGGGGCCCTACCTTTAAATTCACTGTAATGTTCAACTGTGCTAGTTCATGTTCCAAGTGTATTTTGTATAGAAAAGTGTTGCACAAAAAAGTGCTGTAGATGGACAAAAGTGTTGTACAGAAAAGTGTTATTGTTATTGATGGACAATAAGTGCTGTAGATGGACAAAAGTGTTGTACAGAAAAGTGTTTAAAGACAATAAGTGTTTATTTATAAAGTTTTATCATTGTTCTTGTTGAACAAATAGAGTTTTCATGTTGTCGTCATAAATGCTGCCATGAAATATTGTTTTTTTGTTGTTCTTGAATAGATAGATCTATGGGAAAATTACTACTTATTCATTGGACACGTGTGATTTACAGTTAGTCATAGTCTGACTGTTGTCAACAGCATGTATCAATTTAAAACACCCTTCAGATCGTTTCTGTGTGGTCCCTCAATGTCGGGGAAAACAACACTTTTAGCTAGAATAATTCAAAATTTCGATAAAATGTTTTTGGAAAAACCGAAAAAAATCTTTTATTGCTATAGTATTTGGCAGGAGTCCTATGATAAAATAAAAGCTATTGCCACAACCATACCAATACAATTCATAAGAGGACTTGATGTTTTCAATAGTATTGAACCGAACTCGTGGCTGATTATTGATGATTTGGCTGAATCCATTGAACAGTTCTCACAGGAAATGCTACAACTGTTCACTGTCCGATCTCATCATGAACACATTTCCATAACCCTAGTTCTAAACAATCTGTTTCATCAGAGCAAATGTATGCGAACCCTTGCTTTGAATTGCACTATCTATATTATCTATCGAGTTGTTCGTGATTCTAGCTCGCTCATAACTCTCAATAAACAGATATACCCCGGCGCTCCAAAATTTCTGTTGTCAGCGTACACTCAGGCGACTAGCAAGCCCTACGGTTACATTTTGCTTGATCTTAATCAGAGCACGCCCGAGGATCTACGTGTAGTCACCGACATTTTCAACAGTGAAATTACAGTATATCTTCCGGTGAACAGTAGAAAAGACTATTAGTTGCCATTATGACACTGAAGAAACTACACGAACAACGGCATTTATTTTCCGTTTTAAGCACTTCAAAACCCTTGCTTAGAAAAGCCATACTCAAACATGGTGTTGACAATTATTTCATTAATCTAATATCTGAACTTTGTTTAAATTTAACTGAGGGCAATGTTCAACTGCCAGAAGGTGTTAGACAACAGACAAAGCAACATCGTTCCACTGTACGTGCCTTGGCTTGTAAAAACAAGGGAAACAAATTTAAAAGGAAACGGCTCCTTCAGGCAGGCGGTAGCTTTTTCACACTTTTACTGCCAATAATTGCAGGACTTGTAAACAGTTTTCTCTAGAGAATGGCAAAACCCTATAAATTGACACCATTTGAACTTGTCCTCTCGCCCGTCGAACATTTTGAAGACAATCTAAGCAAATTCATTAATGATGAGAATATTGCCGATGACAAAAAACTGCTTTTACTTCAAGATGCATTGCGACGTATGGACAAACATAAACCTTATCGTGAGAGACCCGCCGCCGATCCCTCTAAACAGGAAACATCTCTTCAAGATTCTGCACAATCAAAGGAGAAGGAATTGAATTCAATTGTAATGAAAATTGGAAACCTATTGCCACTGACCTATCGAGAACAGAGTAAAAGAGTATTATCTTATCTCGTGTTGGAAACTGGTGATCAAGTTCAAGTCGATAGCACAGGGAAACGAATTATAATTCAGGGAAAAAGTTATAATCTAGTTGATTTAATTTGTGATATGGTGACGAATCGTAAAAGACTCTTATCCTTTGACGATAATCTATACACCTTTCTAAGTGTATCAAACTTTCCCAAAAGTCTTATTGGCAATAAGCAAATTCTTAAGAAACTAAGAGAATATAGTCCACCAACAACGCCAACACCATTTAAAAAAGAAGAAGATTCAATATTTGAAAATACTATCAGCAGTAATGATTTTACAACACCCGTGGCTGCTAGTCAAAAGCGAAGACGAATTGATTCACCCTCCAGTGTGCAAAAGGGGAGTGGACATTGCACTACGTGTTTGCGTTCAAAATGGATGAAGTTCTGAAAGGTATCTTTGAAAATATTGGTGGAGCGGGAAGTTTAACTTCTCCCAAAACGCTTTCTAAAGCTGTCTCCGACACCACCACATTGAAAAATGTAAAAGAGTATCTAGAAAATGAAACGAGTTACACACTACATCGGAATCATAGGCTTCGTGGCAAACAATATCGACAAACTAAAGCCTTTTTCCCTCTGCATATAATGCAAATGGATCTCCTAACTTTAGACGCAATTCAACGGCGTCACAATGCGCCCTACAAATATATTCTGATGGCAATCAGTGTCTTTAGTTGCTATGCCTATGCCATTCCATTACGGTCAAAGAGAGGTGTTGAAGTTGCTCGGGCCATTGAAAGTATTCTTGAACAGGATTCGTATAGAAAAATTCAATCGGATCGTGGCAGTGAATTTGTTAATCCTCATGTGCAAAAGGTTCTATTGAAATATAATACAACACTTTATCTAAAACACAGCCCGATAAAGGCTGCATTGGCTGAACGATTAATAAGAACGATTCGTCTATTAATTTCAAGATATTGTACACTGAAAAATACACCGGCTTTTATTCATGATTTAGATAAAATCATGCAGATATACAACCATCGAGCACATCGATCTCTATCCAACTCGAGCCCTCGGGATGTTCATTACAGTGAAAATACATTTGATGCTTTTCTAAAGCAATACTCCAATGGCAATGAGAAGAAAAAGAAGAAGAAATTCAATGTTGGTGATACTGTTCGAATTAATAGAACCACCAATATTTTTGAAAAGGGGAATTATTTATGGAGCACCGAACTTTTTAAAGTGTCCAAAATCCTAGACACCGAGCCCACAACGTATCGACTGCGAGACACCAAAGATGATGAGATTCTCGGCGGTTTTTATGAATATGAACTGAAAAAAGTTAGAAACACTAGCGAAATTTATCAAATTGAAAAGATATTAAAGAGTCTTACTCGTAGGGGCAAGAAACAGTTGCTTGTTCGCTGGCTAGGATACAACTCGGATTTTGATTCTTGGGTCAGTGCTGAAGATATTAACAATGCCCAATGATTTCTATGTGACTTTCATGTCCAATGTTTCTGATCCTCTCTACAATGATCTGAATAAAACAAGTGATTTTTGGACGAAACTCTCCCCCACCATCAAATTCGACGACGTAAAGTATGAAGTGGCTCTTGTCGATTGTATTCTTAAAAATACCTATGACATCCTGAGAAAGGATCGTAAATATGATATAAAAATTAGACCCTATGATTGGCCGCCACCACCAGGTGATTAAGAACAAATTCAAAAAATCAATTGGATGGATTATCCATATATTGAATTACCCTACGAGGAACTCACCTGTATGAATGATTTATGTCGTTCTATTAATAAAAGAATTTCCACTCGTAAAAAGGGTGCTTTTAATTTCAACTATTCAAAGGAGGAGGGTAAGATTTACATTAGTTCACCAATTGCCAACGAAAAGATTATTCTCAATGATAACCTTAAGGATGTTCTTGGCTTTAAGCTCAATATAATCAATGGTAAAAGTGCCGGAAACACTAATTTCATTTTTGCTGACTACCCACCTGCCTTCTCCACAGACACTTGTATATTTCTCTACGCTTCATTTGTGGAAACATCTCGGGTTGGTAATTCAAATGTTCCCCTCCTACGAGTTCTTGAACGAAAAACCAATCAAGAACATATTCACCACTACAATATAAAGCATCTTCAGTATATTCCCGTAAACACTTCCTATTTGGAACTCTGTCAGTTAACACTAAGAACTGAATATGGCGATCCCATAGCAATTTCAAAAGGTTTGGCTGTGATTACATGCCATTTTCGTCCCATTCTTCAAAAGCAAGATGTCTAATAGAAAAGTGGTATTCACTTGTCCTGATATTGACTGCTATGTTAATACTCTTGGCCCAAGACAACAGGGCAATGGAATGGAGTATTACAAAGGTCGCTCGTCAATGTCTGGCTATGGTCTTGGCAGTTCGTTTGCTAAGTTGTTTCGCTCTTCACTACCACTGGCTAGAAAATATCTTGTACCGGCTGCGACAGATTTTGCATCCTCTACACTATATGATTGGGGCTCTGGCAAGGATTTTAAAAAAAGTGCTACGGAAAATCTTAGGTCCAGTGCGCGAACCCTTGGTGAGAAATTAAAACAAAATGGTAAAGGCTTAAAAAGGTCGAGAAACAATGCATCACTCATCAGTCTCCACTCAGGTCGGAAACGAAAGACATCATCCCTCTTGTCAAAGAAAAGAAGGAAAAAGCCGACACGTGGTGTAAACAGAAGCCCCAGGAAGAAAATTGTTAGATCGAAACTAGATTTCTTCTCCTAAAATGTCCTACCTACCGCATAAGGATTCTCAACCTTCAATCACCGCCTCATTGAATCTATTCAATGCTGAAAATGTTGATGTGAGTGTCAAGCATGGATACTATGAACAATTTTATCCACAACAACCCCTCTCCGATAATATCCACTTTTAAATTTATTCCAATGAAGACTACTTTATGGACATGTCTTCAACATTTATCGATTTACAAATGAAAGTCCGAAAATCCGATAATACAATGCCAGTTCGAGCCGATGGAATATCCTATGAAAATTGTATATTACATAATTTATTTCGTCAAATTAGTGTCTACATCAATGGCACGCTGGTGAGTACAAGCAACAATCTCTCAAATTATACAAGCTATATGCAATTCATGTTGATGACACCCAAGTCATACAAGGAATTGAGAGGCACCTCCAATGGATATGAATATATTACTAATACTGATAGTACAGATGCACTTAAAAATGCTACAACTAGTGAATTACATCTAGTTGGAAAAATATATCATGAAATATTTAATATACCCCAATGGCTGCCGCCCAATGTTAAAGTGGATATAAAACTGACGCTTGCACCCTCCAATTTCATATTGAGAAAAGAACTTGCTGCCAATCCTGATGTAAGTCTCTCCCTCACCTCGGCAATACTTCATGTACGCAAACAACAGGTCATGAGTTCTGTTGCTTTGGCAGTGGAAAAACTGAGAGCCAATGGAAATAATATTAAACTACTTGTTCTTCATACAATCACCAATCAACGTCATATTGCCACGGGGTCACGCACCTTCACCGATTCATCCTTTATCAATGGCGAAATCCCCTCGAAACTTGCATTGGCATTTGTAAAAAGCGCCAGTGCAATAGGATCGTGGACTGAATGTCCACATAAATTCGAGATGTTTGGTCTTTCATCTCTTGTGTGTAAAGTAAACGGCATTCCACTCTACAATCTATCTTTTGATAAATCCTATAGAACATTGTACGATTTGACCATGCAAACCCTAGATCATGATTCGCAACTATTTGAAAATGGTATAACCGAAGATATGTTTGCTAAAACACATGGTATCATTGTATTGGATTTGTCTGGCACACAGGATATGAGTATAGTACGTACGGGGAGTGTGCGTTTAGAGTGTACATTTGCCGACCCATTGGCTGAGAGTATTGCACTAATCTCACTAAATCAATATGAAACCTATTGGGAAATCACTCCCGAAGGCAGTGTTCTACTAGACTTGGCGCCATGAACACCAGTCAAATAATCAATGTATTTAATATGGATCCCTACATGTCCCAGTACAAATCCTATTGTCTGCCCTCGGACTTTCTTGGAAAAATTCAAAGTGTCAACAATACCTTGATTATTGTTAATAGCAGTCCGTCGACTGTGCTGACGGGTCATTGGCTGTGCATCTTTCAAACAATGAAGACGATTGAATTTTTTGATCCTCTTGGTCTACCCTATACATTCTACACACCTCACATCAGCAACTATATTGAGAGCAGTGGGAAAACTATTATTCAAAATCGGAAGAGGGTGCAGGATCTAACGACTAAAAGCTGCGGCTTCCATGCACTACTATATTTTGTGTTCCGATGTCGTGCTATACTTACAAGCAGTTTCTCCACATTTATAGTGACGATCCCCGTCTGAACGACTTTCTAGTGGAAAATATCCTCTCAGACCTATACAGCATTGATTTCAGTGCCCTAAGAGTAAAGTGCTTAAAAAATGTTTGTGAATTTGTTTATTAATAAAATGCATATATATACAACAAAGTCTTTAAATCTTCACTTTTAGATTTCTTCTTCGATGTATAGGCAATTGTTGTGAACCACTAATGTCGGTAAATCATTTGGATTCACTGTATATTGATCTTGATTGACTGCAAAGTCAGGGTCACATTTTCTGCAGTACAATGTAACTTCACTCTTGTCATATCTCTTTGTATAGTCAATGATGCTATTTGCATTCATATTATGAAATTCACGAGTTTTAATCTGTCTATTTGAAGCAATATCACATACAGTGTTTTCAAACGGTGAATCACATTCGGTAACTGCCAAATACAAATCACTTGGTTTATAGTCATAGTAGGCAGTGTCGTCACAGCGATGACGTAGAAACCAAATTGTCTTGTTACCCCAACAGTTGAATCGTAGACCAGATTCCTCTTCCCAGAATAATTTAAATCCACGACGATACCAATCTCGTAGAAATAAACTAAAATCACGTTTAGGATTCTTTCCAATCATAGCGGGGTAAGTATTCTCCGACTGATCACATTTATCATAGTGAAAATTGGAGCACAGGTGCCCTCTAGGATGAGAGTCACACACCTCTTCAAGACATGAATTACATCCTTTAATTTGTACTGCATAGCCTCTATGTAATTTACAAGGATTACATAATTTACACTTTTCACTATAGTCATCAATAATTGTACAATTCTCACATTGAGTCCAACTACCAAGAGTGTACAAGCACAATGGACATATATAGAACATTTTTCGGTTTCCGATGTCAACTCTCTCACAGCTAAAACGAAACTGATCGTCCTCGCTCCATAAATTCAGTGAGAGGAAATGTGGGGGAGAGGAGTAGCTCTGTAACGTTACCTCTTTCGAATGACGGAGGAGCCATCTACATTGAATCCATTGGCAATGTTTTCAAAAGTATATCCACGATATGATTCTGCCTTGTTCCAATTAATATATCAATAAAATGAGTATAAGCATTTGAGTCACATTTTAAAAGTTTCATACAATAGTCCAATGGGGGAGAATCACTCCTCATTATATTGTCAAGTGTTCCCTGACAAGAGAATATCCTGCGTTTAAGAGATAACTCGAGAAAATCGTCATCCAAAATCAAATGTTTTTCCATAAACACTAGATTTGATCTAATTCTCTCTTTCTCAAATTTATTCATTTTTCAATCCTTTCACTCTGACTGCTGACTCTAGACTGACCCTGATTCGTTAGCCTTAACCAGAAAAGAAAGGGAACATTTTCGATTTCGAAACAATTTTATTGAATAATTACAACAACATTAATAATACAGAGCATGTACAATTAGCGATAGAGTTTATTGTCTTCGATATGCTTCACTAATGCACTTAAAGCACATTGAAGTCTATTCACATGTGCTATATCAATTTTTGCAGCGAAACATAATTGATCCTCCATTTTAAATTTACTCAAGGATATCACATATCTTGCATATACTGCATCCCATTCCAGACAAAGACGTGATCCTTTCGTGATTTCCACCGCAATGTTAGGTGCTCTTGTATTATTACCATCAACTCCACTATCAAATTCAAGAGGGTAAACATTCCACTCATTATTACAAATATATATCCAAATGAGTAAAGTCAAAATTGTTCTTCTCACTCCTTTGAATTCTATTCACAGACTAATAAAACTATAGCAAAAATCCTTTCCTCATATTCTCTGCCCCGCTAATATGTTTGCGAGCCCTCTGATTGGCTGAGAAGGAGACACGTGATCTAACTGTTTCCTGGAAACTCATAACATTCGCTGAGAGCGTGCACTTACAACAACAACAACATCAACACCTTTGGAAATTTAAGTCATTGACACACTTTGATTACGCAATCAATTTCTCAGAAATCCATTTCCCCTAGGGACTCTATGCCCATATATGGTGTGCAAAAAAGTTGTAGGTGGCAGCAGGGGTGGGTGACACGAGTAGCACCTCCCTCTCTACTTACCTTATTCCATTTCTAAGACATTGCATCTGTGCCATTTCGTCAACCTGATGCACTTAAACTCTTTTGATATCGTTCAATAGTAGTAGTATAAGTAGTAGTAACAGTAGTAGTTGTAGCAGCAGCAGCAGGAGCAGCAGTAGTAGTAGCAGTAGTAGCAGTGGTAGCAGAAGTAGTGATAGTAGCAACAGTAGTAGTAGCAGACGCAAGTAGGCACAGTTGCAGTTACAAGTCGTCACAGTCATATATAACAACAGTCGCAGTTCTAAGCAGTCACAGTAGTAGTCGAAAGTAGTCGCAGTCGCAAGCAGTTTCAGTCGCAGTCATAAGTAGCTACTGATGAAAGTAGTTGTTGTAGTCGCAATCCATATGTAGTCAAAATTGCAGCTCCAAGTAGTAACACTCACAGTCACAAGGAGTTGGAGTTGCAGTCGCAAGGAGTCAAAAACGCAAGCAGTCACAATTGTAAATAGTTGCAATAACATTATTAATAGTAGTAGTAATAGGATAAGTGGTAGTAGTAGTAGCAGTTGTATTAGTAGTAGGCTAATAGTAGCATTAGTAGTACGAGAAGTAGTAGCCTTAGCAGTAGTAGCAGTTTTATTAGTAGTAGTAGCAGTAGTAGTAGAAGTAGTAGTAACAGTAGTCGCAGTAGTAGCAGTAACAGTAGTAGTAGTAATAGTAGTAACAGTAGTAGTAATAGTGGTAGTAGCAGTAGGATTAGTAGTAGTGCTAGCAGTAGCGTGCATATATTGCCTTTTGGTCAGTTGATCGCCCCACTCATCATTCCCTGAAAGTTTTAACTTAATATCCTAAGCCATTTCTGAGATACGCTCTTTTGACAACCTACATGCACATAATGAATTTTAATTTTAGTTCACCACTTTCCTCAGCATTCCCTGAAAGCTTTACCTTAACCCCCTTGGCCTTTTTCGAAACCAAGGGTTAAATATACACCCCCCTTTCCTAATAACAAGTAGTATACGGTACGTAAAGAAAGGAATAATTTTATAATTTACTACCCATGCCCCAAGGCCACAGCGGGGGGGTGTCATCTATAGAGGCCTAGTTATTAGATCATTGCTGAATTATTCTGAAAAAATAGCTCTCTCAAAACTTTTATTGTAAGCCCTTGGGGAAAAAGAGGTATGGAAGGGGGGTTAGTTGCCCCGTAATTACTTTTGAACCTTAGAAAGGGTATTATAACTTTCAATTTCTAATCGAATGAGCCCCTGCTGATGTTTCTACGTCAATTTCTTCCATGCAAAATACCTTGGTGAAAAACACAAATAATAAATAATACGTACTCCCTTAGATCTTTACTTAGGCAGCGCTTTTGCACTGCCTATGATTTGTGTCTACGCAGCCTTCATCTTAATGTACTATTTAAATTAAGGCTCTTGTTTCTAGGGGCTGCACGTGGTCTGTTACCCCGGGACAAACATTTCTTGGATCTTTTAACGATTCTGATTAAATCTCAAAACCTTGATCTGATGCGAAACGGGACAGCAGGATCAAATATCATATTGAAAAGGCAGTTGGCTCCCTTCCGTGTATTTTGGCCCTTCAAAAAATAAAACCTGAACTTTGACTAGACCGCCTTTGGTAAGCCCCGTGGAATGTTGCAGCAACATTACTATTATGTAGCGACAGATGCAACTTTACTTCAGGGAAAATAGATGTGTTAGCTCCCGTATCACATTTGCGGATGTGTTTAGATTATTTAGTCAGCAGCCTGTCCCAAGCCAGGAAAGGAGGAGGATTGGGCAATAGGTTAATCCCCTATCCCTGTGAAACATTACTGATTCTTGGAACGACATTGAAAAGCCTCGAACCCAATTTGATCTCATCCAAAACGACTTGTGACCGTCCCTGAACACGATTTTTGACAACAAACCAACCTTTCCATTTTGCGTTTTAGAATGTCCATACTGTGAACCAAGATATACAATCTGGTCGCATAGAAGGTGTTATAAGAACCCATCAAACAAATAATGTTGACCTAGTCGCTTTATCTGAAGCTAGATTGGCAGGTTTTGGTTCTATTCTAATTGATGACTATGAAGTTTTCTTTTCTGGCACAGAAAAGAAGCGTGAAGCTGGCGTTGCCCTTACAGTCAGCAGGAATGCAAAGAAGTCTATGCTTGAGTCCGTGCCCAAAAACAAAAAACTGATGAAAGTCCGTTTCGCAAGCTCGAAGTCAAAGCTGACAATTATTGTTGCATATACTGCGACAAATGAAGCCGACAATTCCAAAAAAAAGATTGTTTCCATTGTGAACTTAACGATCTAGTCAATTCAGTACATTTGCACAATATTTTAGTTATATGTGGTGATTTTAATGCTAAAGTTGGTAATAGCCATAGTTATGCACATGAAGTGATTGGAAAACATGGTTTGGGTGTCATAAATGATAATGGTGTGTGATTGATAGATATGTGTGCTGGCCATGGCCTAATTGTTGGTGGCTCGTGGTTTCTCTATCGGAAAATCCACAAGTATGCTTGGACAAGAAGCCAAATTGACAAACCCCTTCATCAGGAAGCGACACATACGATGTTTGGAGGACGTGAGTTGCTTTCTTTGTGCTGATTCGTTCTCGGATCCCCAATAAGTGATGGCCCGTTTCAAGCTGAAAATAAAGACTATTGCGAAGCATAAAAGAACTCTTAGAACATATGACGTGCAGAAGCTAAGGGACGAAGACATTCGACAAAATTACAGTCTATCCCTCTCCAATAAATTTTCTAGCCTTATTTGTGAGGAGAGGACAGCATCTGTTAGTGAAACTTGGACCCAGATCGTGGAAATTGTGCAAACCGTAGCTGAAGAGACTCTTGGTTTTGCTAAAAAGAAAAGCGAATAGTGGATAAGTGATTCTTCTTGGAAACTCATGTCGGTAAGGAAAAAGGTGAAAATTCTACTAGACTCCTGGGACCTCTGTGCCACCTCTGAATATAAGGACTATCTAAGGAATAAGTACAAAGAAACCCACAAGGCTGTAGAAAAGGTCAACTAGAGCAGATAGACGTTGCTTCCTCGAGGCAAAACTTGTTGAAGCCGAAGCTGCAGCTAGCACAGGGGACAGCAGGATCGTTTATCGCATAACAAAAGATATGGCAGGAGATTTCAAAAAGCCTGCTACTGTGATTGAGAGTTGACCGGGACGACTGCTAACGCGCAAAGGAGAAATCGATCATAGATTGAAAGAGTATTTCCACGAAATATTAAACTTTGTCCCTCCTGAAGATCCTGCAGACCCCCCGAGATGGTCGATGCCTTTTCCAATTAGACATAAGTACAGAGCCAATTAGTTTACATGAAGTAGAGACAGTACTATGTAAACTGAAGAATGGAAAAGCAGCTGGCAGTGATAATATGCATCCTGAACTATTTAAATATGGTGCTGGAGTGCTAGCTGAGCCGCTAAACCAAGCGTTAATGCAGACATGAGACACTGAGGATATTACCGCAGATTGGAAGAAAAGGGTTTATAGTGAAACTATCTAAGAAGGGTAGAACTGCAGCTTGCAACAGTTGGCGAGGTATCACCCTAAGTCTGCAGAAAGAAAAGTTCTCTGCCAAGTGCTTTTGAATTACATCCAGACATAAGTTGACGCCATGCTCAGAGATGAACAGCATGATTTCTGAACAAATGGGTCATGCGCTGACTTGATCCTTAGTCTTAGAATACTTATTGAAGGATCAAATGAATGGCTGACTGAAATCATAATGGCTTTCATCGATTTCTTGAAGACTTTCGACTCAGTCCATAGAGATTCATTTTGGAAAGTATTGCACTACTATGGCTTCCATAATGAAACAGTCAGAGTTATGATGAACAAATGTATGCTGTTCTAACTGATGATAAGTGCTAAGTTAACTCAGGCGTTTGACAGGGGTGCATTCTGTCCCCACTACTGTTTACAAGGTTCATTAATTTTATCCTGCGGACGTGCAACTTCATAGGTGGCATCCAGTTGAATGAAAATGACACTTATATTGATGTAGACTTCGCAGACGATATAACACCCCTTTCTCACTTAAGAGAGGAGCTTCAGTACAACATAAATGAGCTCTCGAAAGTAGGTGAACGAATAGGTTTGGCAGTAAGCACGCATAAGACGAAAATCATGCGCAATAATGTGAATAAACTACGAGCTGAGCCACTGACAGTTAAAGCAAAGGAAATTGAAGAGTTAGAATTGTTTAGATATCTTGGGAGTCTAATGGGCACCGTTGGAAGGCCCGAGCATGAAATTGCCACCCATATCGCGTAAGCAGGAAGAGCCATTGATAAGTTAAGAAACATTTGGAGAAGTGCAACTTTTTCTTTGAAGCTGAAATTGAGGTTCTTCAATAGTAATGTCCTGTCAGTGATGATGCACGGTTTCTGAAAGCTGTGCGCTGACAAAACAGCTAGAGAAAAGAATCCAAAGTTTTGAAAATAATTGTCTTCGACGGATTCTCAGAATCAACTGGACGGACAAAATTACCAACTCATTCATTAGAGAGACTAAACAGTCACACGTTATTGATAAAGTCATAAGCAATCGGTGGTGATATTGGGACAAATGATTAGAATGGGCAGCAATCGTCTGGCTTATGATGTTTGGTGTTGGACTCCTCCAGGAGTTAGACGGCACGGACGACTGAAGGATACACTTGGACGACGTCTAGAAAAAGACGCAGCGCTCTCAAGAACATCCCTTGATGAACCCTGGCCGAAGACGCTGGACAGGTCATCCCGGAGAGGCATCGTTGCCACTTTATACGCCGATCGGGCGTGGGAAGTCGTGTGTCTAAGTAAGTATAGAAGAATGGATTTGAACTTGCTTCCTTTACATGGCATTAAATGTCTAAAGCCTAACATTAATCAAAGTCGACAATTAAAAAAAAAATCGAAACTTCCGTTTTTTTAAATCAAAATTTGCGGCATGAATTCTAAAAATTTATTAGAAATACAGAAAATTTTCTTAGGTTTTTGATAAAATAACATGAAGTTTTATCAGTATTCAAAGTTTTTTTTATTTCTAAAAAGTTAATCTTCGAAACTATGTTAATTTTTTCCGATAAAGCGTAGGGAATTTGCAAAATCAAAACTTTAAAATAGAAAATGTCACAGGAGGATTTTTATTCTTAGAAAAATTAATGTCAGCTCCAGTCCTTAAAAGTTAAGTATCTTTCTATTCAGGTTGAAAAATTCTACCTTCTCTAGAAAAAAGTTGACAAATTTGGAATTTACAAATTATGACGACATGACAAATTTGGAATTTATTGATTATTGAACGAAACAATTTCGTATAAAAAAAGATTTCGTCATCTTGCGTGCTTTTCATGTCGATTAAATTTACCTTTCGATTAAAATACGAAAGGCATCAAATTAGAAAATTCAGATAATAAACAGAAAAATTGGAATTTTGCATTCGAGATCGACTTTGCTCGGATTATTTAAAAAAAAGCTAGAGATGATCCCTAATTTTTTTCTGTGGTACTGAGAGAGATAATTTAATCTTCCACAGGAGTACGATTGGATGGGATTTTGGATTGAATTAAACTATATTAAACAAAAAAACAACACAATTTAATCATTTGGCAAGTAGCCGTTCCAGAAGAAACAAAGCTCTGAGGACGAACGACTACAGCAACCTATATCAATAATTTCATCTAAATTACTCAATATATATACGAAATAAAATACGAAATACGAAATACAATTGTTCTGAAAAAGTTCACTTTCCCGTTTAGGATAGTTTTATTTTGACACCACATACAACATGAGAGAAACTTCTGATTCCCATACCCAGAAAAAATTTCGAGTTTGCACTTTTTACTGTTTCCGCGCTAAACACCACAGATCACGAGAAAAAACAAACAAAACAGCTATGAAAGCAGTAGTGTTGCTCAGCAACATAATTTGTCATCGGATTGATTATCCTCCGATATCCTCGAATTTACTGTTAGAGGATAGTCGGATTGATGATCCTCCAAATTACATTCTTACTATGTGATGAGGCAAAACTATTTTGGTGACGATGAAAAATAAAATAAAGATTCGTGTTTTATAGATATAAAGGTTTTAATTTCTTCATGGAAGTACAAACCTAGGTCCCCTGTTACTACCTACATTTAACGGAAAAAAGTATTCAAGACTTTTTTTCACATCTATTTTTCAGAGCAAATTTCAATTTCCCAGACCCTATTTTTTTTTATTTTTTTTTTATTCCAAAAACAGAACTATACGAAAGAGCATATGAAAAAAATAAGATTAAAAGCTCGGGGAAGTTTCTTATAGAAAATCACAGTCCCTTGTGATTTTTTTAAAGGACAAATTTTTGATTTTATATGTTTACATTGTTTAATTAAACAATCTCATGAACTAGCTTTGCGAGTTCAAGCTTAGGTGCGAACACGGGGGAGAGAAGCTAATGAAAATGCTTCATTTTGGCAGTTTCATTATTAATCTCTTATTACTTTCATAGAAAATGCCTGTTTTTTTTGGTGTTTAAAGAAATCGCCACGAATCTCAGCCTAGTCTACGCTAGCTCACGCAGCTTCAAATTCTGCAAATAAAATGGACCTAGAAAATAAGATGACTTTCAACTTACATAGGACAGTAATTACAGACATAATTATAGTAAAAAGCTGGCATGTTCTTTCTCCACTTGGCTTTCTTCTTGAGGGGACAGCGAGCAAAACCACAGCCAACCTTGTGAGTAGCAGCCCATACAAGCTGTGTATAATGACCAACTTCGAATAGATCATTTTTCGAGGATCCATATGTAAAGTTGTGTTTTTCGAAATCCCAAGTTTGGATTGCGAAGTGCCTAAAATACAAAACCGATTAGTCAGAGCTGCTTCTTAGCATCCTATTTTTATTTTTGTCTTCAAACAGCACCCTGAACTCATTTTATAAATGATCCCAAAATTCACTTATTTAAACAATATAATTAGTTAAAATAAAATGTAACTGAATAAGATTCTTTTAATGAAAAAGCCGATTCTACCCGTTTTATTCAAGACTGTTGCGTGGTGAGGGTCAAGATCGCTTCATGCTTATAGGAGGCTGAAAATCATGCAGATTCTGAATCCGTTTAATTGAAAAATGTTGGCACTACTCGTCCATCCAAAGAAAAAACTATTGCTGAAATCCGTTGCGATGATTTGTCCAGAAAACAAATAGCGAACTAAAATCTTGATTCTTAAGCAGAAAAACCCAAAATTTTACAAACGTTTTCTTTTATTAATCAATAACAAAAGGTCAATTAAAAATGAACAGAAACTAATTTCACGTTACTTAGACAACGTGAAGTGTTGCAAAAACCCTTTTTTGGCTTCACAAACAAGTGTTTAAGGAGTAACATTTTGGTGAGGAATCGAAAAAAAGGATTTAAAAAAAATTATATTAACTTTGCAGCCAGTTGAACATTAAATATATTTATAATGTAGTCTTGAAAAAAAAAAAAAATACTGACTTTGCCGCCAGTTGAATCATAAATGTGAAATTTGTAATTTATCGTAAACAATGGATAGCAATATGTCGACAAATTGGCATTGGTGTCTAACTCACTGTTTTGGTTTTTATCTTTGCTGTCGATTACTTTCCGTAAAACTGATAAACTAAACATCCCTTTCTTTTCAGAATCCTATTACAGCAGCTAGGTTACGAGCTTAAACTAGTGAACTACGTTTTTGTGGTGTATTTTTATTCAAAATCACTGCTTAACTGCATGGAGACAAATATCCCTACCCTAAAATGTATCGGAAGCCATGGAAATGAGGACAAATTATTTGCCATGTTTAAAATGCATATCAAGAAGTAATAATAGGTACACCAATTAGGGAAGGTTCCAAGCCCTCATCGACAAAGATGACCACGGTCTAGAGCCAAAGGTTACTTTCAATTCTGTAAATTGCCCCAGACTTGTAATCCAAAGTGTTGCTATCAATGTGCACAATTAAAACTCAAGTTATTAACCCCTTGAAACGTTTAAATGTTGTAATCTAACTGAGCTTAGTTGTTACTCTAAAGCTATCTGTCGCTTTTCACAGTCACACTGATATAGAGGGCGCTGTAGCAAATAAAAGAAAGGTACACCCTTTAGCATAAGTACGTAGTCCCTACTCCCTGAAGGTGATCAACAACCGATTCTTACTTAGAACTCACTCTTTGTCTCTGAATCCTGTTTCCCAATTCGTTTGATTGAATAAAAGGTGGAACTAATTTGTGGAAGTTTCTATCCCGTTGAGCAAGAAGATGACTGTGCTCGAGCAATCTATTCAACTTGCACTTCCCTCTCCGTAGTGGACATGAAACAAGTTTTTGGTTTTGTTCAAATGCATTGAAAGTAAATAACAGGTATACCAACTAACAAAAAAAAGCACAAATCCCCTGATCACAAAGATGACCAAGACATAACAGCCAATTGTTACTTATAAGTCCTTCGGTTGACTTAAAATTTGAACCAGATTTTTTTCCAGGGTGTACCACAGCACTGAAGATGTCAACCCCTCAAAATTTTAAAATATTGTGTTTAACCTTGTGGGAGCACATTAGATTAATTATCTGCTTGCCAAAATTGGGCCCGGGAATCGATTGCTGCTGTCACAAGGATAGGCGACGGGCTTGCTACTTGTCCCAGCAAAAAAAAAAAAAAAAAAAAAAAAAAAAAAAAAAAAAAAAAAAAAAAAAAAAAAAAAAAAAAGAAACGGAACCCTCGTTTTGACGCCTTATGCGCCAGCAATGACTCTGAAGGATCTTTAACCTTTATCTTTATCCTTATCTGGCCCCTTAACAAAGAAGATGACCGCGCTCTAACAGTCAATTTTTACTTGCATCTCCCTCTCCGTAACGGACACGAAAAGGAAATTTGTAGTATCTTCTAATACTATTATTATCAATAATACGATTATTATCAATATAGACAAACCTATAACGATACTGCCTACGAAACGCTTGGTATGAAAAAATAACCAAAGAAAGAATGGCTCTCCGTCGAATCGTGGGATCTGATTGAGAAGAGGGCTAACAAGAAGAAATAACTTCTCAATATTCTATCCACTGATGCACTTTTGAACTAGAGTATGCTATGCTTGATAAGGCTGTAAAAAAGAGTATCCGGGCTGATAAACGTCGTTGTCTTCAACAGAAAGCTTAGAAGGCCGAAGAAGCTGCTAGATGGGGAGACGATCGGTCAGTCTACCGAACCACCAGTGAGAAAGTTGGAAAACGTTCGAAGACAAATGGACCCGTCAAGATGAATCTGGACGACTTCTTACTGACCCTAATAAAGTGAACGAAGCCTGGGTGACACACTTCGAAAAGTTGTTAAACAGACCAACGCCTGCTGATCCTCCAGCTATGCCAGACACGCCATTTTTAAACCTAGCCGTCGATATCGAACCACCCTCTGGTGGGGATACTAAAGGTGACTAAGAGACTGACTTCTAGAAATTCTTCTGGGGAAGACCGGATTGTGGCTGAAATGATTAAATGCTCAGTCGTTGCATGCATAACTGTGTGGATCACATTTTTCTATATAATTTGGAGAACAGAAGAAATTCTCAAATATTGGACAAAAAGCACTCTCGTTAAAACATTCAAAAAAGGCGACACTGCGAAGTGCGAAAACTGGAGAGGTATCAGGCGTTTCACAATAACTAGCAAGCCATTGGTGACTATTCTTCTTAAAAGAATCTAACTAGCGTTGAACGAACATCTCCGGGACGATCAACATGGATTCCGGCCAAACCAACCGTGGCCGATCTTTTATTTACATTTAGAATGCTGCTAGAAGACGCGAATGAATGGTGCAATAAGCTGTACTTTGTCTTCATAGACTTCGAGAAAGCTTTCGACTCGGTAGATCGCCAAACGCTTTGGAAGGTTCTCTGATACTACGATATTCTTGATAAGCTCGTATGAATCATTGAAACCTTCTACAAAGACAAAAAATGCTGCGTGAAGACAAGTGATGGGAGTAACCGTTACTTTCACATTATGATAGGGGTGAAGCAAGGCTGTGTGTTATTTATCTTCGTTATTGGCTATAATTTCCGCACCTGCAACGGACATGGAATCCAGTTGGATACTAAGAGATTCGGAGATGATGATTTGCTGACAATATCAGCCTCCTAGAGTCCTGCAAACGCCCACAAAACACCCTACGACGCTGCCACCGAGCTGACTTCACAAATTTCAATACTTCAATCCAACCCAAATGGGAAGATGTTTGGGTGGCTGCAGCGTTGAGATATGAATGGTAATTTTCTTGGATACCCTAAGCATCTCTGGAAGCACAGGAGGATCTAAGGTCTAAGGTAATACATTGGAAGCTAATAATAGGTACACCAACAGCAAACGATGCCAATCTGCCATTGTAAGGATAACCAAGGCATAGCACTCAATTGTTAATTACCTGTTACTCCCTTTTCTGAAAATTTGAACCAGACTTTTTTTTCTGACGTATACCACAACCATGAAGTTGTCAACCCCTAAAATTTTTAAAATGGTGTATTCGCATGGCCGACTTTTTACTTTGATCAGCTCATCAATGACTACTGATCAGCGTTGAAAAAAAGAAATCTATCTATCTCAGTTCAAAAGTAGATGTTCTTGCCACTGGCCAACTTGCCGCTGGCTCAAGGGTCAGCTCTAATTACTTTGGCGATTGGGCCACTTAGTCGCCACACATTTAGCACTTTTCGATTTTCGTCCAACGTCAGATTGAAGCTGGTACCTGCCTGCTAGAACGAGAGCTTTCCAATCGAAAGCAGAAACATGGTTCAATGGAACGAAAGCTCTTGTAAATAGCTTCAAATAGTCCTCTCCAACATAGTCAGTAAAACTCCACTTTAATTCTCACACTATAGGCTCTTGCTCAATTACTAGCGAAAACCATGCAAGAACAATGCACCCCATGCAAGAACAATAGGCAGCTGTCTAAAATGTAATGTCATAATCATCATATATATATATATATATATATATATATATATATATATATACAGGGTGGGCGGAAAGTAACTCCCTATTTTAAATTACTTATAAATTGTACATAATTTGTTACTGCTTTGTCATATTTTTATGATTAATTCTCTCAAATGGTACAATTTTATTGATAGTTTTGTTTTTGATTTCATATAAAACTGTAACATGGCTCAGCAGTTAACACTTCAGGAGCGTGCCCAGCTGGCGTCACGATATGAATTTTGGCAATCTGTCGTACGAGTTCAACGATGGTGGCGGACTATTCATGGACCACGTGCCCAAGTGGATCCAAAAACAATAAGAAACTGTCACGCGAAGCTCATGACCACAGGATCTGTGGTAGATGTTCGCAGAAGTGGACGCCCTTCGACATCCACGACCCAGGAGACAGTGCACGCAGTCCAAGCAATGTTCCAGCGTAGTCCAGGAAAGTCAACTCGCCAGGCAGCTCGGGAAAGGGGACTCACCCGCTACACAGTGCGAACTGTGCTCAAGAAAGAGTTGAACTGGCGTGCGTGGAAGCCGCACTACTGCCAATCACTCTCGGATGAGGACTGTGACATTCGCATGGAGTTCGGAGAAATCATGCTGGCTTGGCATGAAGAGTGGCCCCATCTCTTCCGCAACATCCTCTGGACTGATGAGGCTGTGTTTCACGTCGGAGGCTTTGTCAACCGTCACAACTGCCACTACAGGGCAGGAGAGGATCCTATGATGACAGTTGAAAAACAGCAAAATCGACCCAAAGTAACGGTGTGGTGTGGTATGGTATCACCTCAGATCAGGTTGTGGGCCCATTTCTTCTGCGCAACACCATGAATGCTGAACAATACCTTGATATGTTGCGTGATAGAGTCTGGCCAGTTGTCAGCACATGGGAGAACATCGACGAGTTGATATTTATGCAAGATGGCGCCCCACCACACTTTGCTCTTGTTGTCCGCGAATTGCTGGATGCTCGCTTTCCGGGGCGTTGGTTGGGACGTCGTGGTCCACATGAATGGCCATCCAGGAGCCCGGATTTGACACCCTGCGACTTTTTTCTTTGGGTTTGGGTAAAGGAAGAAGTCT